>WBNO01019053.1:0-155186 GCA_013400575.1 Peucedramus taeniatus | reverse complement strand
TCTCTGTGTGTCTGTGTGTCTGTGTGTGTCTGTGTGTCTGTGTCTGTGTGTGTCTGTGTGTGTCTGTGTGTGTCTGTGTGACTGTGTGGTCCATCTAAAATCATTAATTGATCCTGATGACATGTGGCATCAGAGGGGGAAAGGCACAGAACAGGCAGTGTCATATCCACAAAGCTGTAAGGATGTTCAGTGAATTTAATGTGTTGTCATTGCATGATCCATAATTTTATTCAAAATTTAATGTGGTTTGTTTGGGCTTTTTTCATAAAGTATATATCAAATTTAGAACTGCATGGGAAGACCTGCATGGATGCATATGCAGAGTGGGGGGGAGTGATGCCTTTTGGCAGTAGTCTTTTTATTCTAGATATTTTTCTTTAGTTTCAGAAGAATTTTCACAATTAGATCTTTTGCCATACTGATAACTGCCTTGCTGCTCTGATAAGATAATGGTCAAGTGTCTCACATCACTCTGCAGATAAATGCTGGTTTATTTTTATGAAGAAAATTATTGCTTTCCCTTATCCTGCTGGAATGGGCCTATATTTCTTCACTCTTTTCAGCCTTTAGGGTGGGAATATATTTGAGTCCTTCCTTTCTTTCTGCAGCTTTTCAGTTTCAATCCATCTACTAAATGGGAACAACATCATCCATTGTTCTCCCTTGCATTTTTTTCCCTTAACACTGATTTGTTTTAACGTCAAGAGATACTGAAGATTTTTTGTTTATTACTGATGAAATGGTTAGTCATCAGTTCATCCCAGGGGAAGAATCACATCTCCAAGTGGAAGGAACATATCACCTTTTAAAAGGAATTGATGATTGAAATTTTGATGAAATGTAGTAATCAAAGTGAGGATTACAACCACAATGACCTTCTTGAGAAATTTTCAAGCTCCATATAAATCTCTTAATCCCACCCACAGTCCTTCTTTTATAAGTACTACATGTTCTTATGTCACCTTCTCCTGTAACTTAGTCCACACTCTCAAAAAAATTGTGTAAAAGCTGAAAAAGAAGAGAGATCCCTTGTTGATGTGCAGTCTTTCTTCCAGCTGATAGAGAACACTGGCACAGAAAAATTCCTCTGGAAGTGCTCATTGCTTGTAGTACCTGACTGGCAAGTGACAGCAGAGCTGCAGTGCAGGTGGTGGAAAAAACTGCCTCACTTAAGGTTTGCTGATGAACACAAGCCTAAGAGCTTTGGATCCACAGAATTGGCTGTGGCCAATTTTTCTTTTGTGATTTTCCTATTTTCATTATTTTTTGACATTTCGGAGATGAAGCTTTGTTATATGCCACAAAGCTGTGGCAGTGGACCAGGGAGATAAGAGTTCACTGAGATACAGAACATACAGCCTAAGAAAATGTGTGAAAAATTGAAATGACAAGGGTGGGTTGATAGCTTGTTGCTTCTGAGCTACAGTACCTTGGCTGGAGAATTAGGTAGTTGGAGACACAGTAAAATAAAATAAGTGCTGGCTATGCCTAGAGAGAAAAATAAAAATACTTAAACCTCACAAATCAGGACTTATAATAGATAGATAGACCAATTCAGCTTTAACATAGGAATGCTACAGCTAAAATATGATTCATACAGTTGATGAAGTATCCTTTTAAACACATTATACTGGACTTGTACAATTCAGTAAATAAAATGAAATGCAAAAGACATGTCCACACAAATACCAAATAAAATACAGCAATGTCTAATCAAATATCATATTCAAAAAAACAATATGAAGGAGAAACTAAAGATATTAAGAACCAGAAAAAAGTTTGCAAATAGGAAACTATAACACTGATATCACAATCATATTTCTTTTCTACTACTGTTAAACAATCTCAGATGAATTATTTCCCCCTATCCAAATTACTCTCTCTTTTGCATTGATGTGTCTTCCCATAAAATAGAGAATTAACAGGGTCATATCTTGGCACTTCCTCTACAATTCAAAGAAAGTTTGTTGTTATGTCTGTCAAAAACTGGAGCAAAGATCCTATGTTTAGACCAGTATAATTTTACTTGTCTCAAATAATCATCCTGTTGTACAAGTCCTCTCGGAAAAAGTGGTGATAGGGCCATCATTTGCCCTATTTTCCACCCTTTCCATCACACTGCAGATATTAATAAAACCTCAGCTGTGCTCCAAAGCATTTATTTTCTTCTACAAGCACAATTCTTCTACAAGGTCTCACAATTAAAAACAACCCTGGTAGTTTCATTGAATGAGTTGCAAAAAGGCAAATTACAGTTCAAGTTATATCAACTGATTCTTATGTATGATGAAATAAATTCAGCAAAACTTCCATCAAGTTTCCCTAGCAGCCTTGTTCTTCCCATCAGACTATCCACAAGGAATCCGTCACATCAAAGTGCCACGCTGTTTGAAACAGCCATATTCCAGCCTGTCAAACTCTGCTCTCACATTTGCAAATTAATTTTGTTGGACTTAGAGTCATTATACAACACCCTCACAGCATAAATGTCATCACAATGTGCTGTTAATAGATTGAGTTTCACCAGAATCTGTGATCCAAATCTGGATGTGACTTTTTTTCTTAGATGCATTGTATTGCAGTGCTGAAACTGAACAAACATTTAAGTAAATAATCCTTTCATACACAGGAAGAATTGGATTGGTTTTCCTCTGGGAAGCAAAAAATCCAACACAATATGACTAATTTTTAGACATCATTTAGAAAACAAGTTCAGTTTTTCTGTGTAAAAGTTATTCCCAGAAGTCAGGAAATATTTTCTGAATAATGTAGTTTTTAAATAAAAAAATTATGAGATAAAATAGTTTAGTTGAGCAGTATCTAAAACAGAGCAAGATTTTACAAGCCTCTACAATCTAATTCTGAAAATATTTGGTCTGATTTCACAGGCAACACATACCTAACTTAGTTCTAGGAATACCACCACTTTTCCTTGTGTTGGTGATTTAGAAAAGCAACTTCTCTTAGGTGTCAGATGAGCATAAGACTTGCAAATATAAATTTACAAATAAAATGACAAGGTTTTATATTTTGGATTTCCATTTGTTCATGTAAGGGAGCAATCTCTTAACTGAACCTGAGAAAGGGCCCTCTGTTACACCACACTGAGAACAAAACAAGCAACCAAGCCCCCAACAGCTTTCTGAAACTTCCTAATTTAATAAAAGCTGCTGGAATTGACAAATTTAAATGTATTTTCCATGGCCTCTACGCTCTTGTACTGGAGCACAGAGAAATAAACACATGAAATCTTTCAATAAGAGCCTGGTTAGCATGGCAAAGATTTCTCCGGATAAATACAGCGTGACTGCCTTCCTACTCTTCATGAGTGAGTGCATTTACATACACAAATATTTCCTAGAAGGCTCCTCCACTTTTTATTTATTTACAGCTAATATTTGTTGCACATGCCCTTTTCAGAAGCTACTTGCTGTTCCAAAATCCTTTCTGAGTGTAAAAATACAGATTAATATTCTGCTGTAGTAGCACAGCTGTGACCATTGGTAAATAAATATATGATACAGGTCCCTTCCCCACCCAAATACATTTGGTGGAGTTCTAAAGCATTTATACTCAAACAGAAGAATTTTTAAATAACTATTTCTATTGCCTAAGAGAATGAGTCATGTGAGAATAATGTTGAGTGCTTAAACTTGTTTTGCATGACAAAAATTACAAACATCCCAGAGATTTCTTAATGATTCAGTCACATTGTGTGTGCTGTCCATAGGGGGGAGTAAAAAGAAAAAAAAAGACAGAATAATATTATCCTAGTCCTTTTGAAACTTATATAGACTGAACACATTGATTATTAAATGTGAGCAGTAGTTCCTGAAAATTAAGGCTGTGTCACTCTGTCTTTCTGAATTTTTCTGCTATCTGGCAGAGGAAAGAAGGAAATTTCTTCCCGGTGGAAATTAATGTATTCCCCAAATAGAAGGGGCTGCACCAGAGGAGTACACACTGCTGCCTGAAGGGCCAGCTTAGCTTGCAATTATATGCCTTTGCTTTGCCTCTGCCAGGGTTTCTCTCCTTCAGAGCCCATTCCACAGACTGGTGGTGTTTGAGGAAATTGGTTACTAGACCATCAGATTAGTTCCCATAGCCACTTGCCATCTCCTGATTTCCTGACTAAAAGCATGGTGGAATAGAAGTGAGTAAAGTCCACTTGCCAAGAGGTTACTGCATCTGATGTGATCATTACTGTTCTAATATATTCTCATCATATTAGCATCAGCATGTCAGTTGTATTCAACAGAGCAGCATGAAAATCTTACTGAGCAGTAGATAACAGCCACATTCCATTGCAGAACAGCATTCACCTTCTCCTGGCAGCACAGCTACGTGTTGTCCAATTTTCTTGCAACAGTGAGGTACAACGATTGGATTAGCTGGAGATGCCATACAGCTTTCAATACTGTACATTTTTAAGGAAAGACTAGCAAGATTTATCATCCTGTTAATATTGACACTTTGTTGATATTGCCTGGAAGAGTGAAAGGAGACTTGAGATGCCTTTCACTCTATTTTGTGATTCTAGGGCATTTATTAAATTAATTGTTTTCCCGATAATCTGTTTGAAATGCAACACTGACAAGTATTTTAGAGGCATGATACTAGAGTGTATAAACAAAAATCTAAGGGTTTGAAGAACACACAGCTTATTTTAAAAAAAATTTTCTCATATCCAGGGCCAGTAGATTTTCAGGAGGACATGAGAAATCTAAAAGTAATTTCCCCTTGATTCAAATTAAAAATTGCATAAAAGCCTTGCGGGGTTTCTACTGCCTATGTAGATAATGGAAGTACAAGAGGGCAAGAAGACCTAATAGACTTTGTTTCTCTCCCATATCATCCATTCTCAACAGATAAGCAGAACATAACTCAAAGTAAGTTTATTGTAAATAAATCTAAAAGGACCTATTTTTGTCTGTCAAAGGAAGATAACCTTTCTCTAAAGTCTCCTTTTTAAAATGCTATAGCCTAAAGAGCAGTTGTGTCTTAATATAAATTTTGGTCTTTGTTTATAAATAATATTGCTCAATAGTGAAATATTTTTAAAATGTGATTTAAGAAACTATCCAAAGTACCGTGGCACGTAATTCATCACAACTTTCCAAAGCAGTCTAGCAGTTACCAGAGAGGAGGAAATCTTCCAGCAACAGAATTTTCTCACTTTTTAGAACAAATTTGTTTTCTGTGTCTTTGCTCTCATTTATATGCTGTGAGACCTGACATCTGTCCCTGTTACTGTCTCCTTCACTTCGGAGCCTTGCAGGCTGTCACAGGGAAATCCCATTCCAGGTGGTGCCCCTGTGCACACAGTTCATATTACATGATACCAAGTCACTTCATTCCCCTAATTTCATTGCTTAAATAAAAACCATGGGTTATAAGGCTGTTCCTGAAGTATGGTTGGGTTTTTTCCCCCATCATGAGTGACACAGAACCAATATATGTTCTGTAACTGGTGACAAAACTACGGATTTGGTCACCATTGGCTTGCAATCAGCACGCTGTGTTACACTTTCATGTAGAGTAGAACAGTAATATTTAATGCAACCCAACAAGAATGCTGTGCAAGTCTTCACAAAACCGAGCTTGATCTTCATTTCTCTTTCCATTTGACTGTTGAAAAATCATAACAGTCAAAAAAACAAAACAAGCAATTGTGTACAAATATTTCAGTGCCTTTATAGACCTTAAATGTAGAAATTAATATTTAGCAAAGAAAAGCATCTTTCTTAATTGCTTTTTATGCATCAATTCACATTTTTCTCAATTAATTTTGTACCTTCTACAGCCATCTCTGTACCTCTGAGTGGTTCTTTCCTGGCACACACCAGAAACACATTCTACCAAGAAATGATATTGTACACCACTATGAACTTTCCCAGCTCCACTGATTTTAGTAGCACAACGCTGATTACCATTTGATTAACTGACCCTTGGATTCTTTCCTTTTTTTTTTTTTTTTGCTGCTGCATGGTAGATAATTTTTCTTTGCACTGTTATTTTTTGACAGCACATTCTGACTAAACAGAAAATAAGAACTAATTGTGTCAGTTTCATGCCTGAGGACTCTTTAATAAGATAACATTTTTGATGAAATATTTGAACACATTTACCACACCCTCTCCTTCTCTTAATAGCTCACCTCCCACTTTAGAGCACAGGTTCTTAATTAATATTTTACCTAGAAAAGTAAAAATGTAATGTCATGTCATGATTACTTGCTAATAATATTAAAACTGGTGGAAATGTAAATCCTGGTGGATTTTTAGTAGTGTTTATTTTGGTTATTTTTCCAGACTGCAAACAGTGATCACTAATATTGTTACTAATGAATTCTATCAGAAGGAAATTATATTTCCTTCTATCAGAAGTTTCATTATATGTAGAGAAAGGATCTCATATCTATTGTCTATTTTTTGTGAGAATAAGGTAGGAACCTCTTCCTCAGTGAGGACCTGGTAACACTCACAGTCATGGAATGTTTTTTGGCTACTCAAAAGCATATAGAAAAGGGCAGAAGTTTTTAGTGGAAGTGCTCATTGTTAAAAACCACTGGGAGCAGAGCTGAAGAATAAACATATCTTGTTCAGGGGTCCTTTGGGGGCCAACTTACTCATATTAGGACTATATAAATCTCTCTTCTGGCTTCTTCACCTGATTCATTGGAATACCCTAAGTACTTCACAACTCTTTTCTCATTAGCATCTCACAAGATGCCACAAATTTGCCAGGTAATTTGTCTCAGAACTGTAATAGATTTGGATCTCATCCCATTTGAAAATTAAAGGACAATGAACCCGATTTTTCTCTTGACTTAATAGAATGCAGTTTTCAAAGGTTGTGTTTATGCCTTTTTGACCAGACAAATTAGTCTCTATATCTTCTTAAACAATTCATTAGTTACTAATGGCTGCAGTGACATCTGCTGATGACAGTGAAGCTGATCAAGTAACACTTTCAGTGCTGCTAAATGCATCCCCTCATAAATTCCTGGGTTTCCAAAGAGTGTAGAGGAGCAGGCAGAAATTTCCTCTTGAACAATAATTTATTTTTCCAGAGTTGGAACCTCTAACTGTCCTACCAAAACTTGAACACATGGGCGTACATGTATATGAGGCCTGGGAGCTCTGTGTTTGGGAGCTAAGGGGAAAAGTTGTTGAGAATTCAATTTACATTGGCCACCTATCTTTACATCCTCCACCATGCTTTGAGAGGTGACTCTTTTCAAATGTGGTCACCAAGAGACCAGGAAGTAAATGGTCAGTTTGGGACTCCAAGCCACGACACCACCTTATCCTTATCTACAGGACCTTCCTTGAGCAGTGGAAAAAAATGCCACTGGAAAAAAAAGGTGGAAGATGAAGGAAAGTACTTTGCTTGTAACATGTAAATATGTATATCCTCTTGATTTATTTCTCAAGTTTATGACCATTCTCACTCCTCTCGTAAAGCTTTTTTTTCCCCCAGTGTGCACATGGCCTCAGAGTACTTGAGTGTGTCAAACTTCTGACTCTAAAGGGTACTGGGAGAGAGGATGTTAAGTTTCCTCATGATTCAAGCTGGTTAAGTTATGTTTCAGGAGAGGATTGACACATACTGAAAACAGCCCTTTTGCTGCCATTAACCAACTGGCAGAAGGGTTGTAGACAGTTCACAGACCCATGTGGAGTTTCTAAGTGCATCCTTAAAGAATAGCATATAATTTACCGTGTCCAGCAAAGGCACAGTGGACAAATATAGCTCTTAGGTATGGCTAAGCAAACCAACTAATTCTGGATTGATTTATAGTAGGGTTATTTCTTTCCTAACAAGTAAAACACATTCATATACCCTCAAATTATTAGAGGGGTAAAAAAGTCTTCATGCCTTGTGTGAATAGAGATTGCATTTTGAAAGAGAAGCTAACCCAGTAGATGCTGCTATGGGAACCTTTTACTGCAGCAAGGTTTTCTATATATGAACAATTTAGAATGTGAACCAAACTCCAAGAATTTTTTTTCCCATACTAATATAGGGGTGAAAATAAAGACCCTTACAGGCCTTGATACCTGTCCTGCACAAGAAAAATGTGTTGCTTACATGCTTCAGTTTGACAAACCTCTTATGTTCTATAAATTGAGCCTCTGGCCAAAGTGTCTGTGACATGGTTCCTTTGGCTCTCCTCATGCAGGCATTTTCCAATCTTTTTTTTTTTAATTCAATAGAATTTTATTTCAAGATGTTTTATTGAAATAAAAATGTTATCGGTCAAGTTCAATATCTCCATTAGGAAAAGCTTAGTTGAAATATCTTGATAAAACCCTTCTTTAGCTATTTTAGGAAGAGATGGGTATTTTTATCTTGAAAATACTTTCAATAATTATTTTTTTGTTTTCAGACAGAAGTTCATAAGCATTTGGTAATTTTCAATATTTTAAAACGTTTTAAATTATTATGAAATAGAACACCAGCTCATGTTCTGCTGAATTTTGAAGTATTCAGAGGATAATTCCACTAAAAAAAATTATTGAAAACCCAGTAAGCGACCTCAGAGAGAATCCCTCAGTATACTGAATTTCCTCTTGATATAGCAGAGAGCAATTAGATTTTTAGAAGTAGAAAGAAAATATCTATTACCTGTTCATGCTGCTAATGGTCACATCCACAATCGAATGCATTTAAACAGTTCCTAGTGATTTAATAATTGCTATTGTCTTACAAAAATAGCAATTTTCTCATACCCCTGTAATACAGAAGTAGTTTTCTAGTGTAAATGTCTACATCAGCAATTATTCATATTCAGTGACTTTAATTTTTATAAAAGGTTTTTTCTAGCAAATCATTTTAGCTCAGTTTATAATCCTGCTTTGCAATTTAAAAGTTGAATGAATGTTTCTAGACTCCATTTATACTATGGGAACTACAATGGGAATCATTTCCCAGCCCACTGAATTTGCAGTAGAATTTTCCTTTGCTTGTTTCTGTCTAAACTGCTAGTCCACAATGCTGGATTAACCTTTCTTCATGAAAATAGCTCTTGCATAGGGATTGCCTTCACAACAAAAAGGGAGGGCTACATATCCCTGCAGCAGCCTGTTACATACTTAATGGTGTTTCCAAACTAACACTTTGTGCCTTCTTTGAAGTTAGAACAACAACAGGACCAAGTTAGCCCTGTGACAGCTAATTTTTTATTTTCTCTCCATATTCTGACAATAAGAAGCTGCCTTATTCTGTTTGCAGCTCAATTACAGGCATGAGGGCAAATCTTTAACTGTAGCCACAGTGGTTGCATTGCTCATAAACACTTTTCCATAGAAATTTTTACACATGAGATTTTACTGTGGCCACATACTGCACAAGAAAGGAAGAAAAAGAAAAGAAAGAGAAAGAAAGAAAGAAAGAAAGAAAGAAAGAAAGAAAGAAAGAAAGAAAGAAAGAAAGAAAGAAAGAAAGAAAGAAAGAAAGAAAGAAAGAAAGAAAGAAAGAAAGAAAAAGAAAGAAAGAGAGAGAGAGACAAAAGTCAGCACTTTATATATCTGTGTGAGTAGCAAAAAACACAGCTGTGTTTTTGATGATGATGAAAGAAATATATAAGAACATATATATTCTATTTGCTTTTCTTTATCTGCTATTCAAATAATCCTATTCTGATTCTAATTTAATCCTAAATAAGTCATTATCCTAAAATTCAATAGTCTCATTTTGCCTAAAATTCTACTTATCTTGCTCTCAGGTTTGAATTCTCAATTTCACATCCTATTCACGAACTAGAATTACTGTTGTCATGTGTTCAGTCCTGCAGATTCTGTAAATACGGAAAATTGGGATAAGACAGATTTTCCAGTCTGCCTCTGCCCCAGACAGCAATGCTTGATTAACTGCTGTATCTGCCCTGCTGAAGTGTCACTTGGGATAAGGCTGCCCACTGCTCTTTGCCAAGTGCACTGCAAGACCAGTGTTTGGCTCAGTAGCATTCCTGGGCAGGAGGAGGCTCTTAGCTTGCCTACACAGCAGTATTTGTGGCTCTTTCAGGGCAAAATCATCCTGTTAGATTTGTGCACTGATCTAGACAGATAAACAGAGCCAGGGGTACTGGGGCACTCTCCATCCCAGTGTGGTCCCTAAGGCCTTCAGTCATTCAGCAAGGTCAAACCAGCAAACAGAAACTGTGTCAGGATCAGGTTTAAAGCTATCCCTAAGGCACAAGCTCCATCCATCTCTTCCATCCACTGAAAAAGTGGGTGAAACTCATACAGGATGCAGCTGAGAGAGGCTTGAGAGATGGGGAGTAAAAGTGAGAAAAGGGCATTTTTCTCCTGCTGAAGGTTGAAACATTTCCAGTGTTATTAAAGAAGATAATCACAAATGCTTTTTGTTACATTAATGCTATATGATTCTTTTTGATTGTACCAAGCTAGGGATGATTTTTATAATACCTTAAGTAATACAGTATGGGATGGTTGATTATATTTTAAGAATGTAATATTTACAATACTTTATACAACCACACAGCTGCCACATTTATGTTTAAATGTCAAGATTTCATTCCAAACTAGCTATCTCATAACACATGCATTACTTTGGAATAGTTCTTGTTTCTGTGTTATTTAATGAGAAAAAAAGTAGTTCAAATCATTGCAAGTAAGGAGGAGAAAGTGTCTGGTGCAGAATTGACCTGGATCACCAGCTAAACTGGGCATGAGTAAAAACTATGCCTTTGAACATGTGAAAATGCAGCATTCACAGAGGGACAATTTTGGAAATGCCTTAAAATCAGGCTCAGTAACTGGCTGAATCATATTGTCTGATTTCCTGACCAAGTGACCACGGACATATATAAGTGAATAAACAACAGAAGTATAGTGAGACTGCAATTAACCTTCATGTTTGATCAGAATAGTATGACAAAAAAACAAGAATAATTTTATGATAACCTGAGCAATCTACTTGTAGAACAGAAACCTGGTTAATAACAAACTGCTCAATATAATTGGTAAAATGACTGAAATTTTAAGGGAAAAAACTTTAGATGGTTTAATGCACCTTTATCTCCATGAGTAATTAGCTCACTGATGACTGTGTTGTAGTTGCTCTCCTTAGCAATTGACAAGTGGCAGTGGTAGGAGTGGTAGATTACTTTGTAAAATTTGGGTTCTATTTTGGATATAAATTAATTAAGAGAAGTTTCAGCTTTATTGGAAACTAGAACAACTCTCCTATTCTTATAGGAAGTATTTTAGAGTCTAAAGCTTCTCCCATTGAAATCAATGGGAAATGTTTCACAGACTCTAGGAGGCACAAGATGTAGCACTAAGGCCTACTAATGCTTGTGCTAAAACTTATCTTGTGAATGCTTTGACCAGTTTACTTTTTTTTTAAACTAGGGAGAAACAACAGCAATAAAAAGTTAAATTTTAATCTGCTATAAGTTGTCCTGTTGACTTTATTAGAGCTCTACCAAATTATACCTACTGATGATTTTGTCCATGAGTCTTAAACTGTGGGATAAAACAGGAACTCTCAAAATGTAGAGGTAAACAAAATCACTCTTAGTCAGTAATTAGTCTTCTAAACTTCAAGAACCTTAATGAGCTGCAAGCAGCTGAACTTCCTTCATTTCAATGCATTGCTGCTCATGTTTCATGCTACTTTATTAGATTAGCTTGCAAATTAGCTTACATTAATGAAATATGATTAAACTTAAACCAATGGAAATTGAATGGCTTAACTGTAAAGGCATTTGAAATTGCTTTTAAAATTAACAATGGATTTATTCACTGATCTTTCCATTCTTAAAGTTTAGCAACATCTTTTTGTGGATGGATGGGGTCTACAAAGTGGTTAAGAGAGCCTTTGTAAAGGGACATCTTAAGTCTCTTGAAGCTTTTCCCTGCAAACTTTACTGTTCAAAGCAGGCTCAGAGACACTTAAGCAGCACAGAACAGCAATGGCAAGAAGGCCAGTGCCACACTAAGACTGACTTAGACCCAGGCAGCTCATAACCTGTTTTTTTTTCTGTATATATGATGCAGGTCTGCTTAGAATAGTAACTCAGAGGATGATTTCAGAAGAACTGATGCATTTGTGTTTTATGTCTGTGTACTACATACAATTTGCTTGGTGATGTGCTAGTAAAGGTAGAACTCTCAACTTTATTTGAATGAGTTTGTTTGGATTCCTGTCGTAAATTATATTATTCTTACAGGAAATAATAAACAACATTGAACAGTATGCTTTTAGGAACAGAGCTGAAATTGCTGGGGTTTGTTTTTCTTGTGTATTTTGAAATTTTTCCATTCTATTTTAAGTATATACACCTGTTACTAGCAAAACATCCCACACAAATTACAGCTTAATTTAATTTATTGTATGGAAGGACCACACATTCAGTCTTCAGCTGATTTATAAGACCCCAATATAAATTTGAAATGTAAGATGCCTGCAGAAAACACTGAGTTTACAAAAAGATGTAAACCAAAAAATGAAGCCCCTATATCCCACACAGGCACAGCAAACTGGTACCACTGTGTGGGGATGAGGAAGATGGGACACAGCCTGGAGGGAGCTCAGGAATGCAGGTGTTCTTTGGGTGAACTGATTATTCAGTGCTTGACAGGGCCTGGTGACAAAGGCACTGCTGCTCCTCAGTACCAGCAACCTTCAGACCTCCAGGAACCAGCCCAGCCCTCTGGTATTGGATACTATATTAAATAATTTCTTTGCTGAAAGCTGGACATTACCTGACACTCAAAAAGAGAAAGATAAAGTAAAATCTAAACAATGCCTTACAGTTCTTTCATGCAATGAATTTCACCCAGACTAAGGCATAAACCTGAGGTGATTATCAAGTACTTCATGAACAAGAATAACAAGAAAGAAAGGGTGTATTACTCTGTACTACTTTGTGTTGTAATTTACTATTATTTACCCTTTGAAAATAAATTATCAACAAACAAATAATGTGTTTTGAAAACACAATATTATAGGAAAAAATTATTAAAGTATTAGATACTTTATTAAGTATCTAGACTTCATAGAACCTTAAAAATATTTATATCATTATCTCTGGGATCTAGAAGATTGTATTTATTTTCCCCTGAACAAGAAAATAAGAACTATGAGAATTTCTAAAGCTACAAAAAGTCTCTTTGTGTTTCCTTTTGAGGGTAAAGGTAATTTGTTAAGAAACCTCCCTGACAGGATGATGAAGCATAGTTCTTTTATTTTTTCCCCACAGTGTATAGCCATGGGAGCCAAAAAGAAAGCTAGTCTTACTGTAACACATTGACTGACAATTTGGTTAATAAAACCTCAAACAAAGAAAAAATCCAACAACAACAGCAAAACTAAACCAAAAACCCAAAACAAATGAACAGCCAAGGAAATCAGATCTTATAATGGCACGTCATTGGATTCTGAAATAAAGTATACAACTCTGAGGTATCATCAGATAGTGAGATTCAAAGAAAAGCACAGCACCTCAATTATTGCAAAAACTCTCTTAAAGGATGCTGCCACACGTAGAAATTTGTCTCCACAGTTGAACTGAAAATTTTAGATTTCCTATAATTATATTTTATTATGCCTCATAAAGTTAATAAATGTTTCAAATGTTTGGCATACTCTACACATCAAAGCCTTTGGAATTTTATTCTGTGCTTTTAAAATCTACATGATAATGAAATTAAGCAGCTGAACAGAAAGAATTTATTTGATTCAGCCTTGCACTAAAACCCCATGAGATGTATTGGTTTGATAACACGAACTGTGTTGAGGCAAGAGCTTTCCAAAAGCCATGAGGTCATCACAGCTCTCATGATTTTCAATAGATATTCAATTCTTTTACTTAAATTACTGGTCAAGCACTTGCTTCCCTGCTTCCCACCACTGATGTCATGGACTGTAGGTAAATTGGAATGGCATTTTATAGTGCTTTTACTCCTTCACGGTGAAGTTAGCTATTTTAGCAGTTTCACATGAAATTTATTTGATTATTTAAAATTATGCACTGCCTTTATGCTGCACAAAATTCCATTCACTGGAATGAAGCAGTTATGGCAAAGTTTCAACTATTTTTATTTTTTAAAAAGCTAATTGGTAACTTGATCCATAACTAACTGCTCCAAAATAAATATGTATTTAACTGCAGAACACAGAATAAAAACAAATTTCCTCTAATAGCTGCAATAACAACTTTAATGCATAAAGAATGATTTTCAGTGTTCAAAAAGTCATCTGAAGTTTTAAGAAATGCAAGGTGATAGTATCATATTAAGTAGCATTACTTTGTGTTGAAATATATAACATAATTAGAAAATAAGATGAAAATTAGTTCCCCTGTGACAAAATAATACATCTGTCATAATGGTCTTACAAGTTCTAACATTTAAGCTTTAATATTTTAAAATTGCAGGCCAAGTTAAAACTTGCTTTGTAAAGCACTCAAAAATTATTCACTTCAGTGAAACACTGAAACTTTCTGCCAGCCTTATTAAAAATGCAATCAGTACCTGGCTTCATGATTGAATCACTTGAAACAAATCATCAACCATGGACTGGAGTGTTGACTTGCTTAGCAGTTTCATATTAGTATTTTGAGAGCATTCTATCTTCATACAGCTTCCAGAGAGAGCAAAAGTTAATATATGTTTCCTTCTACAGAACTGCTGGGAGTTAAGGAAATATTTTCCCCCTTATACAGATAAAAGTGGTAAAGGGAAGGATTACAATTCAGAAAAGAGTAAAATAAGGTGCTTAACACCTGAGGATGTGGACAGCCAACCACTAAGTACTGGAGCATTTCTGTTTGCCCAGCATCCAGGGCATGATGCCCTGGCAAAAGGTGGCCTAATGACATCAACTTCACTGTGTACCCAATAGCTTTGTGAGAGATTGCTTTCTTTGGAGACTCCTTGGAGAATTCAGATGCACATTCCTTCCCTTTTTCTCTTATCTGAGTTGTACATTTCTGTGCTCACATGGAAGGGTTTATACAAAAAATTCCTTCTATTATTTTACAACTTTCCAGTTCCCACTGCTTTTCTTGCAACAGTACAGCCTCCCAAATATAGTTACAGGTCAGTGCTAGCTAATAGTTCTTAAAGATGCGTGTGACCACTGTTTGTATTTAAGTCTCTAGTTTAGATGCTAAAATTTGGAGTTAAGACTTCCAAAGATATTTCAAACCTGCCCTAAACTTTCTATAATAGTACCTTTAAGTCTAAGCATCTAAAGAGAGATGGATTAAATACTTCCTTGTATAAGCTAGCCCTTCATCATAGAAGCACTCTGGAACACTCTGTTCAGGAAATTTAATCCACTTAGTTTTCCAGCCTTTGTAAAAATGTCCCAAAGATCTTATGAATTCACTTTTAGATTTATTTTGCTAGGTCCTTCTCTTTCACTGTGTTTCCTCTATAAATATCACTGGGCTCATAAGTATCTACTGTTTCACTCAATGTAGACATATTAAAGATCTCTCTGTATTTACAACTAATCACAGTGTTTACATGTTTTCCTGATAAGGGTATAGACTTTCTCTCCCTAAGAATGGCTTAAGTGAGGCAACAATTATTAATGAATGTACATCTGCTTTAGTGAGTGCATGGCGTAAGAGTTTCTAAAGAACACTAAATGTCTTCAACTTGAGTTCATGGACTCTATTCCTGAAACTCAAGGAAAGCTGCCAGAAAGAGTTCATTTATCAGACACCTGCAGTCCACAAGTGAACTTCAGGCAGTTCAGTCATGAAGAGGAAACTGTAAAACCAGATGCTAAATTTCACTGACTTAAGTTGTTATTTTATCCTGCTGTCTCTCATCAACACATACAATGATTCTGATTTTCCTATCTGTACTCCCTTAAATGAACATATACTTGCCCACAGGGCTGGTACAAAGAAGGAAAAAATCAGGGCTGTTTCTGCAGAAGTCAGCAATCGTAGTATATCCCTCTCCTTCAGTTTAGCAAAACACAGGAAAATAAAGAACACTTAAATCTTCTTCAGGGGAGTCTCAGCTGGAGTACAGCTGCCTTCATCAACCTTTCTCACGGTACACATGCAGCACCTGGCACAAAAGTCTTGTCACAGATGAAAATGAATCTCACTAAATGATGCTCTGCGTTTTCGCTCTCTTGGTGCATGAACTGCCCCTTAGTAGGTCCAGGCAATCAAATAAAATGGAGGAGCCACACAGTTAGAGAGAGAGTTGCATCTTCTTTTAAAATATTCCTTCTGGCTATGCATGATAAATCTGGCTGGAACTGAGGACTCAGCCTGTTAATTTAAATTTAGATATGCATTCCTTCCCTTTTTTGTCTCATTTGACATGTACATTTCTGATGTGTCCATGTGGAAGGGTTTATACTCAAGCTTCCTCCTCTTATTTTCCAAATGTGTTTGGAAAGCTGACCATGAGTGTGTCAATGGAGCAGCATAATCTTGGAGGACAGAGCAGAGGAGAATCCCAATGTGACGCTGCCGGGCCGCGCACATGGACAGCTTCAGCCGGCCAAAGGGAAAGGCTGTAAATCATACTCAGAAGGAGATTGATGGTGTTTGTGGAACATACTCTCAGGGTGCCAAAGAGGTGTTTGTTCCTGAGGCTTAAGAATTATTTTTGTGGAAGGCTTTTATCATTAAAGTTGATGATGTGCCTACAACCACGAAAATAAAAGAGCGATGCTTGCAACAGAAGAGTGATTTGTATCCCTTTGCATGACAAAAACGTTCATCATCCATCCCTTTGACAGTTATGATTTGTTAAAGTTTTCTCCAGGGTGTTTGTAACAAAGATTTGAATTTATTTTTATGTGTTTTGCATATTTATTTCTGCTATGTATGAAATCTCTGGTATTTAACAGATCTAGCTCACAGTTCATATCCAATTTACATACAAGGGAGACCTCTTAAACATGTAGCCTTTGTGTGCAATAAATTCATTCATTGTAAGAGACTGGTTTGTTTTATGAGATGTTAATTAAAGTTGATTTTGATATAACACAATTCAGGGAAAAAGCTAGTATACAGTAGTCTTATTAATTGAAAAATTTAATTTGGAGTTATATATTTCACATTTTTTATATTTTCTGGAAAATTATTGAGAAATCATAAAAGTTGAATAAACACATAAATATATTAAATTACACACTTGTTTGTGAGATATACATTTGAACACTTAAATACAGATTTTACATGTGTAAAATAAAATGGTAAGGAGGATGAAATAAATGCCAATCTTCTGTTCTTACAGATTTCTTGTGTCTCTTTTTTATTGTTTTATTATGCTAATATAATAGTAAGAGTAATTTTTGGTAAATCAGTATTTTCTGCAAGAGCTAATGTAGGTAAGTGTGGGAAAGTCAGTGTTAGTATGAAAGATTGCTTTATTGTACAATCAGATTTCCATTGTGGTGGGTCATGGTGTTGTTTATTTTATGTGCTCGCTTACTAATGTGTTTGCAGGTCTAAAAGGATATAGCATAATAAAACATCAAGAAGGATATGACACGCTCCAGTGTAAGCAGTTCAAGAGTCTTTACTCATATCCCAGAGTTTATACATGGCAACACATTAATCATAGTCACTGTGACTTTCAATAACTTGAAATTGTGTAAAAATAAAAAAAAATAATTGGGTAAATTCCTTACTGCCATTTACTAAAGTCAAATTGTACAGATATCTCAAGTGTAGCTCCGAAACCTCACACTGATTGAGTGAGTGTTGGGTGAAATGGCTGAGCTGAAGTTCCTTGGAGAACTTCACTCACAAGGATGCCAGCAGGATTTTAGCCTGTCATTTTTTCTGTAGTTGTCTAGACCAGCCTTAACCCCAAAATGTTTTAAATTCTGCAGGACTAAAGAAACCTAGCTGCAGCTCTGGAACATACTTGTTACCCTTGCTAAAGTTACACTTCATAGTTTCAGATTCCCATGAAACTCAGTTTTAGAGGAAGGCAGGATCTACCAAAAATACAGCAAGCACGTACAAGATACTGTTCATCAGTATCAAAACATAAAAGAACAAACTGATTTAGGAAATTGCTCCTTTCTAAAGCTGCTAATACCTCTTAGCATTTTCACAATATTTAAACATCTAGAGCAGCAAAGATTTTAATTTTTAAAAAAAGGCAGGATACATTACTGTAGCTAATTCAACACATTTCTATATTCAT
This sequence comes from Peucedramus taeniatus, assembly GCA_013400575.1. Classification (NCBI taxonomy): domain Eukaryota; kingdom Metazoa; phylum Chordata; class Aves; order Passeriformes; family Fringillidae; genus Peucedramus; species Peucedramus taeniatus. The sequence goes on along the minus strand of WBNO01019053.1, from coordinate 137,016 downwards.
ATCAGCCTGTAGCACACTATAAAGTTTTTAAAATATTTATCACGGTGAGTTTTTGACATAATCTCAAAGATCCAGTAAAGCTTCTGTTCAGAGGACTGAAAGAGTCATTGAATATGCATTGTATTTGATTCCCTACAAATACTACACATCACATAAGCACCATCAGCTGATTAAAAGATTTTCCAGCAAAAACTGGAAGCAGAGCAAAGAAGCGCTTTCCTTTATAAAATAGTTCAGATTGTGTCAAACACATGAAAAAGAAATTGAATTGAATTAGTGAAAATACTTAAAGCTGTATTTCATCATAAGCAAAATTTTGAACTAGGCTAGTGATATGCATATAATGATAAGCACATTGCTCTCTTTTTTGCTGTGACACATGAGATTTTATATTCAAATAAACACAATTTTTCTCCACTTCAGGTTTCTTCTACAAATATTACTTAATAAACTGGAGCCTCCACATAGTAACTGCAAATAATTAATCTTAAAACTGTAATTTCCTCTTTAAAAAAAAAACACCTGTTTAAAAAATTAGGTAACATAAGTTCAGTATTGCTCATTCAAAGAAATACTGTCATTTAACCTCTAATTTTCTGTTCAAATCAAATACTTTTTCTGGTGCACAGAAATTCTTAAGAAACTATGAAAGCATTGTTTATTTCAAGAATTTTTTGATTACCTGTTGAACATTATACTTGTAGACTTCAGTCAAGCCAAAATTTTCTTGCCAAGAAAATCTTTTTATACGATACTTGCAGAAATTACCAACCGCAGAATTCCATGTATGTCTACAGAAGATTACACTTTTCTTACCCACACAGAAAATTAGAGACATAGAAAGAAGATCACAAAATCCTCAACACACCATTTTCACAAGGACCTGAGTCAACAGGAGAATTTTAAGTACCTGAATAGGAAAGAGAGAGCAAGGTGCCACCCACCCATTCAGCCACACAACCTGTCAAACAGAAGTGTTTGGCTTGCTCCTCCATTCTCTCCTCATCTCATTTACAACACCCCTTTCCTTCCAGTGTCTTCAGCCTGGCTTTTAAAACTGTAGATTGATAACAGGTAGTGATTTATACACTGAACCTTGAATTACATAAAAGAGTGACCGTGAAAGCAGGTTTCTGAAGCTTTCTGTTAAATGGTATTTACCCACAAGTGAAAAAGAATGCTTGAAAGATTTCCATTTGATCCCTACAAAGAATGTTTTCTGGTTGTAACTGCCCGTGAATGTGTTGATTTAACTGATAAGTTGAAAAAAATGACCAGTGGTTAAAAGTTTCCGAAATATATTCTTCTTTAATATGAGATATACTTTCATCTGTGAAAATGCTAAATTATTCTGACCAGGTGTCAAATTGTCCATGAAATGTCTGATTCAAAGTTATAGATTACTTGGACATCCCATAATTCTTTATTTCAAACCCCAGTTTTAATATTTAACTTCTGCTCTGAAAATACTTACTAATAATTAATTTGTCTGGGGTGAAACTCTTCCCCAATTCATCTCCTCCATCTGCTTGCACATACTGTGAAATTATAATCAGCTGTAATTTGTGACAGAGACGTGCCAAACATTTCTAAAACAATTTGGAAAGTGACAGACTGGAATCCTTGCCAACTTGCACTCCTTGCAGATGCTATTTCTTCTTCTCACTTTCCTCACCAAAGCTGAGTTTAAAAAAGAAATCTTGAAGTTCTGTTAAAACAATATTTGTGGAAACCACTCCACACTATTTTGTTTTCCTCCTGAGTTGTAACATTTTAGGGTCTGAGTCCAAAGCTCATGGGAATCAGTAGAAAAATTCCGGTTGATTTGGCTGCAGTTAGTTTAGATGTTAGACAATTCTTTCATAGATTCCAGATGAACCCACTAATTACAGACACAAAATAGACAGCATATATTCTCAGAGCTTGCTTATTTATTCATTCACTCCATAGTCTTAGGGTTAAAGGTGGATTTACAAATATTAGTGACTATTGCTCTTAAGATAAATACCTAGAATTTGGTAGTAAAATGAATGCTCTGTGTGTTTGCAACAGGGTAGTTACCAATTATTTCTTATTGCTGCTCCTAATTTCTCTTGAATTCCAAAACATAATATACACTAACAACAGCAGATTATGAAAAGATTAAAGAGATGATTAAAAAATATCATCAAACAAAAGTAAGGCTTGTGGATTATAGGAACTATGTTAAGTTCCTCTTACGTAACTGAATTATTTTGAACTTTCCAGTTCAAAAAAACATAGACTGTCGCCGCATCCACCCTGTGGTCACTCGGACCACTCCTGGCCAGCTCAGGACGCAGCGAGCGGCGGGGGACGCTCTCCAGCGCACGGGGTGTGCCGGAGGGTGGCCAAGGCGGTTCGCCTTCGGAGGAGGAAGCAGCTGACAGCGGTGGAGGAAAACAGAGGAGGACTATCTGCGGGGGTTGTAATCTGAGTTTTATTCCAGGAGCTCAGAGGAGCTCCAGACCTCAAGGGGAACATGCCACAAAGAGCGACAACAAGGGGAAAACATCAGGTTATAAAAGGAGGAGGTAACAGGGGAGAGGATTTCCCACCAAGCAATGGGAAGTGTAGGGGTGGAGAAACTGAGGAAGATAGACAAGGGGTACAACGAATTGGGAAGTATTCAGAGGGAGGGACTTGGCCCCTGCCCAATCAGTCGACACCCCCGAGGGAAGGTTCTGGATAAAGGGGATGGGAGGTCGAGTGATGGACAGAGGTCCAGGGAGGAGACTGGGAATGACTCAGCAGAGTCAGGGATGATGGGCATAGGATATGGCGGGAAACAACTGGGGTAAACAAGTTTGGACAAACCATTTGGGAGAACAGGGGTACATAGGAACAAACCAATACAGGTAACCAGGAGAAATACAAAAACTAAAACCACACCACAACAATAGACCCCTTGAGGTCATGAGTTTCAAGTTACATAAAACTGTACAGTTGTGAAGGGTTAGCAACATCAGTAGTTAATCGACTTTTTTCAGAGCCCAAAGCTTTCAAACTCTGATTCGTGCCCATTAATTATTTGAGACTGAAATTCAAGTCCTCCAAGAGATCAGCACAACAAATCATTCATATGTTTGAGAAGGCTGCACTCTTTCTAGCTCAGCATGTGACATAGAACTTCTGCTTTATGATGGTTTTGGAGATGGTATAACATAGCCCTTAGAAAACCGTATTTAGACTTGAGTTCTAAATTTTTTTCTTCAAATAGAATTTCTGAAATTATTTTCCTATTTGGCTAAAAAATGCGCTTTAAGGATTTTTTCAGAGGGCTATGTATGTATTAAACAGGAAAAATCTGAAACAATATAAAAATGTAGCAAAAAATCTTGTACTCCTCTTTGTTTGGAACGACAGGTTTAGTCAAATGTTGTTTTCTCAAACTTTCCTGTTAAACTGGATTTTATACCTTTTAATTCCAAGAAAAATGAATATCTAGGATTACCAAAGGAAAACCATCTAGCATTCCAGATGGAAAGGATACTGCTGGATGCTGTAAATAGTGCAATTCTTCCCAGTCCCACCATCTCAGGCAGCTGTGCAGGCTGGGCACAGGGCTGGGGGGCAGGAGGGGTGACCCTGGTGGTGGCAGCAGCCCTGGGTTTGTGCCCTGTGCCCTGCCTGTCTCTCTGGGAGGGCCAAACTGCTGCTGCCAGCTCTGCTTTTTTTGCTGCAGGAGGCCAGTCCTGCTTCTCCAGGAGACAATACTCACTGTGCTTTAGCTCATTTTAGGAAGCAGATCATCCCAGCTGTCTGATACATTGGAAGCAGAAGGCAGCACAAGGGTCTCTCTTGCTGCTACTGTCACTGTATTTGCTTTCAGGGGAACCAAGTTGCACACATTTCAAGTCATTAATTGTACGTGGAGCAAAGGGTTTCTACTACATTGGGAAACCTTGTTTATTCAAGATGCTCATGTTCTTTCCAAGGTAAAACTCACATCTATAGAAAGAATTATTTCAAACTTTAAGGTGTGCTTAAGGACCCTTCTAAGATGAGGATTTAATGTACTAACAATGCATTTAGGTATGACATTTACTTCCATTTTACAAGACTGTGCAGTTATTTGAACTAGAGGCAGACATATAAAAAACAAATAAATGGAGATTATAGATGGAAAGCTGGTATATGAGGTTCTTTCTGCCAAGCAATTTAGCTATAGGACAGTACAAGCTTGCCGACATTATCTTCCCACTAAGTGCCATGGATGGTGTGCTAGAATTGATAAGGGGAAAGTAGCATTAGGCATTAGGGTTAGGGTTCCCAAATATTTGGGAAAAATAATAACTGCTACCAAAGCAGCCTGAGGGATGAAGCATGTGAAACCAGTTCCATTTCTTTCTATAACTGAGTGGTTGTAACATATATCTGTTAGATTTTATTTGCCTAATCTTATTCAATGTTTCTAGCTCATTTTCTCTTGCTTTCATTTTTCCCTTACTCCTCTGAGTTTCAAGCCGAAATCACATTTGGTTTGGGAAGAGTAAATCTTCCTGTGTAAGAAAAAATTGATGCTGTTAGGTATCATGTTCATTCCATTCATTTCTAAAACTATGATTTTTTTTTTAATTTTCTTAAAACAAATTGAAAATTCTTATCTGAATCAAAAGTACTCACTGATTTCTCACTGAATGTCACAGGATTTCAGTGGCAACAAATCACATCCAGTTGAAACCCAGGTCCTCTAAAATCTTGAGATACTTCTTATTCACAAATAATCAAGTTTACAGTAAAAATTGGAGCTTCTGGTTTTTGAAACCTTAATTTTATATTTGCAGGCTTTTTGGTAGTACTGCAAGGGTTTAACTGTACTTTCTGTTGGTAAATGAAAGATGTTCCTCACGTGACTTCAGGATGTGGGGCTCTTAAATTCAGAAATGTACTGAAAGGCTTAAGCTGCATTAAGTTATCTGGACTGCAAAAGCCAACTGTCTGACTGGAAAAATTATGTATGACTGAAACACTAGCAGCATCAATCAGCATATTCCTTATTCTAATTCTTTTAACCCAAATTTATATTTCTTATCAAAAGTTTTCAGATTAAAAAATACCAACCATATCTACACATGCAATATAGTATTACTTTTATAGCAGATAAAGAAAGAAAACAAGAATGTCTCACTAAGCCAGTTTGTCTTTGTTAAAGACAAACTATGTATGTCTTTAACAACTTCACTAGATCAGGAAACAAAATGGGTATGTCTCTCAAGCATAGGAAACAAGTGCACCACACTTCCACAGCCTCATGCACCACATTTACTGGTGTTACTGGGTCACCTAATGACCCTTTTTGTCTTTTAAATTGCTCAAATGTATTAGCTTTTGTTTTAAATAACTTTTATATTAAACAGTTTTTTTCACACACTTTTAGTAATTAAACAGTCAAAGAAAAGAAAATAATGTTTTATGGCAGGGTCTACTACTACTTGTCTTCTGGTGCATGCTGGTCTTCTAGTTTGTGAAGAGAAGGCTTTCAGAATGTTGTCCACTACTGTAGTTCCTACAGTTAATTAAATTTTAAAATTTCCCCGTACAATTTCTGTCAAGGAATAACTTATGAGAGTGCCAGCTTTAAGGGCTCTGCAGGAGGAAGGTGCCAGCTGTTCTGCCCATACCTGCTCTGTGGTAGCTCTGTGCTGGGCAGCTGCAGAACATTTACTTCAGTGCAAGAGAATTGTCACTTCCTTGTGACATGCCAGAGTGGGAGACTGGGATTGAAATGGAAAAATAATAAGCACAGCATTTAAATTAATTATTAGAAACAACCTGTCTCAGATGTGTGAGTAAAAATACTGAGTCAAATTCTAATCTCACATGCCTTGGTGCAAATCCAGGGTAAATACATTATATTCAATTTACATTAGGATAAAACTCTCAATGTTAGAACTTTCAAACTTGAATTTATAACTGGTGAAAATATTCACACCTCATTAGTCACAAGTTACATGGTTTACTTTCTCTAGTGGATTTTCTGCCATCACAATCAGCTTTGTCATTCCTATCTCACTGCCTATAAACTCTGTTTATATTCATACATTAAAAAGACCATCTGGGCACCTATACAACACTTCTTCAAGAAAAGACAAAATGCTGGTGGAGCTTGGGCACCTCCCTGTTCTGGGGGGAATCTGGGCAAACTGGTATTGCACATGTCTGGGGACTCATGCACAGACTTCAGAGCAGCAGTTTGTGGAAGGGATAAAAAGTCTGGCTGACACATCTGACAAGGGAGAAACTCTCTTAGCTGATCTACAGTATGACTGCACCAACGAGTTACCACCAAGTAACTGAGAGACTTAATTTAGGATTTGACACATGAATGGAGAGGTGAAGCTTTAAACATAAATCTGGTGCAAATCACACGCTGAAAGCTTCATACAAACAAGCAGACTGTACATTTGAAAGTGTGAGAGGCACTGACAGACAGGCATTTGAAAACATGATAAATGGAGTCTGGATTCGTCCAAGGTGAGAGTGACTACTATTGGGCTAAATCAAAGGAGCTGTGAGAGTTTTCTGAGTTCTTGAAGACAGCATTGTTTTGGTTTGGTATGGCTGACCTATTCTGGAGTTTATAACTTTATCATAATAGCTTTTTAAATAATCCTTTCCAAAGCAACTTCCCATATAAACTCTGTTGCTCCAGGTAAATGTAAAGGATCTTGATGCACTTGAGTTTAAGGGGCTGGCTTTCTCAAACTGTGTAAATATAGGTTTCTACATTTAGTGATGCAAATGCATAACTGCACAGTTTACCTACAGTACTAACAGTCTTAAAATATATGTCTGTTGTAATCTCTTTGCAAGTTAGCTACGTAACCATACACCTCATTAATAATCAGACTTTTAATATTTTTGTATCAGTATAAATCCATTCATAGAGTTATCATTTCAATACTTGTGTTTTAGCTCACGGGGGAGATCAACTCTGGAGCTGAATGCTGCCCACACAGAGCAAATATAATCTGTGCATCTATGGAGAAAATGCTTCATCTATTTTATTTTATGTATTAAGAGGTTAATTAGAATATTCAATCAAGCTAGGGAAAAAAATAGAAGAATCTCTTTTTCCTTTCAATTGTAATGTACAAAATACAAGCCTGTGGGCTTGGCAATCACATACCCTTTTGACAGGTGTTAAGCTAAAAACTAACTTGTAATGCAAGGTTTTGTATTTGACTAATATAAACATATTCATTTTGTTTTTACACAAAGGAAAAGAGCAAGCCACTATTTTGAAATTTTTCCCATTCATGTAATTTGTAAGTTGGATCAAAGTTGACATTGTCTTCAGTTACTCAGCAAAGTCTGAATACACCAGTTGTGTTGCACTCACATTACCATACTTTATAAGATGCTAACAAGAAACTGAACAAGGCAGGACAAATCCCAAGGGTGTTTGAAACAGCATCTCATAAAGTCTATTAAGGAAATTAAACTACCAAGGGCACACTTGATAGATAAATAACTGGTTAAAATTTAAGTTTTTATACAGAGTGAGAAGGGTATTCCCAAGTGGAAGTTTATGCTGTTCAGTATGTTCATAAATGGTCTGTAAAAGAGGGAAATAGTGGGGTAGCAACTTTGCTGATGATATTGAAGATATTCAAGACAGAAAAGGTTAGATTCAGCCATGGAAGGCTTCAGAATTTTCTAATATCATAAAGGGTCAGAAGATTAAAAACAAATAAAATTAAAGTAAAGAAATGTAAATTGATGCATAGTGGGGAAACCCCTAATTGTGCTTATGAAATAACTATTTCTGAAATGACAGTTACTTTCAGGAAAGAGAATATGCACAAAAATGCATGTGAACATTTTTTGAAATCAGGGTAATCCTTTTAAAAGGTAGTGAAAACTCAAGTAAAATGTAAGAGATTATTAAAAGGAATAGAGATAGAACATAAATCAGCATCCACCTCTTAAGCATGTAGGGCTTTCTTTCCTACTTTTCCACTTTCAGAAACTATACAGTGGAACTCTGTGCAGGAAGGTGAGAAGGATGAACAAAGGTGTGGAACAGCTTCTGTACAGGCAAGGGTCATGATTAAATAGACTAGAAGCACTTAGCCTGAAAGGTTGTAGAAAGATCAGTGAAATCATGAGTAGCATGAAGAAGGTGAATTAGCAAATGATTGCTCACTTCAGAGAAAAAAAAGAGAGAGTGAGTTACAATAGATAAAATTAGCAGGTGGCAGGTCCAGAACAAACAAGAGGTGCTTCTGCAAAGAGTATGCAATTAATCTGTGACACTGCTGCTGTAAGATATTGCAGATGGAAAAGTGTGCATGGCTGCAGATGAATTCATGACAGGAAAATCTGCTTTGGACAATTAAATGTAGACACCATTTCTGCAGTTCAGGAACTACCTGAATCACAGATGGCTGGAAAGTATTCTGCAGAGTATCCCAGCATATAATATCCCTATCTACTTCTCCTAATGAAAGTGCTCTCATGCACTTTCATTAGGCATCTGGTACTGGCAAGTGCTGAAGAGAGAATCCTAGCCTTGACAGAGGTGTGGTCTGACTCCATATGGACATTCTTATGTTCTTATATCAATCTGCATATGATTGGGTAAATGGCAAATATATGTCCTCCTTTATTTAATTTCCTTCTTTATTAACTCATTCAAGATGCACTTAAGTTGAGAGTTTCTTTGGAAGACATACCTGATGAAATCAGGGTAGAGAACTGATAGGGCTTTAACAATATATTACAATCAAACACTTTATTTCCTTTAGCTTTTCCAATAGTATAAAAAATCTCATTAGTTTTGCTGATTTTTAATATTTAAAGACTTCCAGTAATTTTGCTACTATTGATGGGTTTGATTTGAACAAGTCCAGGAATTTTTGCTACACAAATGTATGTACCATTCTATGGGAACAAATTCAGTCTTGTTCAGTTACATTTCCAAAATTAAATAATCAGATATTCACTTGCTTTGGTTTTATCCAAATTGCCATCTATGCCATTTTTTACATTTGTGCGTTCACAAAGAGAAAATTTTTGGATGGAATGGAACAACAAAGTTCTAAATCAGATTTATTTTCCAAGAGTACTTTTTTGTATGTATCAAAGTTTTGGCATTCATCATTTGTAATGGAAAATTAAATTATATACAGCTTGAGTTTAAAAGTATAAGAACATAAAGACAAGCAAGCATTGTCCATAAACAGGATTTCCTATTGAAGTCCACAGAATTAGTTTGGACTTCCTTAGATTGGTTTTTTAAACCTAATAAACATATATATATATTTAATACCATAAATATTTGTAAATCTGTGAATTATGAACTTGCAAAACTGCAAGTTATATTCTGAATAAGCATAATTTCAGAGGTCAAGCTAGAACCAGTGGTTTTGAACATGTACCTAGCTGCATGTTAGTATATAGAATTGTTTCCCATTTATTTAAATTCAGCAAAAATTTTGAATAAAATACCTCACTGAAAAGTCAGCATTCACCTGAAAATTGAAATTGATCTAAATTTTAATGATGTTTATACAGATATATTGATAAATCCATGGAATTTGATGGAATTGAGTAAAATTGCCTCCACATAGCAAGATACAGACATTATGTCTTATCTGATTTACTTAAAGTCAGCTAAAACTAATTTGTATAGGCAAATGGTTCACTTTTATTGTATTTTCACATTAGGTAAATCAGATAGGAAGGTAAAAAATGTAGCTTTTAGTGAAAAGGAATCTTATTTTGATTTTTTTTTTTTGCTATAATTTGGAATCCTTTTGAAGGGAATTCTGATTATCAAATTTGTCCACAAAAAGTCACTTAGGTTTTTAAAACACATCATGAAATTATATAAAAGTTAATTTTGCTAATTGAAACCTTTAAGATCTCTAAATACAATTATACTGAAGCTGCAGCAGGGCACTTAGCTGTTTTATGAGACAAAAATTTGCCTCCCAGGTAGATAAACTATGAGGTTGATGGGTGGTTAGAGTTCTACAAAAATGGAACCAGAAATCTGCCCAGTAAAGCAGCTTGTCGTTGTGACTGAGGTCTTTTGGGATCTATTCTCTAGAATGGCAGAGGACAAGTAAATGGGCACATACAAAGAGAAAAAGTGTCCAAATGGGAGGCTGTTGAAAAGGTTTGGGAGTCAGAACTGAACAAATGAAAAAAGTCAGATTGATTTTGCCTGGCCTACTAAGCTGGTGTAGGTGACATCAATTTCTGTGCCAGAGACATCCAAGAAAGAATTAAGGTGATATCTACTTGAAATTATATAAACCCATTGACTTCCTAAGCATATGACCAAGGTTTGTGATTGCAGCTTTCATCTCCAGACTGCATGGATTTGAAGTCTGGTTCCACTGCCAAGAAGATTTAGCTATCTGAGCATCATGCCCAAATAGTCCAAATACCTTCAGGACTGCAGGTCTACATCTTACAGGTCTAGAAGGCTTTGCATGACTTGGGGCATTTTTTCTCTAATGCACAGTGTTTGTTCTGCTGGCCTATATTGGATGGTTTTAACTTATACTGGTCTTCTATGTCCTCAGAGTGTCACTGCTGTTTAAGTAAGAGGTTTCAATCCCTAGAGCCTTTCCGAGGCTGAAGATTTTTCATAACATATTAAGCTAATTTCAAAGCATGAAAAGCTTGTAAAATGCCCAATGGACAGATTAAAAACAAGAGACAAAGGACTAGCTTCTATCTATAAATAGGTTTCTGTGTTTTCTTTACCTTGCTCTGTGAGGAAACATCAGCGAAACATGAAATTCTCCTTAAGGAGAAAAATGCAATCTTATTTCTGGACTAGCGCTCATTTCATAGCTCTGTGGCAAGATGCAGAGACAGGGAGAAATGTGTGAGCCATTCCCAAATAAGATAGCAATAGATCTGCAACTAGCCTTAATTATCCTTTCAGTATTTGTGAGATTCCCAAGACTACTCTGCCTGTTTTTGGTCTTTCCTGTCCACTTGAGGTATTGATGGACTGGAGTGATTCCAACAAAGGCTGCAGTGCTGGTTCAGTGTTAGAAAAGGAGGATTAAATAGTGGTCTGACACCTTTTTTTTGGCTACCTAATGGCAAGGGATACAGAAGACAGGATAGAGGCTTTTTGGAAATGCATAACATAACAAAAGGCAACAGACCTGTTGGAACACAGGAAATTCCAATCTCATATAAAGATGAAATTATTTTACCATAAGGACAGTCAAAGCAGGAATCCAGAGGGGCTGTAGAATCTCCATCATGGCAGATATTCAAAACTGGTCTGAACAGTGCCTGAGCAACATATTCCAGAATTTTGGACAAGACCTCTGGAGGTCCCTTCTGACCTAGTTTATTCCATGACTCTGTGCACTCCTCTATCCCTCTCTTCTTCCCCCCTGAAAAAAAAGAAGAAAAAAAAATTCCCAAAAACCCAAAAATAAAGAAAAATAAGAAAAAAAAAAGGCAAGCAAAAAACCCCCCAAAAACCACACAGAGAGCATAAGGATCGAAGTGATTTTTTAAGTACTTATTTTGGAATTTATGATATGTTGGATTTTGGTTAACAGGTGAATTAATATGGCAAAGTATTGTCCTAGTAGATCAAAGACTCTGAAGAAAGGTATTTCTGACTGACTGATTCAATTAAATAGTACATTGAACTGTAGAATCTGAACAGAAAAGAATTTTTTTCCATTGAGGCTTGCATATACCCTGAAGTATTTTTGAAAAGCCTGTTTCATGCAGAGTGGCTTTTTGTTTAATGTTCCATGAAATTTAAATATATGATTAATATATTATAATGATTAATAAACTCTGTTATTATCTGGGACTGTTCAATGACAATGATTTTATCATATGAACTACTGAAAGAAGTGTGTTCAGAACTGTGCTTGCTCCATATCTTTTCACAAATTCCTTCTTCACAGTAGAGTGGAAATTGCATAATGACTGGTAAAGTGAGCAAGCCTCTAAGACTACTCTGGTTTGCTCACTGGAGAACAGGAGGCAAATCATTCACACTTAAGGGAAGGCTGCAGCCATGGAGCCCAGCAAAGATCCAGGCACAATAAAAGGGACGTGCCCCGCAGTCACATTGCAGCTTGGATAAAAATGATGAGAAGTACACTTGATAGCTGCACTTAGAAAGCTCAGCAGACACTAATGCCAGCTTCTGACGTGGTTGTTGAAAGTAAATCACTTCCAAAGAGGTCCCTGCACTTTGAGTTGTGCATCATTCTTCAGTGCCACTGCTGCCTACCTGCTCCCACTTCATGTCACAGAGTTGTGTATTAAAGTGTTGTGCACGATGTCAATCTTCTGAACTTACATACAATACGTATCTTTATTGTAGAGTATCTGATAATATCTTCATTCTGATCTCTTTATATGGGTCTGTGGAAACTGCATTCATCAGAAAATATCTGCTAGTTTACACATAAGTGGCACACATAGAAAGAGTAGACAACTTTACTAAGATAACTATCATAAATAGTAGTTCATAAACTATAAACTTGTAGCATTTTTAACAAAATTCAGTGTAACAATGTTTACTATTATTGGCCTTCATAGTCCTTGCCCAGTATCACTGCAAGTGCTCACCTCTGCCTTTCCAGGCTTCCAGATTTCATCCCCAGCACTGTGGTCCTTCCTGTTCCCCATTTTTGTCCTGAAAGGCCAGAGGTTAAAAAAGCCACAATTTCTGTTGTAGTTGGATATTTGTATTGCAATCCAAAATATGGGAGCCGAGCACCAGGGATTTCTAGGACAGCCCTGACCCAGACAGTGCATCAGTGCTCAGCAGGAGATGGGCACGAAGACCCTTTGCAGCTTGCTCAGACAGCAGCACTGCTCCTTAGAACTGCCTGCCTGAGTGTCCTGACAGGGTGAGGGCAAGGGGACACTGTGGAACTTTTCCACTTCAACTGAGCCATTTCCATTAAGGCAACAGACTGGGGAGTCATTGCAAGCCCCCACAACACAGAGAAGATGCTGGTCTAGTTCAGACTACACAACCAGGAAGCAATAGTGGATTAAAGAAGCTTTTGTCTCCTCACATTCTTCTTGAATGTACCCAGCTCAGCTATGGTACAACTGTGGGTTTAGTCCATTGAATTTGTATCAGAACAAAGAATGGTTGCCAACTAATCATTTAAACACTAGGCAGACTCTGGGGTTGAGACAGACAAAAGCTCTCTAGTGATCTTTATATACCTAGGTACCAGAATCGAACTGCTCATTAATCTTCCTCCAGAACAACCCTGTAGTGTGACCTACATCTTGTGCTAATAATGTTTCTGTATATTTCCCTTTATTTCATGAATCCTCTGCTGAAGACTTTGGTGTTAATAAAATGTATAGTTATATTAGTTTTGACTGCATCATTTGTGTTGCATTGTTTTAGAGGCAAGTTACACAAGAGAGAATAATTTCATTACTGACAAAAGTGTTTTGACCTCATTAGTTGAGCAAACAGGAGAGTGTTTGAACCACAGGCCCCTGGGTATAGCAAAACCTTGTCTCAGCCTAAAACTATCTACTGTGAGTGGAGTCTGCACCTCAGAGATGTTCTTGAGACCTTGGGTGTCCTTTTAAGCCTCTGTCTGAATAGCAAGTGCTGAATGGACATGTCAGTGAAATACCTAAAATTAATGTAAGCCATGTTAACATATAAAAGAAAAAATGTTGCAATTGAAATTAGGTCTCTCCTTGAATGGCAACTGATTTGCAAGCAAATGGAGAAAAATGTCCACCTAATTCTGGTGCAGAGTCCTCACTGCATGAATTTTGTTGAAAGCTGGCTTTGAAGGAATGAATTTGTCCAATGAAATTGCAAATGTTTTTCAAAAGTCTTTACAATTTTGCTCAACCCTGTATTTTACCTGATCTGTAAACCGGAAAATTAACAAATCAAATCATAACGTCTATACCTAAAATTAGTCTCTATTAAAATTTTATGGAGTATTTAAATTCTTATAACTTTTTGAAAGTTGCTGAAGTCTTTCCCCCCATGATACAAATAACTTTATGTCTATTTTGTGTCTTTAAGAGAAAAGACATGTTTACAGTGGCCCATTTCTCTTAGACTTAAAATATTATATTTAAATCTAAACAGTTTGGAACTAGGGCTCTTCAGACATTACAAAAAGCCCAACATTCAGTGCTATAGCAACTTCATTCAGGAAGCAGGTTGATTCACTCAAACAAACTGTGATGCATAGATTTTTACTGAGCTATTAAGTTGTAAACTGCCTAGACATAGATTTTATTTTATTCATAATATATGACATCAACAATTTTTAAAAGATTTTACAGATTAAAATGAGTAATCTTATGACAGCACTGGAAGAAGCCATGCTGCAGTCACTCTTAAGGTCCTGCTCCGCTGAGCTCTTACAGCCTCAACTGACACCATGAACTGAACAAAAGCTCTGGGAAGAGTCTGAACCTCTGTTAGAGGAAAGAAATTATTCATTCTTCCCATGGAAGTCAACTGGTCTTTTTTTGTTGACTGTAGGTAGATCAGGAATTTTATCAATAGATTTTCAAATCTACTGCTCAGATTGTGTGCATTTTAAACCATTGTTCACATAAGTAGCACTTAGTTAAACATGTAGGAATACAATGACTACCATAGCTATGTCATCTAGCAATTTGTATCATTATATAATTTTATGATGACCACTGCCCTCTGACTTTATAAAGGTAAAGCTGTAGTGAAAAAATATGGAATTATCCAGCATAGTGGACTTTTTCATTAACTTTGTCTATTAATGAGTTCATTATGACCTGAAACTTGACCAGGCTTATACCTTACAGTTCTCACCCAGTTAAACTACATGAATTTTTGTAATCAATGTGCACAATTAAGCTTTTATGCCAAAACGAATGATTCAGCATAAAATGTCTATGTTCAAGCACCCTATAAAGAGATATGTCATGTTCAGAGGGAGATTAGTTTGGAAGTATTGCCTTCTGCAACATGACTGCTCCAGCTCATGAGATCTGCACTCTTGGTTGTGTAATATCACTCTTCAGAGTGTTTGAATCTGGCCCTAATGGACTGTGCTTTCTTAATATAGGCACTGCACTGCCATTGTGTTACACAGACCAGGAACAAGAGCTCTATAGATGTGGTAGAATTGAGTTACAAACATGTCAGACTTGGGACTCATCTGGAAGTGAGCATCACAGTGGGCAGGACCCTTCCCTTCTCCCTCTGTCTGTTGTCTGGGGTTGCCAGTAATTTCTCTTCCAAATCCAGTTCTGTCTCTTTTGGAACTTCTCTTTCAAAGGACAAAAGGAGCAAAAAAATTACTCGTGCCTCTCGTCTTTGTTAGATTTAAGTAATTCTAAATCCTTTCTCCAGACTATTCAGGAAAACAATGTCAATGAACACTCACATCTTCATCTGATGCACTCGACAGGCATCTACTAGCAGTCTGAACCTAATTTATACATTTTTTGGCTCTTGTATGGAAAAGACAAAATAATAATCTCTAGCTGGCCTGCAGTTGTGTGGGAAGAGAACATTTCCAAACCCACTAGATGATGGTCAGAAAAATACCAAGAGCAGATCACAATGATTTCATTGCTAGGGTAAGAGAAGGTTCTGCTGAGGAGAGTAAGACAAGCACACTCAGGCATTGATCCTACCAGAGCCCTTTTTCCTAAATATTGCCTCCTTTAATGTGCCTTAAAAATGAAAAAAAGTAGTCCTCAAAGGTAATTATGCCTGACTAAACACAGTACACCAGCCCTGAAGTTACAGCATTGCATTCTGTAAATGGCACAGTCTGATTTCTAGTAAATATCTCAGCCACATATGAGCAGGTTAAATTGCAGCAGAAAACCAACCAAGAATTGCAGGCCAGCTGTGAAGAGTAAATGGAGTGATAAGATTATTACTGTATTGGGGAAGCAGAACAGAAAATTGAAATAAGAATTTGTCTGTGACCAGAAGCTGGAAAGACCCTTGTGTCTGGCCATTGACTAATATTATGTTTCCTCTTAAGCTTCATTTATTTCTGCTGTTCATTGAATTGGTTCTTACCGAGATTTTGAAACAGAAACTTTTGTAGTGTGTTGCTGCAGCACTGAAAGGTGTCACAGAGGGCAGCTGCCCTTCACTTTGCCAGAGACAGTAGAGAATGGTAGCATTTGTGTTCTGTTATTATTACTGCTGTCATTTCATATACTGTTGTTTTAAAACTTTAAAAAAATCTTTTCAGGAGGTCTTTGTCTATCACATTTCAATTGATAATTTCTTCTATAATGTCTGAAAGCAAGGAAATCGAAGACTGGGATCTGTCCAAGAAGTAAGACAAAAATATTAAAGACATTGTACTTTCATTTTTTTATATTTATATTTGTTTATACTCTCAGATAATACAGACAGGATCACAAAGACAGGTTGATCAGAGAAAAGGCAGGACATCATGTTAACTGTGACCTGTAAAAATATTGTTAACAGTGTTGAGTTCACCATTACTGATTAAAAAGGCATTATCTTGGTGCACTGTGCAGGAAACCAAGCCTATGTATCAACACCATGTGTTTTCATGCCTTTCTCTCAAGATCCCAACGAGTACATTTTTTAAGCACATATTTTTCCATTCTTTGCATGTTTTGTAAACATTTGCAATGATACCACTTGTGAACATCTTTGATGGTGCTTTTTAGTTTTGCTGCAAAATGCTTAAGAATTGGAAACCATGCTGTCTGCTGAACTTGATTCACAACTTACATCTCCATGTGTTATTGTTAGTGCTTAGTAGCAAGTAGATTTATCCCCATCTAGTAGGTGTAACATGGCATCTGTTGAGTCCATTGCCCTCACAGAGAAGCTAGCATGGGGAGTCTCATAGCCAGAAAATTTGTAATTAAGTAAGGCAAGACATTAATTCTCTCTTAAATCCATGCACATACTTTTTGTGGAAATGAACAAGATGTGTAGAGAGACAGGTTTTCTCAATTACCAGGGTTAATATTCATGTGCAAATACAGACTCAGCTAAACCCCACACATATGTCGTAATGTCTACATTCGTCATCCTTTTTTTTTTCCTACTGGGTATACAATATTCATCCGAAATACCCATAAAAGACTGACTGCAAAACTCACATTTTATAGCCTTCCACAGGAATGTTTGCATTAAATCGCTTTAGACTGAGAAAGTTTCATTGTGATCAAGACCCAAGAGACTTAAAAGGAACATAAAGTATAGGTCATAGTGTGAGTATATAAGCTAGGCTTCTACTTAATTTATATTATAGTGGCAATGCAAGAAGTTGTGGTTTACCAATAGCACAGCTACACCTTGAGTTTAATGCCTTCTTTCCACAGTCAGTTTCAGGTGCCTGGCTCTTATGTGTATGTGTCCTGTAATTCATTATTTGAGAAAAATAAAACTTCATTATCAGACATAAGAACAAGTGCTGCTGACATCTTGTCTGAAGAAGCTGTGCCTGTATTTCAGTGGCAGCTTCGTTTCAAGTTCCTCTTTGTTCCTGGATCAGTGCCAGTGTTCAAATCTCTGCCTGAAGCTGGCACATGCTGCTTCTAAGAAGAGCAAGAGTTTAACATCTCTATTGAAAATTAAAGTGTGCCCTGTGATTGGATCAGATTGGCTAAGTAGAATTCCATGGTTTATAATTTCTTTAGTTGGACATCAAAAATCACAATTAGAAATACTGAAAGAATAATCTTTTTTAAGTTCTGAGATGTATCTGCTCAACTTTTGAAGCATAAGGATATCTTAACAAAAGAGGATAGACTCTAACAGATAAACTAGGTTCCATAATCTTTTACCATATCTGTTTGGTGGTGTTTTTAAAAGATTAAAATGACAGAAAAAGCCTTGATCAAATCCAGTAAGCTCTAGAGTTTAACCCAGATGTCTAATACCACAGTACCCTATCCTGGTCAGAATATCAAGGGGAAAATCAAAGCAAAAAGCATTTTATTTTACCCATTTGTATGTCAAAATCAGGTTGCTGTGATTTTACTACTTTAAATATTTGCTTTTTTTTCTTTAGCTATGAGTATTAATTTGCATCATGTCTCAATTACCTTTATCTGCCATTGCTGTGATTTTACTACTTTAAATATTTGCTTTTTTTTTTTCTTTAGCTTTGAGTATTAATTTGCATCATGTCTCAATTACCTTTATCTGCCAGTAGATTAGACTTTCTCAAATAAAACACTTATCATAAATATGTTGAATTTTACAGGGGATAATTTTTGAGAAAAAAAAGTGGTGGCATATGCTTTAACATTCCTGAAATTTCCTGATCAGGATTTTCTTGAGAGAAATATTTCTGGTTTTCATTTTTGCTACATTATACTAGGAAATACAAAATGTTGAAGCCTGAATAGAAGGTTTTGAGTCAAATAAAAATATTTTTCATTAACTTACTCTTTTTGTTTTCCTTTTTATTATATTTTGAAATTATTTTGCTGCAAATTAGAAAATTCACTGTTTATTCTTAGTTCCTATAGAAGTTAAAATGTTTTTACTCACAATAGCTCCTTCTGGCATGATCTGCTACCCTTTTTTGGCTAAGAACTCTTTTCTGTCCAAATGTACAAGCTAGGTGGCAGTTTCAGCTGATTAAAATGCACAGAGGTGCTAAGCATGGCTGCTCATTTACACAAATTACTGCTCTGTATTGCCCTCTGTAGAAGTTGTGAACATGCACCATATGGGGAGGGGAATCAGGGTTAAGGCCATGTCCCTTTATTATTGATTTAAAGGTGGACCATGGTTCAGTGAGACTTTCTGGAGCAGGATAAATTTCAGCTATCTTGAAATTAATTGTAGTTAGGCCACCTATCCTGTATTATGCAGTGATAATTAATTCAAAATGTTATGTTAGTCCGTTACATGGATTAGAATTTCTTAAATATTTTCTCTGGAATTTTCACAAAAACTTTACAAAAACTCTTTACATTCAGGTAAATATTTGTGCAATGGTTCTCTCCCCCACACTGCATTTTTGTCTGTGCAACTATGCTGAACTTACTGTGATAAACCTAACTTGTGTCACAGCTAAGTCTCTCCTCACACTTTTCAATTCTAGTTGCTCAGAAGTATCAGGATCTGACAGATTGTGTCCAGCCTCCTCTTGCTTTTCTTCTCTTCCCCTCCTCCTTTAAAAAANAAAAAAAAAAAAAAAAAGAGCTGCAGGGTAAGGTGACCCTGGCATAATAGGTGTTAGAGATCTGAGAGTAGTTTTACAAGGTGCTGACCATTTACAAAAGTAAACCATAAGCATCAATAAGAATTGAAGGGTCTTACATTATAGCAACAGCTTGTCCTACAGGAGCGATATCATGTGGTGTCTGAAACGCCCACTGCAGCATTCCTGCATTCTCAGCACTCTGCAGGCTTTGGCACTGCACCTCTGTACTTCCTAGGAGAAGAGAGAGAGGTTGTAGAAAATAAAGGGCAGGTAGCACTGAAATGACCTGATGAAAACTGAATGTACAGCTCACTCTGGTTCTCAAATGAACAAGTTTTGTTCTTGTTCCCCATCTGCAGGAGGGAGCAGAAAGCATCTCCCTGCCTGTGAGATCATGTTAGAGATAAAGCTGGAAATGAAATTTCATGCCTCAGTCCCAGGAAACGTTGCAAATAAGGGCCATAAATTTTTCCCCAGCTGATCCAGGTACAGCCATACTGCATACTTCACCAGGATCATTATCCTACTCTGTTTTTGCAGGTGCCTCCTGCAAATTAAATACTCCCAGTGTTGTACTCACTTGGCTGTCCCACTGTCATGGTTTGGGAATGGACTCCAATCTAGTGCTCCCACTGAAACCACCATGTTGCTCCCTCTCCCTCACCCTCCAGCTGGAGGCACAAATGACAAAGTTCAAGGGTTGAGTTAAAAACAATTTACTGGTAAAAATGAGATAAGAAAATGAAAAGTAACAGCAACAATCTTAATAACAAAAGGTGTGAGAAAAAACAATGATTTACACAGAAAAGACCTCAACAATGAGCAAATACTGGACTCTTCTGCCATGACATTTTCTCCACCAGAAAGAATACCCTTTTCCACAGGGAGAGAGTCTCTTTTCCTTGCTCCTGGCAATGACATGAAGTGATATCAAATAACGTTTGGGTCCTGACTATTGGAAAGATATTAACCCTGTCCTGGCTGAAACCAGGACATCCATCAAACCACAACAATCTCATTATATGATGATGAAAAGCGTGTCATTTTTTGTCATAATTCTCTGTGTTAGTAGCACAGAGACTGCCTTCATAAAGGGATCTGGCTTCTAAGCCACAGCCTTTTTCTGTCATTTTCTCCAGGGCCTCTGGGCCATATTTGGAAGCCCCAAAGGGCACGAGGAACATGCCTGCCCTTTAGATGCAGTCACCAGAACACATGCACAGAATAGAATGGTGCCTAAGATTAAGGTGCACTCGAGGAGTTTGTTGAGCAGTCTCTCCATCCTGAGACTGCTGTTTCAAAGGCAGTATCCCTGGAGGGCACCTACAAGCAGAAGAACTGATTTGTGTATGTGCTGATGTGAGAGGGAAAGTGATTTTTAAACATTTTTAGATACTTCAGGGGGCAAGTAGCATAAATTTTCTGCTTAGAAAAGATTTTGTTCAATGTCCAAGACAAAACATCCCTGCAGAAGTTAGGTGAAAGCAAATACCTGATTCCCGAGGCAGCACTCAGAGACCAGGGGTTGTGTTCTTGTGGCCCTGGAGCAGTCCAAGACATTTGGGTTTTCTCTTGGATCATGTGGACATTGCAAACATGGGACACCTAATGGAATAGGAGTGTTGACACTAAGGAGACTTAGCTCAACATGCCACAGCCCTCCACAAAGGTTTGCAAAGCAACACCAGGTTTTGCTCGAAATAGAACAAACTTCACTGCAAGACTTGAAATGAAACTACTGAGTTGAATGGATTTCAACAGGATACATCTCACTTCCCAGAGTTGTCTTACTACTCTCTGCCAAATCCTTATGCATTATGTAGTTAATTGGTTGGTTACTACATTCAGGCTGGCCCACCAAGTGCAGAGGGCTGTGCCAGAACAGTCTTCACCTCTTTGAAGTGTACTTTGTGACATTCCCAAAGATCAGGCTGATGGTATCCAGTGTGGGAAAGATACCTTACATCGATTCTCCCTGCAGGCATTTCAGTTTCAGAATCACTGTGAGTGGGAAGGGACACAGAAGAGATGGGGTGAAGATGGAAAGGGGTGAGGGGGAGCTGCCCAACACAGAGAATGGTTGTATTCACATTAAGCCGTTTCTCTATTTGAGTGGGGATTTCTGTATTAGTTATGGGCAGCACTGTTATCCTGTTAACCAGTTCAGCTCCCGTGCTGATGGAGGGGACAGGGAGGAAAAGGCAAGCCAAAACAGCCTCAGGGCACTATGTACAAGACACTATGAGGCTGGGGATGTAGCAGTGTTGGGTAACCTAGAACAGCCTGGCATCAGCTCCCTGGACAGGATGGGGTGTATCAGACAATGAACAAGCTACACTGCAGCCTTCCTTCTGGCCTAAAAAAGCTCAAAGCTCTATAAAAGAGCAACGTGGAACACTGATCCCTTTGTTTGTGGTCCTATAATAAAAGGGAAATTCTTTCAACGATGAGTTACAGTGAATAATACCGAAAAGGAAATCCCTTTGACTACAAGGCATTCCAGCTGCACAGGATACCTTCAGGGATCCCTATATTCTTTGGCATTTGGGTAACTTTATGTGATTAAGAATTAGTTTCCCTGTTCATGCCACTTTCGTGCTGGTTATCTTTCAGATTTATTGTTTGGGGGATTTTAAGTTATCAATACAATAAAACTGTCACCTTGGATAGGGGAAGATTGATTAAAATAATTTCTGAATTCAGAAACAGTTCCTCTTAGCATTTAAAAAAGGGGAAAAATCTGTTCCCTGGACACATGAAAAGTCAGATGAAAGCCAGTTTTCATATTATTTCTATGCTGTGAATGAATATTCAAAGTATTCAGGTTACCACAGTAGCTCTACTCTGAAGCTAATACAACATCCACCAGCCTTTAAGGTAGAAAAGACATATCTTTATGTGCTGTGAAATTTTTAAACTTGTACCACATTGCAAATGTAGCTGGTAGTTCTCACAGTCTGGTGTATTTTTAGACCTCTAAAAATTTGAGGCTGAGGAATTGCCTTCTTTCAACATCTCCCCATGTCATGGCCTCTTCTCTGTAACTGAAAATGTTTAAAACCAAATTTTATTCTCTCTGATTTCTTCTTCCTGATATTTCTGTTGAAAAGATAAAATTAAAAGTAATAGAGAAAGGGAAAAGATCGAAATTGTTCATGGATGCATTGATAAAAATAGCCAAACAACCTGCATGTTCATTTTTCACCAGGGACTGCCTCAATTAAAATTTGTTCCTGAATTTCTGCTAGCCTTTCTAATTCAAACTGTCACCTTATGTGAATTACTTTACAATCCAGTGACATAACTCTGTATTTACACTTAAATATCATTGTTATGCATCTGGATTTTTCCAAATGAAATTATGAAAATTACATAAATTTGTGTTGTGTGTGAATATCAAGGGCATATTTCTCACCTATTATTTATCAGTAACCTGTTAAAATAGCCAGAGAAATGCATTTTCCAAAACATATATTCAGAGAGCAACAGAAAAGGAAAAAATCTTGGAATTTTAAAGACCAATATATTTTTAATGTTCTAAACCATTATTTATGAGAAATATTTTCACATGGTTTGCATTCACTTTAATAGCTAGTTCCAACTGAGCCTTTATGAAACATGTTTTTGTTTGTAGTAAGTTTTCTTCTGATTTAATATTGCAACTGAAATTGCTTGATATCCTTCAGTGTCTATGAAGGAATATAATTTTCAAGACAGACTTTCATATCTCTTTTAAAAGAAGAGAGGAATGCCAGTGATAGTCTGGGGACTCAAGATTGCAGACGAAAGAAGGAGGAGGAGGGACATGAGGGATGACTTTATTTTCAGTTTATTTCCAGTGTCTCCAGCACACTGAGTTTGATTTTTCCTCTTGTGTTCCAGATTACAGGTGTTTCCCATTAAGACAAGTGAACTGACTTTAATGGCATCCTGCAGAGCTGTGGGCACAGAATACCTTCTGTGAACTGCCAATAATTATTTGTCCTGGCTTTGTTTCTGGAGATTCTACTTAAATTGGTTCAAAAGCTGGTAATCTGTTTCATCCCTGAAGATTAACCCCCTTGAAAAAAAGGAGGGAAAAAAAAAGTGCTCCACATAATTGAAGAGAATAAAAGAGCACTAGTCGTATCTTTGTTAAACAAGGGAATGATTTTTAAAGTATGATAAAAGGAGACTTTGGAAGAGCACTCAGTATGAAGCACCACTATTAATACAGCTTTACCAATTCCCTCAACAGCCTACACTGCAAACATTGGGACTAGTGATAAATCTAAACCTGATAGGACCTAAAACATTTGTTATTTACAAATGCTTATATTATAAACATGCTGATGACAATATCAGCCCCAAGTAGTTACTTACACTATAATTAGATTTAAAAACCCCATGCAGTCTGCCATCTCTTGGGCAAGACCACATGCACATGGGTTCACTTATTTCATAGATTGCTCTTTAATGCCTTTTATTTGCATCAAATGCCTGGATACAGGTGTAGGTTCTTGCACTGCAGCTTTTGTATCAAGGTTGTAAAATGAAAAATCTTTCTTATTTTCACCACTCTCTGACCACCACAATTCCAGTAGCCAGAAGTTTCCTCTGAAAGCTTCAGTTCAGCGAGACATTTGAATGTTTTGCAAAGTCAGAGCCTGTGAGAAGCACTGCTTCATGGGAAGCTCTTAGAATCTCCAAGATAATTGTCAGGAGACCAAAGAGGCCTAAAGATGATTGCTTTTATAAAGTGCATATTTATGTCTGTGTAAAGAGCTACATCTTTTAAATTTAACTGCATTTAATATATGTTTATGACATTTCAAAACACCATATAGTTGAACTTGGAAGATGAAGCCACACTGTGACTGGCCATTTGAAAATCCTGTTCACAGTGTTCTCAGTTATACTTTCACTTTGCATTTGACATGATCTCACACAGATAATGCATTTAGCCAGTATGCAACAATCATTCAGTCTTCTACTATAATATGAGCTACTGTGCATGGACATGCAAATTCCTTTGTTGTCTGTATGATTTACAATGAATAGATTAAAGAGGGAAATTCAGCCAAATCCTGATCCCGTTGACATTGAATTCAGCAGGAAAATAGGTTGAAGAAAAATGCCATTAGATGATATCTATTTATATGTAAAATCTAATTCAGTCTATCTCTGCTTTGATGTTTCTCCTAATAAATTTGAGTGCACTTTCCATAGGCAGATAAAAACAGTGTATTTTACCTTAGAATCAACTATTGTGCAGTCACTTAGTTCATGTTTGCATATTTTGAGACTTTTAAGAAGTTCTACAATAGCATAACTCCAGAACAGTGCAGCATAACAGGAACCCAGTGTTATTACCTTGATTTCCACAGAAAATTAAATGAGTAGTTGTCAAGCAGGTTGAGTTTTAAAAAGCCAAACTAGTTATGAGACATCATTTCACAATAATGAGTTGGACTTACGAAATGACACAAAAAGTGTGTGATTTTTTCTCTTTTCTCTTCTACAGTCAGAAGCACAGGCTATGGATAAGCTGTTGTCAGTATTCAGGAGTATGATAGCTTCAGTCACAGGCTCAGACATGGAAATAGGTCTTGTGAGCCCACAGACAAGGCTGTCTCATGCTGCCAGCAGTGCAAATATTGAGATGAGGTGCTGAGGTAAGACTTGGACAGGGCATAGATTGTATCACACTGTGGCCACTCCAAACAATACAGACACAGGCCAGGTGGGACAGGTCACCTTGGGAAGCCTGAATTAGTGTAATCACACTAATTAAGATATTGCAAATAATGCTGCTAGTACTGCTTGTAATACTGGCCACAGCAGTGTCAAGCCTCCTGTGAGCTCTCAAACTCACTGAAGCAGCTGGGTAAATGCCCAGATGGTTTGCCCAGAAGAATACATGTGTCATAGCCCTTCTTCAGACTAGCATCTCCAATGGTACTCCAAATACATGTACATAGTCCCCAGCCATCACTGTTGGTACAGTTTAATCATGCCAAGATCCTCTCCTAAGGGGTGTAAGTAGCTATTGAAGAGGGCACTGTGTGCAGCACCTACTTTGCAGGAAAAGAAAGCTTTTTCAGCTAAGCATGTGATATTTTTTTACAAGGAACTGAAACCCAAATTAGAGAGAACTATAAGGAGATGTCTATATATTATACCCAATTATCAAATTATTTTTCTATCTCATTGAGTGCACTTTCACTGAAATATTTCATACATTCTAGTCTCTTCATCTATAAATTCATCACTCCTGAGACAAATCACAGTTAACACATATTTTAATGGGAGAGCAAATACGAACAGTATTTCTATAAGGTAAAAAGAACAGATTCTGTCAAGCCACAAACATACTGATATGAGCTCCTGCAGCAAACAGTCCCTCTGTGTAGCCCTAGGTTCCTTTCAGAGTCATTTCAGCTTCCACTTATTTCATGGTGAATATTGCAATTCTAAGAGGACAGGGTCAAGTCCCCGATGGAGTCAGCTGTCATTCTAAATGTAGTACAATTGTGTTTTATTAAATCATGATAACAAAACAGAGAAAAGGGGAGAATAAAGAAAAATGAAAAAAAAAAAAGCAATGACTGGGGGTTTAGAGTGAGACTACACTGACATTTTAGTTTGACTTGTTCAAGAGCTTAGGAAGCACACATCTCCCTCAGCCCCAGCCACTGTGCTTTGGTTCACTTCTCTGAGCAGTCGCAGGGTGCACAAACTGGGTTTCTTTCAAGGGCAAATCAACTGGAAGAGATAATCCAAGATAGCACAAATGTGATTCACATGCTCACTCAGTTCACAATATCAGATTAGACCTGCTCCAAAACAACTCGCTGAAACGAATTCAGGGGTTTTGTTCTCCAGTCCTCTCCTGCTGGGCTCTACTGCCTGCTACTAGTCATGGAGCCTTAGCAACTTCTCTTACTCATCTTGTGAAGTCAACCAGCTACTCTTTAAGCTTTCTGATTTTCTTTTTCATGGGTACAAGTCCAATCAGCCCCTGAAAAAGTCTGTTTCTGAAGCTAAAGACAAAATATGATGTACCAATGGGTTAATAAACAGAATGCAACAGGATAACTGCAGCAAGTTGGATCTTCTGCTGCTGCAAATCAGCTTTCTTAGGTTGACTTTAGTGGAGTTATGCTGATTTACATTATCTGAGGATATAATGCAGCATATTTCAGTAATTCAGATGCTGATTTCAGCTGGAAATATGCATATTATAAACACATGCTGGGGCCCTGAGGGCACTTCTGGTAACATTATTGATTCCTTGAGAAAAGCATACTGGGGTCACTACAGTTTGCACACACATATATTTACATTAGTGAAATTAAGGCTAGTTCATCTGCAGCTGAATGACTTTTCATGTCTTGACAAGTGTCAATCACATGATACACTTCTAAGTAGTATCTAGCTGCTTATAACAGTGATAACCACAAAAGTAATAAAACACAAGGAAATTAAATTCAAAGAGATTTTACTACTATAGATGCTATTTTTATTACAGCAACAACTTCCCCAGCCACTCATCATTGCTTTTTGCTTATGCTTTTCTATTCACCTACAATCAATTTAAGCAATGTATCTGGAGAGGATTTATGTAGAGGCTACAGTACTAGAGCTTTAATTCTTTAGACCAAATCCTCTGAAGTATTAAAATTTCTTCTATTTTCTCTTTGAAATTTCTCTTGACTCTGAATGGCTCAGAATATTTTACTAAATCTAAACTATAGCTGAAAAGCTCTAAAACTAATGAGGAGACATCTTGCTGTTTTAAATATACTGATATAACATTTTTTAAAGGGTGGATTTATACAAATAAAAGGATATAAATACAGTTGCACTTGAAAGATTATATGAATGTAGTTATTTCTCTCTTATACAAGTGAGGTTGGTATTAAGTACCTTTCTGCTGATTGTGCCTGTAACAGTGCTGGACCACGTGAATCTGTCACCCAAGCTGGGGATTCAGCTATGGCAGAGTCCCTGCCCCTGATTCCTGGATCCCAGCACACCACAGCACAGAGGCACCTGGAAATGTAGGAAACATCCTTAAGGGTTTTTTTTTTAAGATGAAGGCTGAATAGTGTTACAAGAAGATGAATCCCTCCTTTGAATCCATAGGTTAAGGAGTGTATTTGAAGTATTTTTGGAGAATCAGTTACTGTGGCAAAAGAGCTATTTAACATAACTTTATCCTATACTGTTATCAAAAGAACAGGAGTGTGATGAAATAATTCACAGTATGATTTAAACCCTGAGTAGGAAATCTGATATAAAATGAACAGTGTAACTTTGCTAGCATGCAAAGTTTCTGTCACTTAAGTGACTGATTTCCTAGGGCTTTCTGCTCCTGAAAGTTGGTAGAGACATTATAGTTTTATTCATTTAACTATCCATCAGCAGTTGGCAAATTTCAAAGTGACACTTATTTTGGCTCCTATTAATCACATTTTTTTCACAGCTGTTACTTGAATTTCCCTTACAGAATTTATTAAATTTATATGAACATTGAATCTGTGTCAAACGTGACCTGGGAATGACCTTAAGTATAATGAAAATCAAAACCATTTCCCTGTTTTCATTACTAGATTTTAACCAATTACTTCAAAATGACTCCTTCCCATTGGCTGGGTTTTCTTCAGAGTAAAAAAAACAATCTCTTTGTGTCATAAATGATGAAATGGACATACAGTGAGAATGAAAAGGGCACAAAATGCCAATTGTAAACAGAAAGCAGGTAGCATATTAATTTTTCCCCAATAAATTTTTTCAAGTACTTTTTTTTCAATTAAATATCTGAAAGGGCAATTTCTTACCTTTTGCATATGAAGCTCATTACATAAATGGAATATTTGGTTTTTACATTATAAAACCTAGCAGAGTGGAGGGGGTAAGAAAAGAACAGGGGTGAGGAAAGGGAGGTTTGCAGAAACATGAATATTTCCAGAGTTGAACATTTGAAGGACTGTTTTTTATAGCTCAGTGGGGACAATACTGGTCTGTACGCTTCCTTTGGCAGGTCTTTTTTTTTCTTTTTTTTAATCTTCAAGATTTACACTCTCAAACAAAATATTTATAAACGGAGTCCCACTTGTCTGGTTTGAAAAAGAAATGTGCTATGAGCCCGTTTACCAGAGAAGAGTGTAATGAGTTCAGAAAACATATGTTTGAAATTTACTTTAGGTTTCCAAATTTTTAGAGAGATTTTTACCCCCTGGGAGTAATGCAAGTGTTTTACCCTTTGAATTAAAGGGAGAAAAAGGTTGCAAATTTAAACTATGCCAGCCGATAAAAAAAAATGTGTCCATATCTGAGCCTGACAGATGATGTCTTGGACCCATGGATACAGTCATAGATATCCAAGCAACTGATCAAGACTTGACACTTTTAATCTATCTGTACAGAAAATATGGGTTTTGAAATCATTCACTAGTCCAGTTTTCTACTTGGATGATGTCCTTAATAATATTTCCTTACATGTGACTGAGCAAGACAACCAAACCTGTTTTCTTTCCTGGGTTCGTGTACCACCTCATGCTCAAATCATTTACTCAGTCTGCCTAGTACTAAAGCAAGGGTGGGTGTCCACATACTTTTCCTAGTCAGAATTCATGTAGATGTGCCAGAGGTGGTTCCAAGCCAGTTGATTACCCAGTGGTCAACTATGATCAGCCCAGAACTCAGACTGTGCCACAGCCATCTCCCCGGGCCTCCAAGGACTGCAAACACCTCTACATCATTAGCCAGAAGGAAGCTCAGCAGAAGTACCTTGCTGGCAGCTCTCAATATAAGTACTTTAAACTTCTTCAGATGCAACCAGCAGCATCTGTCATGGCTACATGATGCAAATATTCAGCACAAATTCATCTACCTTATGCTTAAAATTAAACATGTAATACTTGCAATTAGTTCTTGGTATGTATCCTTAGCCCAATATGATGTTGGAGGAAGGTCCTAGGACAGTAATTAAAAACAACTGAAAAGCATTCCCAGCTGCAGTTACAGTGACTGCAACCTACTCCTGCATGTTTCTGAGACTGGAGAAAAAATTTCTCACTGAAAGACTGGGCATTGGTTTTCAATCTATTTATGTCTTTTTAACAGAGATAACCCAGAGGATTCAAAGGGAAGAAGAAAATAAAATGACTATGTGAGAACAAGTAACCTGAGGATAAAATGCAATATTCACAATGCAGGGTCAGTATCTATTTTTAGGAGCAGACCTCAGGCAAATGCTACTAAAAATCTGTTTGTAAATTATGGACTCTGAATAAAACAGAGCAGATTAAATATGCAAGTGATAATTTCTAGTGAGATATTCTATGAGAGAAAAAAAAAAGCAGAATTTTGCACAACTAGTAGGTGTTGTGTTTGCCCATGGGGAGACCAGCAGTTGAGAGAGAATTACAGTAGTCTAGCTTGAAAAAAAAAATCTAACTAAGCTGTTTGCTGCTCTTGGCATTTTAGGTTCATTGGAAATGTTTCATACCTCATCACCAATAATGACAGCAACAGAAAACAACTTTATATTTTAAGCCTTGCTAATGATTTTGTTGTTGCTGAAGAATAAGAGAAACCTGATTTGTATAAATTGATACTGGCAAAGCCTTACAGAACAAAAGAAAAATGAAAAATCAAAAAATTTATAAATTAGTTTCGAAAATGCTAGTATTTTAGAGCCATAGAGATATGCTATTTCAATCTATGTTAGGCATATTAGATATTCAGCAAATATCTGAATAGTATATATGGTCAAATATCAATATTCTTCCAATCATCCTTGTAAGGGAATCTTTCCCTTTAAGGCTTTTGCTGAATTGAGATACTCCTGAAGCTTTCCAGTAAGTATTTTGGGCATCAGCTGGATACATGTTAATTAGCCATAGTGAAAGCATGGCTTCATTCTCTCACAAGGCCTCTTTCTTCTGATGTGTGTTAGCTAACCTGTTGTTTAATTAAGGACTTGTCTTAGTTATAAGCTCACTTATAACTCTCAAGTTATAAGACACTGACTTATCATTCATCACTAATTAAAATAATATAAATCTTTAGTCATTTAGTTGAGATTCTTTGTCATCCAAGGACCCCACTCTGTTATGATAATGACTTTTTAAATAACTTGGAGTTCTAAACCCAAGGCTAAGCTGAAGACCACCCAAATGGTCCCAGAACCATCAGGTGGGGAGCATTGAGTCTCATTAGTAATCAAATTAACCTTAACATTTTTATTTGCATTTCTATTTTTCTTTCATTCAGAGTAGTGCAATTTACTCAATGGCATGACAAGCACTTTAAGCCAGTTGCACATTTCCCATCCTAGGCTGGAACCAACTATAATGAGAGCTCTAGTGTGTCCAGGATTTCTACTCAGTTGTTTTGCTTCTGATTTTCCCAAGGTGTTTGCATTTAAAAAAAATAAAAAAAATAAAAAAAAAAAATAAAAAATAAAAAAAAAGATAAATTTTGTATAAGTGGTTAGAAAAATTATTGCTTCTAAGAGTAATACATCTTTTTGACATAACACCAAAATGCCCTACATCCTTTTATATACAGGCTTGTAATTCACAGAGATTTTTAATAGTTCTTCATAATATTTCTGAGACTTTTATTTTTGTAAACTTACCTGTTAAAAGTCTTAAATACAATTCAGAGTACAAGGCATTTATTGATGTTAGAATAAAAAAAACATAAGCAGAAAAACAGGAGCAAGACATAGAGTTGTCTAGTATGACAAAAATCAACAATATGTAGTAAAACTTAAATACTGGTTCTATCCACAAGCTATCAAACCTAGTTCCAAGACAAGTATTAACATCACAAGGACTTTTACAAAATGCCAAAAGACCAAAAAGCCACTGCACTATGGGGTAACAGAAAAATGTATCAAGATAATACTGCATTCATAGCCTGGAAGTGCTATGGTCCTGCAGCCCTGGTTGGTCACTGGAAAGTCATCTTTACAACACTTTTATTTTCCTGAAGTAAAAGAGGTATTTTGATATATTGTATCTGACTATAGTAGACAGTGACTGATTAACTTATTTATTTATTTGCTTAACTCACAGAAGAATCACAGAATATGTTGAGTTGGAAGGGGCTGACAAGGATCATTAGCTACTGAGGAGAGGCCTTCTAAAGCTGTAGGACAGCTGAAGTCTATATAATTAATGTTAGCAAATCACACATTTTTACACTATCTTGTAAGACAATACATATGAAGAATGAACATCAATTTTTTCTTAGCACTCCAGACTTTTTATATGAAAATTGAAGGTGATTTCCTATTTTAATTGCAAAACTCATAATTTAGGAATTTATAATAACTATGCTTTAATTTGTCTTGAAATGAATTTTGCAGTCAATTTACCCAAGAGGTTGCAGTCTCTGTAATTCTTCAGACTATTTTCCTCAAGACGTGGAACAATCAGGATTTGAGGCTGATCATCTGAAAACGCTGTTTCTAAGGCCTCCAGTAATACAGTCACATGAAATTTATGTAATTTTTAATCATGGGAACAGCTAGTTATTTCTTCAATTTATATTTTAAAAAAAATTTAAATTATAAAGGGAGTAGAATTCTGTCTCTCTAAATGAAAGACCTGCCTGTGTCAGGTAGATGCTTTTTGGTACATGTTAATCCTACAGATGAATGGTAGCAGTGCCCATACAGCCTCAGGATTGCATTCACTGAATATTAACAGTCCATAATCATTTGAGTTAGGAGAGGACTGCTGGAAATATTGACCACAGAATCTCACAGTTTTTCTTCATATATCAAAGGCAGATAACCATGAAAAAATCCCTCTTCTTGCCTAAGCCATGATGTAAATGTAGGAGCCCATCCTGCAAGCCATGCCCACAGGCTTGTTGTGGGCAGGGTTAACAGGAGAAGCACATGAGAACTGCCAAGAGAAGGATTTTTCAGCAGAACAAGGCTTGGGACTTAAAGGTCACAGCTGTTCCTCCTCTGACTGACTGCAGAATTCAACCATGTTCTATTGAATGTAGATAATGTAGTACACAGGCAAACAGCCAACTCACACTCAACACTGTTTTGGTGATGATAAAGGAAAGTTTTACCTACCTGCATACATAATGCTTACATGACATGAAAAGGATCAGGCACCTTTGAAAAGTTATTCACAAAATGCAATTTTTCAAACCTTCAGACAGTTCAGTAGACAGAGGCACAATAACTTCTTTTTGTAATAACTTTCTAGAGGTATTTGATTTCCTTCACTGGACAAGATACTCCATTCCCATGTGAACATGCATGTACATTTAATAAATGACTTTATCCACTCCTGCAGTTATTGGCATTTACTCTTCCTGTTGTAAAATCAGAATAGAAATGGCAACAAGGCCTTGAACTGAAAAAACAAATGCACTTTTTCATGGGGTGTTTTGTTGGCTTTGAAGGTACCTCTATACACCCTGATGTTTGGGAAACTTGGTTCATATTATTGCAAACAGTATTTGTTCCCCTTCAATGAGGTTCAGATAGAGGTTTTGTACTCTCTCAAGTACAATAAAAGTCATGATGCTCTTGTGTGGTTTTCCATTGTATGTGGTCCTGTACACCTCTTGCCAAGTTTTGACTGTACAGTCAAGATTTTTGGATAGGATTACTGGAAGAAAACCGAATGGATCACTCTCTTTTGCTGTCTGTTCCAAGAAATCACTTCTAGTTTGATTAATTCAGGAAGCAGAAGAGTAATTAATCTCTCACTACACTTGTAGCTAGAAAACATAGTCTCAGATTACTGAGTATGACAGATTTTCCTCTGTGCAGTTGTAGTTCCCTTACCCACCTCCCACTCTTTTGATAAAAGACTGCATGTCATGTTTCAAGACTGACTTTTTTCATTGTTAGCAAGAAGATTGGCTTGTGCTGGTTGACAACTGGACTTGAAGATCTTTAAAGTATCTTCCAACCTTGATGGTGCTATGATTCTGAAATAATTTAGGAGTAAAATAATTGGTATTGGAGTATAGAAATACTTGCCACTCTTGACTCATGCATGAAGAGTAGCTGTTTTCCTTAGCTATGTGTACTCGTATGGACTTGCTGACTACTTCATATTCACATCATAAATTATGATAGCTCTGATTTCCCTTCACTTTAAAATTTAGTCTGTAGTTAAATGATACGATTGTGTGTTACTGATCGTAGAAAACATAATTATGTCTAAATTCCCACTTTGAGATTCTAATGAAAAAGCATTCATAATCTGTTCTATTTTGTGCTAAAATATTTCTCTAATGATTGTAGTATATGCAGAATGTAATGTAGATACACATGTATCCAATTTCTTAACCATGATTGATGTAAATAGATTGGTGGTATTTGCAAAACACGAAGCAGGAAATTTGCTTTCTCCAGACTAAACAGAAACAAAGAGTCCCAACTTACTCCCATCAGCATTCAAACATGCACAGATGTAAAATAACTTGAGAGAATGCACACAAAAAGGGGCTTTTTGCCCTGATATATTTAATGTGCTTTTTAGGATTGATTTATAAAACTACGTCTTAATGGTCCCTACCTCATGAAAGCCTATACAAGTTCAGAGTACATCATATTCACTAAAAAATGGAGCATAGAAATTTATATTCAAAACATGAAAACAATGGTAACATAATGTAATTATGTTGAAACATCTGAATAGCATTACAACAATAGAAATCAAGACAATGCATGTCATTCCTGCCCCAGCATGTATAGAGGAGAATTTTTGGTTAGTATTTGAAGATCCACAGACATGTGTATGAAACATTCTGTGCAGAATCTACTGCTGAAAGATTTCAGGTAATATTTTGCATAGGTATGTCTTTACTCCTGTCTTACAAATGTCTGAAATTCATCCAGTATGCCTACCTTAAGCTATACTATACATTTATGTTTAATTAGGTTTCATTGATAGTATCCATCTCTGAAACACTGTTTACACGTCTTCGGAAAAAGTTCCTCCACTCAGAAAGGCCAAATAGTAGGAAACCCCATATATGTGATTGTTTAGTTTATTGGAGTGCTAATGTCCCCTCCTATCACAATGCCCTTTGGTTTTTCCGTGTTTATTTGCCCTTCAGCACCAAACCTCCCAGCTCTGCTTCAGCTCATTGTTTCATTTCCTGCTGCCTCCTGCAGCACCCTCCCTGCTCTGGCCATGTTCTTCAAGAACAGGAAAGCCAAACAGCTCATGGACTCAGAAGCCAAGGTCTTTCTTGTAGTGAACCTTGGTGGAAAGGTCTGTACCTTTTTACCCTTTATGTATTTTGACTAAGATGTTCTAAGGCACCATGTGGCCACACAATATTAGCAATGAGAGGGAGGATTTATTAGGTAGTAGACATGATCTCAGTTTCAGGTAATCTGAAAACAGTGTAGTCATAGTTCTCTTGCTATTAAAATCCAGGTCATAGTAAATAAGTGGTGGAAGGAAGGGTAGGAATTTAGGTGAGGGGCACTGAAAGAAAATGTCTTAAAGCAGAAACAAGAGCCTAAATTGCAGATTCCAGCTGGAAATCTGTTTCACAAATCCACAAACACTGGTGTTTCTTGACAGTCACAGAGCACTTTAAAAAAAGAAAAAATAAGAATTTATTTTTCTCTCTTTGCTTATCTCCAGTAATATTAGCATTAATTATTATAATACCATTGGTGAATCATTGCTTATATTTTAGAAGTGTTAATTGTAAAGCATACTATTTAACATCTAATTTTATGTAGTTTTTAAACATACTTCCAAATATTTTTAATTTGCATTAATTTCCCCAAATCACAGTTTTGCTGTTATCTATAAAAAGAGAGAGTTATTCTTTCACAAGCATGTTCCCCTACAGGGCTTGCATACATAAGGAAATGAAGAAAGTTAATACAAAACCACCACAGTATAAATTCAGAGTGTGATAACAATAATGCCTTATTCAGACCTTATTATTCCAAGTAAAATGTGTCTTTTTTTGGATTAGGGTAATGGACTTCTAAAATCCACACAAAAAGGTAGAAAAGAATAGCCTTTGCTGAATAGCTATTCCACCCTAACTATACTGTACTTCTCCTCACATTTGTAAACCCCAGAAGTCTGATCCATATTTCTGTAATAAGGGATATGAAAAGTGGTATTCAAAAAAAATGCAGCCTGACAGCTTCAAAATATTGCATTAAATGCATTCAATAATTAATTAATTATGAAAAAAGGAGTTTTACAATGTTTTAATGATGCCACACAGGTGCTTAAATTACTTTAAAAATCTGTGTCTTAAAAACATCTACTTCTGGTTCCTTTGAAGTAGTCATATTGGTGAAAAAATTGCTACTGAATTAGCCTTCAAAGCTAATAGAGACTAATATAGCCCTGGTGGAACACTATCACATGAAAAGGTGTCTACATCTCATAAATATATACATGTTCTTCACCCTTAATACAACAGTGTCCTTGAGAGTGATATTACTGCTGTGTTATTAGCAGGTGTTTTGCATGAAAAGTGAGGATAAGAGACATTAAAGTAATTGGATCCCAAGCAATCTCGTATTATGAAGAATACTCTTCCAGGGAAACTTACATGCACATCCACGCCTGACGATGAGTTCTTTTTTAATGTTCTGTTGCATTCCCAGCATTCAACTCAAATAGAGTATAATGGCTCCATGTGATGAACTTCTTGACTTCCACGCTTGAAATTCTCCTCAATATCATCTGGAAAGGAAATTTTCACCCACAGTCTGAACTCTAATTCACGTGGCTGTTTGTGCACAAACAGAGTTGTGTCCCACCCGAACTGTACCCCTACAGTCCCCATTGCTAAAGTTGCAGAAGCAGATCTTGAAATGTTTCAAATACATTTGAAAAAATCTGGAAAGATCTATGAACTCAGTGTTTACTAGTATTTGAATCTTTTCAAGGCTGATAATGATGTCAAAGAGAGAGGTCACATTTGAGCTTGTTGTCCAAAGCAGACTTTGCAAGATATTTATTTCTATATCTATCTTCTACTGCAACCGTTACACTAAGGCAAAGCAAATCTTTCCCCTTGTTGTTTATTTACTTTTATAGAAGTTGTAAGTATTTAGTTTTGGATTCTCATTTCTTTTCTCAATATGCTTGAAATTTGACAGTGATTAAAAAAGCTGGTAGGGGATGCATCATGTGATTGGGGAGATATAGGAAAAAATAAAACAATGGAATTAAAGAAAAGCGAAGGTAAGGAAGGCATACAATGTACCAGTGGAGAAACAGCATCAACTTTTCTACATACAGATTTTAACCTTCCCTTTTGGAGGAAAGCACAAGCACTTACTAGGAGACTGCTGATAGTTCTCCAGAAAATAAATGGATCTCATCTTGCATATGAAGCAGATAACCTTGGCAGAAGATTAAATGTGTTCCTACTGTCCATACTTGCATTAAACAGTTCCTAGGAATAACAAAAAATTAGATAACAGTCCCCTAGGAGTAGCAAATGGATTAAACTGCGAGAAAAAGAAACTGCTACTAGTAAAGAAGACAAGTAAAACAAGCTCAGAAGGGAAGAGACAAACAAAATGAGGATGGGTAAGAAAGTGGCTTGGAAAACCTCAAGTCGTACTTCATAGAACCAAGTAATGACAGAGAATAAAAAGCTGAGAGTTATGAAAAAGTAATGGTGAGGTAGATCACAGAAAGGAATTAAGCAATAGAGGACAGGTAAAACTATGGTTGCACAAAGTGCTTCAGGAGGACGAATTTAGGGACATGGAAAGTTTCTGACCACAAAAACTGTCCCACTCCTGAAAGACACAAATGGAGGGAAGGTATGAGATTTCTGAGTAAGGTTTGCTCAAGACAACTCATGCACAGGACAAGATTTTCATCTGCCATAAATCCAGGAAAGTTTAAACACGTAGTTTAAGCCACCTCATAGCTGAAGTTCCAACACTTCTTACAAAGAAGTCCATTCGCACTATGAATCTTCAGTTACCACCAGAAATTACAGCCTTGACCCAGGGAGAATAAATATAACAAGTTCCTAAGTGTAGAGAGTCTTATTCCACTATGAAGCACTTTTCAGCCAAGAAACTGGGCCATTTTTCTTATTTGCATATAACAGAGAATTTTGCAAACAAACAAACACTTTTTAAAGTCCATAGCCTCTGAAGTGTTAAACAGAAATATGCTTGACTTACCAAATCATTAAAGAAAGCTTGTGAAAAATCAGTTAGCTTTTATTTATATAGTATCATTGCTGTAGTCTAGCTTCTATTGCAATAAAATATACTGAACATAAAATCCCTGTCCAGGAGAACTGAGGATATAAAGAAAAAATACAATAACTGGTAAAATACACCAATTTTTCATGTTTAGGTATTTCAGAAAAAACAGCCAAAAGTAATTTCATAAACTTTACAAAACAATCCACCCCTGAGATTAAGAACAAGCATGAGAAATTTCAACTGAAAGAGTAATTGTTTCAGAAAGTTAGTGGCAGCTGACAATAGAAAGCAATAATGGAAGTGCCTTGTCAAGCATAACTATTATAATAGTAGCACAATGCTATAATGAGAAAACATCTAATTGTTTCTTTGTCTTCTTTTTTCTTACGAGGTTTCTAAAAGATGGATGAAAGACAGCAATCCAGCATCTTGCCTTGCATAAACCAACATAGATACATTTAAAAAGGCTGTTTGAAAATTATGTAGCAAAATATACATGATTTTTTTCAAGCGTTCTCTTTAGTACTCCCAATAAATATTTACTCTCCTATTTTACATAGTCCAAACTTTAAATAAATGTGCTGAAATTAACTCAATTTTTGACTTATTTTATATTTAATGATTTAATCAGATAAACATTTGCTGATGAGGAAAGACAAAATGTTGAAATCATATCAACCAGAATCCCAACTAACAAGCTTCTCATTACTTCCCAGAACTGGTCTCCTTAAACTCTCTTTCAAATAAATGACTGAGGTTCTCCACATTTTAAAGGGTTTCAAGAATTTGCATACAAAAGAGCAGCTGTTTACAAGGGAGTGAGCCATGCTGTGCTGTTAGCACAAGATCACTTGCAAGCAAAATGACATGGTGGAATCTCTTTTCTGAAGTTGCCAAGGCTTATTCTCCAATGTTAAGGTTGCCTAAACTGCTTTGGTTTTATTGTAAAAGCACATTTATTGTCTATCATTAATCTGTGTATAGTCTGTTCTGCAAAGGCTAAAAAAAACACCTTTCTGCTCTATTAAATTTTCTCCTTCACTTTTTCCATCAGCTTACATTAATATGTACAGTTATGGAATTTCCATACTAGATAGGCTTTGGTTTCTTTGTGCTTCAAATAAGATTGGAGTTGGAAATCTTGATCATTTTGAAGGATTAAGCACTGTATTCCTGTTGGCCCAGCCTGGAGCCTGTCACTGGCTGCACGTGTTTGAATGTCAGCATTGGGTGATGGATCAGTGATGCAGCTGAGGATTGGGTTGTTCCTGAGCACCAAATTGCGGCTTCTCCTCGCCGCCATGAGGTGGGGAATCCAGCTAGCCCGCCCCTTCATGGTGATGGAGCCACATGAGAGGCCGCCCCA
The DNA here is from genome assembly GCA_013400575.1 of Peucedramus taeniatus. Taxonomy (NCBI): domain Eukaryota; kingdom Metazoa; phylum Chordata; class Aves; order Passeriformes; family Fringillidae; genus Peucedramus; species Peucedramus taeniatus. The sequence continues at coordinate 98,273 of WBNO01019053.1, read as the reverse complement.
AAACCTCCCCTGAGGCTGCGGTGTGGGTCAGGGCAGCTGCGTGGGTTCAGCTGCAGAGAAAAGCCACCGGAGTCCCGAGATAAAGAAAGCCAGGAGCCGGGCACTCCATCAAGGTATTCCAAAGAGCTTTAATCTCCTTGAAGGGACAGGACAAAGTGAACACACCCAAAGCTCAGCAAGAGCTTATCAAACCTCTGACTCAGGGAGGTGGGTACAACAGCCAATGGGTAGTTACAATAGGGATGATGATATGTTTCACTGAACCAATAGGGACAACATAGGGGTGGGAGAAAATTCACATAACAAATCATACACAGGGGATAAGGTGATTGACACAGAAACTTCGAGAACAAGCTGGGCAGGGAAAACTTAATTGACATAACGGGGGGCAGGACAACTGGGAATGACTTCGCAGAAACGGGGGGAAGGGAGGGAGGAACAGGTTGATGGACACCCTGAGTGGCGGGAAAACCTGGACTAAAACCACTGTAAGGGGAAGGGACAGGGGTAACATGGGGCAAACCATTATCTCAACTTGTATAACTTTACAACCCTCTCAAAATATAACAGCGAAAGAGTCAGGCAAAATTAAACAAAACTCACACCACTACACCAAATCATCTGGGGCATCAGTCCAGGCATCACGTGGGATTATGGCACCACCACTCTCCATATCTGTGGGTGATGACAGGCCTTCATGAGTAACCTCACCCTTCAGTAATAATTGAAACTTGCAAAGCAAATGAAATTCCAGGAGAAATTTTTGTTCAGGAACATATCTCCTGATTTGAACAAAGGTGTGGAATACTTTGCCATATTACAAAAAAAATTTAACCAGGATGGAAAGACTTTGGACGTAACTTGTTTTTTTCTTCTTTTTTTTACAGGAGTTAAGTTTAAAGTAGGTCCTCTAAATTTGCAAAACTATCTATAGCAAATTAAAAGAACACATTCCAGAGATACTGATAGACTGTCACCAAATTGAAAAAAGTCCAAAATTTCAAGACTAAACCCAGAGTAGCTGCAATAATGCAAAATGACTTAACAAAGAATTGAAATTCCTGAAAGTATATCTACATCGAAACTTCAACTAGATTTTGCTTTAGTTTTAAATAATGTTCTTTAACTAAAAAAAGTCCTGAAATATTCTAGTGAAAATCATCAGCAGAGTGGAAGGAGTCAGTGTTATGTAAGAAATTAATATTTATTTTGCGGCAATGAGATTATAGTGGATTTGATTTACTGTTCCTAAAAATTGAGAGAAAAAAATTAGCCAAAACCAAATGTAAATCCTTTGGCAAAGAAACATAATGCTTCTTAGAAAAAAAACTTTGCCTCTACTATGGCACTTTTAATTCTGCATCCTATCTAGTTTTTAGACCTCATACTATTCTAAATCTCTCTGAGATTCTTCAGACTGTGAGCTCTTGAGACAGATACTTCCATTTGTAATGAATCTAACTCAAAATGTTTATTTGTTGCCTTTAGGGCCTCACAGAATAACAGTAACAGCAAAAACAGCAAGAATAATAGTGACATTGACAATCAATCTGAAATCTAGGGTGGGATATATAAAATTATTATAAAGTGGTTTTGACACCCAGCTGTAAATAACATTGTTTTTGAGTGTTATTGTATGTCAGCTGATGAATATATTTTTATATCTATATTCTATCTCTCTGCTACAGTGGGCAGCCACAACCATTTACTCTCATCATCTCCCCAATTGAAATAAAATTTGATAGAAAACATTTCTTTGGGGATAAAAGAGAGATGCAACATTGTATGAACAACTGCATAAAGTTCATGGGGAATTTTGTCTGTTAAGAGTTGCTTAAAGAATGAATGGATGTTTTATGTAAATCTAACCTTTTACAGAGTTCAGCCAGGAAATTTCATAATGAAAGATGTGTTCCTATAGGTGTGAAGAACTGACTTGATGTGTACAAGGTCAAAGGGAGGATAGGTTCTTAAGTAATAATTAGTAATAGCTGATTCATACTGGCAAATTGCACCTGCCTAGCAACAACAGTGTATTTTAAAATAAAATACAGCACATTAATGTGATGAAGTTTATGTTTCCACCGTATCAAACATTTTCATTAACACTCTTATACACTGCATGTAGCTGAAGGAAGAAAGCAATTAGAAAGTTTCAGATTTTATGTTAGAGCAGGGAGTATTTGATCAGTAGTTTTACTCACTGAATAATGCAAATTTATCCTAGCCCACACTATTTAAGAAATTTATGTCAAAGTCAGTTAGTAGTTTCAACTAAAACTAGTAATTAGTCAAAAATTTACATTTTGTTTCAGAAGAGTATTTTATGAGAAGATAAAATTTTTACTAAAAGCCTTAAATTAAAAAAGATATTACACTCAAACCATTTTCCCTGCTTTTCATTTCAAAGAGAAATCTAGAAAAATATTTTGTTCTTAATGATCAGCTCAGCCAGCAAAGCTGAAAAATCAGTTATTCACACAACTCTATTTACTAATACTCTGTGTGGAGGAGTAGATTGGATGACTAATCTTGTTTGTTCCCACATTCCACCTCCACTTGCTTATATATCTGCTGAGAAGCAGCATCTTTGGGCTTCCAAAGTCTGGTGAGTTTTGCCCTGATGATCTTGCAGTGGCAGTGTGAACTTTGAAGAGAGTGTGCCTATACTAAAATGAACATGTACTCTTCTCACATGTTGCAAATACTATTAGAAAGGAGGGTTTCCATGGTAATGAAGAAAAGAATTTGGAAAGACACATCACCATTTCTGAAGAAAAACACTGTTTTACTCGTGTAAGTCTTTTCAAGTTATGTAGAAAGCAAATTTTCTCCACAAAGATTTCTCGTAGTTAAATATTGTGAAGGCATATGAAATTTAATGATTTTGGAAGGGATGAAGGTTCCTGGTTTTGCAGTTTCTACATGACTTTACACAGGCATGAGCAATGTATGTCAAGAAAAGAAAAAAAGTAAAATCAAAGAAATCCAGCTGTAGACCAGGAACATGTAGACAAAGTTAAAGTAAATATCTGGGAGGTAATATAATGTCTGTGCAGAGAAACATCAAAAAGGCTAACTAGCAACACAAATATTATGAACATAATTAGTGAATGAATTCTGCAAAATAGAAAACAGTTATTATAAATCAAGAAAATATCTATATGAGTGCCAAATTAGCCTATGACATATTTTCTAACCTGTACTTTCCTCTGCTTCTGCTCTTGGCCACTGCTCTATTCTGGGTGACATAGTACTTGGATCTGATCCTATATTCCTATTTTACACACATCATACAAACCATGTTTCATAAAGAGAAACAATAAAATTGAATTGACTACTCAGTATGGTATCATAAAGCCTAGATAGCTGAAAGACCTAAAAAAGATCTCAAAGTGTCGTAACTCTAGTTGTTTACCAAAATATAGTCCCTTTGAGGACATATTTACTTTTTATCCCTTACTTTTTTTCACCCTCTGTCACGAAAAGGCTTTAAAATTATCTAAACCTAGGGAAATGGTGTGAATATCCGCACACACCCCTTTCAAAATTAACCACAGAGACTTGCTGAATTGGCTTTTTAGGAGTTTGTAGCAGCAGGACATTTCTTACTAATTTTTTTTAATATAAGCTTTTGTGTAGTTTCTTGTTATGCACTGATGCACAGTGTAGGAGCACATGAAACAGTCCAAGAGGTATCACTGAGTATTTAACGTAGGCACCCTCAAAGGAAGATATTGAAAATCCACTGACAACTAAGACAGAGGCAACTTTTGAGCCCAATTAAATCCATTACCCTTCTAAACCCCCATGATACAAAATATGGGTAATCACATGAGTGTTTGTAGGCTAAAGACTGCATGTCAATATTATCATTGTTTGAGCTATAGCAAAGGGAATTTTCAGTCTTAATAAGTGCCTTAATTGTATCTCCATGCAGAGAATACAAAAGTAATTTTAAAGTAATTTTAAACTCTTCTCTTTTTCATTTCTCAGACTATCTGATATGTTAAATAGGCTCCTGACAGTGCTTTTTGACTGGATTGTCTACTGAATAGACAAGTATGATATCCTACTGTCCAGAAAAGTCATTCTTACATATTTACACACTTAATGAAAAGTCCTTAGTGAAAGAGAGGACAGATGGGATCTTACAAATGCAGGTCCCCACACACTTTCTGCAGCACCATTATATTTTAATACATTAATAAAAACATGAAGAAGCATATAAAAATATGAAGAAGCACATCAAAAAAACCAAAGCATTCTCTGGAAAATTATATCAGCAGTGAAGACATGAGGAATGAGGACTCAGAGAAGCTAAAAGTTGGAGTGATTTTTCCTACATTATATTGTAGGTCTTTGTCCAAGGTAGGACTGATGAGTTCCAACTATTGAACTACCCCTCATCCTTTCTTTTCCATTTTTAAGCCATTAGTATTAGGAATGTGTCCCACAGTTGTCAGATAATAATCTGCACATCTTCTTAAGACCTGTAAGACCTATTCTAATTTCCCAGTCTCAGGAATATTTTGGACAGTTGCTAAAAAATTCCTAAAAATCTAAAAATTATAAATTATTTTAAGGACGCTATCACTTTCTCTCCTATCCAAGAATAATATTGATATTTTCTCCTTCACCCTGGATACACCTGTGGTTTTCAACCATGAATATCCTAATCAAGCAAAGATTTTTTCCACATGGCCTCTAAGCCCATAGTTTCATGAGCCACAGATTTTCAAATGGCCCCTATACTGCAGAGAAAAAAGCTAATTTCCAGTACTGACTTTCAGCTCTGGAAAGTCCCAAAATAACAGGCTTTAAAACTGCTACAAGTTTATGTCCAAAGAGGTAAGGATTAGCGTGTCATTTTTTACATCTCCCTCTGAGCCATACCCTGGTGGGCTCATCATAACCGAGGCACCTGGAGTGGCAAGTGAAGGGAAATGAAACGAAACCTCTGCAAAAAATAAAAATCTAAATAATTAGTTTAAAAATATATTTTCCCTGGATTTTAAGTTCTGCATCTGAAATATACAATGGTACAAAAAATGCTGTAGGAGGCTTTTACAAATATAAGTTTGGGACAAGCTACAGTAATGTGCACGGCTTCCCCACCACAGAGACAACACTCCCTGAATTCTTCCATATTCCTCATTTGCAATGTTTGATAAATATTTTCTTGAAACTTTTACTGTCTAGATATACTTTGTGACAAAGCATACTTGTTCTTAAAATTTAATTCCCACTGAAATAATTTCAGGCACAAAACAACCTTGGAAAGACATCCCTATTTTTCTAAAGGTGTAGGATACATGAAGATTTTTACTGTTGACACCAAAGACAGACTGTCAGGGATTACACATGACACTGGGTGAATGTGATGGACAGAGAAGCAAACAGGAAAAGAAGAAAACTCAAAAAGAACTAAAAGAGAACTTAGAGCAGAACCCAGAAAATTAGTGCTAAGTAAAAAACTACAGAAAAGTGGATGATGGAAAGACAATGATGGTGTTCCTTTCCTCTGGAATTTTAGAGATTAACAATAAAATAATTTTTCAGTAGACTTCAGAGTCCTATGCAGCAACACAACATTTTCACAACAATACATTCCAGAATGCAGTAGGAATTAAAGTTCATCTCAGCTTAAAAATATAAAATTGAGTGTGGGGATCATGGGGAGAACTGAATGCCACTGGACCCAACTAGCTGTTCCTTTATTGCCTTTGGTATTCAGATGACATTTACTCTTACCCTTTTTTAAAATCCTGAGGGAATCACTAAATTATATATGCACATATATATCCAGTACAGAAAGCTGAAAAGTACAGTTTGCCTTCAGGGCCTGCAATTAGGGATTTGCTAAGTCAGCTCTGTGCTGTCAGGGAATCAAGGAAATCTCCATTAGAATGCCATTAGGACCTGCAGAAAAGCTCTGCATTTCTTAGCCCCATTGCTCTACATATATTCTATTATACTCCAGAAAATTTCCATATTTTTGTAGAAACATGTCTTCTTAATTAATATTACTGGAAGTTCTAATAGGTTTGTTTAGATCAGCATAAATGCTCTTCAATCATCCAATGCAGGGTGGATTGAACTGGACAGTCACCTGGCAGCCTTCCTTATTGGCATGTTGAGTCTTTGGCAAGAGTGGGTTGAGCACAGTTCGTGCAGAACTGCTGAAAAAACATTTGATAACAGCAATTTTTTAAGATTTGCCAGTGAACAGTCAGATCAATTTTAACACTCATTTGCCTGGTTTGCTCTCTGACCTCCAAATACAAATGTTTGTTCATAGGCAGCTGGTTCTTTTAATCTCCACATCATTGTTGTGTGAATATTTATACAAAAGGCAAAAAGGGAGCAATAGAAAAGGAGAAAAGAACAGAGCTTGATCATTTCTTGAGAATTTTTATGGTGATATTCTTGGTAATTGTAATCTGCACTTTTATTTCATATTCAAGCCTAGGAACCAACAGAAAATATTGAAATTGCTGACATTTCATTAACTTGTAAATTTGCTAAGTGTGTTATGGAATTTTTTACTAGGAAATTTTGGCAGTGCACATGGGTAGTGTAAAGCCCTTGCATTGTGATATACGTGCAAAACTTCACATGCACATCAATTCCATGTACATTGCACCCACAGAAATGAAAGCCCATACATGATCTCACTGAAACGGATGAAAGTGCTGACTGATCTGGAACCTCAATGGTTTTTTTCTTTGATCCAAAAGAGTTTTGAAGAATAAACTGCCAGTCTTTTGTAGGATAAACTACAGGGACTGGTTTTCCCTCCTGCTGGAGGAATCTCCTACGAGAAGGAAGTATCCTGACATACCAAACTCGGTATTCAATCTATGGGAAGTTTCTTTACAATAGTATTGTTTCAATGCATCTACCTGAAATTGTCACATATTCTATTTCTAACTTATTTAGTATTATTGTATGTAACACACTGCAACATACAGGAACCTCCAGCTCTGTAGGGAATTTTTGAGCAGCAGTGTAACTTGGATCTGGCTGTTCTATCCACTTTGGGAGGCATTCTGCGTCCTAAACTAATAAGCATGGAAAGAAATTGGCAAAATCCAGCAGGATTCCATGGCACAGTTCAGGTCTTCCATGAATGCTACCAGTCTATCATGGAGTAAAGAACTTTACCTCCAAAGCCTGTCACTTCAACAGCTCTTAGGAAAGGTACAGAATAAAGGGATTTGCATTTTCTGGTTACCTACCAACCACTTTCCTTTTAGGGTGAATATAACCTTTAGTATAGAATGCACATTGCCCAATCTGCAGTGTGTTTTTCTTGATAAATTTGACCATTCCTTTGGCATAGCTGCCAACCTCTTTAGGAATATGGAAGGTTTGTGGAAAGGTAGATGATGAATTTCATGTAAATAGTATAACAGATTTAAATAATTCTCATGAAACATGTAAAAGGAATGAAACTGTGAGCTGCCTCACATAAGTGATGGCACAACAAGGCACTGCATCCTGAAAAAATTTGGCTGAAAGAATGGAGTGTACCTATATATCTAACATCATTATAAAGAGGTAAGAAGTTGAACATATCTACATTTCTTTTTTTCAAGTTTCCCAAATGGACTAGTCCACAATTCAGACTAATGGCTTGTAAAGTTTCCCCTTAAAAAAACATAGCGGTTTTGAACATAAAATAGTGTCTGAAAATAATACATTCCATTTTTATACTTACATAACTTAGAGACAATTAAAGTGACATTTTTCCCATAACCTAATAAAAAAAAATCCAGTTGGAGTTTAAAACTCTTGCCTGCCAAATGCAAATCAGAATTTTTTTCTGGGTTGCTTTATGAATCCATGAAAATAGGACAAATAACAAAAAACCCTCACAGACCTATAACTACAGAAGTGCCAAAGAGGCACTGGTTGGAATACAAAACTTCATCAACTGACTTACCTCTTCATTTATCTCCTTGGCTAAGTGTTCTGATATTGTAAATGCTTTAGAATTTGTATAATTTATGTAAATTATTAAACACCTGTTCTTGTCACATAAAAGAAGAATATGGAACAATCTCTTCAGTTTAATTGAGTTGTCATTATTTTCTCGGCAAATACAAAGAAACTGTAGCTCCCTCATGGTCAGATTTTGTTGGCAAAACGCAGATGTTCAGAATCTACCATTCTAAAATTGATCTACTTTTGGTGATTTTGCTGAGAAAATACCATTAAAACACAATTAGCAAGTCAGTGATGAAAAACAATGAAACATAGGTTCTCACAATTTACATTCGCCTTTCTTGCAGATGTGGTACTGATGGATAATGTAGTTTGGTTGGATATATCCAAACTATCAGAGTTTTCTGGTCTGAGTTTTCTGGTGCATTTATCAGTAAATTGCTTGCATCTGTCTCTCCCATAAGAGAGCTAACAGAACAGTGCTATCTGTTCTGTTTCCATTGGGACAGTGCTATTGGGAAAGTGCTTAGGAGAAGAGAGGCCCCTAGAAGAAGGTCCACTGGGTGCACCTCTGAGTTGCGGGTCATGTCACAAGTTCAGAAAGAAGATTACATGTTTCACACATAACAATTGTTTTTGGCCTTTCTTTGTCAATGAGAGAAATTACTTTTTTGTTCATATCACCTTGCAAATAGAGTAGTTGCATGCAGTCCTCTCTGAGCCAGTTTTGAGAGCCTGCAGAGCTGCCAATTGCCACTCAGCACTGGGGGAAGCTGGCACATTGCCCAGTAATCATGACCCGTTCACTAATGGAACCAATTCAGAAGATCGTGACCGCTAATAAAATACATCCTACCTACTTACTCAGACCCCTTTCCTTCACTGTGTTCAGCTACACTGCCTCAGCTGAACTGAACAAAAGGAGCATCTTGCAGCCCAACTGCCCCTGCAGCATCAGCAAGCAAGGAGCTGCTGTTTCTCAACACTCTGGATGGTCCTGGCATGGGATTTACAGTGGACTCCTGCAAGATACAAAATATGCAAACAAACAGAACAGACACAATTTATTGGAGCAATTAGATCCATTCATGGTCTAAAAGTTCTGATATTGTAATCATTCTTACAAGCTTTGCACTTTGTAGTTTCTCAAGGATGAGCTCAGTTTCTCTTTTAATTACTCAGTCAGTTTGTTCTGTATTATATTTCCCCATACAGACATTGGTTTGGTTCAATTTTCTAAATTTGCCATAAGACATGATATGTTATAGTTTTACTAATAGAAAAATAATGAATATTCAAATTAAATTATAATTTTATTACATTTTTTAAGTCCTCATTTGGGGGGCTCTAAGTTTGAAGGTTTGAACCAGCTTGTAAACATCTGACCATTTGTTGAGTCTGGCCTCAGATGCTGTGAAGTGCTCTGTGGGAATACAATCTGGAATTCAACTGAGAGCAAGTAATTTTCATACCCATTCATTGCACTTGTCTAACAAACAGAAATTAGACTGCATGCCCTGCACTCTGTGAGAGGAAGAACAGTGACTCACCGTGGTAAGAAGGCTGGCACATGCCAATAGCTCAGCTATCAGAATTAGCCTGATGTAGAGGAGAACTTGGCCTGTCTTACTAGAGCATTTCCAGACATTTTTATGTTGAATACAGAGGGCAAGAGACAACTAATTTAAGCTTTATCAAAATTTCATTCTGCTTTAGCTGAAGTGGGCAGAACAAGAGAAAGGCAGAAAAGTTTAAATGAAATTAACCCTGCCATATTTCTTGAAACAAACCAAATGTAAATTTTTGAGTGCTGTCACTTGACATGGTCAATTCCTGATTACCTGAGTCCTGGTGAAACTAGAAAATTAAATACAATACTGTAAGAATTTTTTTTAAATTTATTCAAAACTCTGGGAGATTTCTGAAATTTTGTATGAAATGAAGAGAGCAGAGTCCTGATCTAGCAGTGCATGGTGCTCATTCTCAGGGACACAAGTTCATCTTCCTCCACCTGTGGTTTTATGAGTCCCTCTGAACTGAGCACAGAGCCTCATACAGGTGTTAGGTCTTTTTCCTCTTTACACAGCACACAGAATGCCTTCAGATCTCTGCACATATGTGGGCACTATTTTAAGCCATTCTCCCCATACCACTTGATTGTCTTTAGTTTGACAGTAATCCCCTTCCCTGGGACATAATTCCTGTCTTTAATGTGGAATAAACCTGAAAGCTGGAAGACATCCTCTTTACTTCTATAAACAGCTGTGGATGAATGTGACTTATCCTGTTTGACAGTTTTTAAAAAGGTTCTCTATGGTTTTTATTAGCATTATGTGAGTAACAATGGCTGCTCAGTTATAGCTAGCTTTAATGATTGCATATTAATGGACAAGAGATAGCAGGAATCTATTAAATGTATCCCAATGATTATTAAATATAATACATGTAACTATTTTACCACAAGAAAAGAAAAATATTAGACTTAACACATAACATCTAATGCAGAACATAGTATAGAAGAAAAAAACAGAAGTATAAATAACATGTGTTGCAAAAACTAAGCTAATAAGTAAAACTAAGAGAGACCTATTTTGGTTCAGATTTTACTTCTAGTCCTTTTTCCCACTACATGACAGCTATTTTTCTGTGTAACTCCATCCTGTGTACTTTTATCCATTACTTCTGCCAATCTTAGAAGAGGTGAGAGATGAAAATGGTCCCTTGCTGGTATTTCTAGTATACAAAAACTGCTCCTGGCTGGTGGCCCTTAGCATCAAACTGTACCTGAAAGGACATTGTCAGAGCAACAACTTTTCTCCTGTCTAGCCATTGAAAGTGGCCTAGAAATAAAATGTGTGCTAAACAAGCTTGTAATTATTGTTTTTTTAATCAGGACAGCATGGGTGATGTTATCTCTTGTTGGGCAAAAAAGCTTCCTGGGTTTCTGAATGACTTTGTTTGGATCTGTGTAGTCATAGTTTGAGACTGCAGAGGATAAGCTCTGGGGAAAGGAATCACTTGTTTTTCTCTGTGAGGCTGTCTCAACAGGAACACAGCAACTGTTTAACAGAGCACAACACTATCCATTCTCTCTGACTGAGAGAATGAATTTTGTATTGGTTTATCTCTGAATACAGATTTCTCACACACACAGGCAGCCGTGTGCATTATGTGCGCGTGCATACACACTGACAGCTCTGCAAGTATTCTTTACAAGAACCTTTTTAACACACTCAGAGTTTGAACCAGAACCTCTCTGGTTCTCAGCTGCACTAGAAGTACACAAAGAGCTAGCAATTTAGCACAGTATGTTTTGTAATTAGTTTAATCATTGTCAGCATGTAACTATAAACCAAATACTAATTAGCCGTCTTAGTATATTGATGGGATTTTTCTTAGTTGTCTTTTGAGTTAAGTTTTCTGTGGAAGCAAGCTGAGATCCCCTGTGAGAAGCAGGAAAGCAACTTTCCACATGTGCTAAGATGTGCAAATATGGGAACTACTAGGCGCCTGTTATCAAACACCAGGCTTGGCATCATTTACAAATCAGCAAAAGTGAAAGGATTAAGACATTAGAAAAGCAGCTCTGCAAATGCTTGACAGCAGTGAGTGAGAGATAAGAGTGACTGCAGCACTTGGTGCAGGACCTGCCATTGGAACTGCTCCAAATCTCAGGAGGCTTCTGATCCACAGATCTTGTTCATATCCTTCTCTGGTTTTTAATGGCTGAAGGTGATTTTATTATTCAGTTAGATTTTCTCTGAAGAAAAGAATATCAAGTGCTTGAAAGGATGATAGAGAATTTGAGCCATCTTCTTATACCAGTGAAAAATACAATTGGAAATATATACGATTAATTTCCTGTGCCTGTTTCCTCAGGCACCCTAAAACATCTTTCTTTTCTCAGGGTAATGCAAGATTATCACAGTCTGCTGAGATAAGCAATGCAAAGAGATTTACCAAAAGACAATTTGGCCCAGTGTAGCAGCAGTCTTTGGTGACACAGCCAGTAACATGCAGGCACGTCACAGCTCTTCAGGTATAAGAACATGGCCCAAGAGCAGCAGCCCAGTGAGCTGCCCTGGGAGGGTTAGGCAGACCCTGACACCTCTGAGAAGATCAGCCAAGCAGTGGAAACTGTGTCAGTGCTTGAAAAACCTCACAGCTGTCTTTCAAGGGACAAGGGAGCTAGAGGAAAAGCTGCAAATAGAATAACTATTCAGGGATAGATTGATGGGGAGTGAAGGTCATTGCATGGTTATTAAGAATGGAAGTGGTAACAGCAGCAGCAGAAGCAATTTTACCTGACCAGAACAGATTCAAAAATTGGCCTTTATTTGTACCAGCCCAAGAAATTCTCTTTATCTCTTCATTTGATGGGCAGAAGTTTGAAAAAATAAATGGAAGGGATTTCCCCAGAGACCAAGTGTTCCTTCTCCTCCTACAGCGAAGGAAAAGGAGTTAATTTCATTTTGTTGTGCAATAATGCTTAAAAAGACCAGTTTTAGGAATAAAAAAGTCACCTCCAGTCATTTATGATTTATGCTGAGACACTACAATGCCAGAATTTCCAGATGTTCAAAAGCCTGCTAGAAAACAAAACATATTTCCAAAAATTCCTGGGGCTGGAAGTGCAAATCTCATTCACACTCATGAGATCTTACATAAACAGTGCCTTGCTGCTACCACAGGGCTGCTCATAAGCACTCACCAATGTGGAGGAAGCTGCATGTCCTAAGGCTCTGCAAGCTTTGTAAATCTCCAGACCAGACATGGAGCCTGTGTCCATGAGCTGCAGTTCCCACGCTGCTCTAAATCTGCTTGGCCCTAATTAATCCCCAGTTCAGCTATTCCCCAATTCAACTGCTGCCATTTACACCCACTAAGGATCTGTCCCTGTTCATCAATGAGGATAAATTCCTTGGGTTCAGCTGTACTGTAAGTTTTATATTTGGCTTTCCATGTGTGTTCCCTTTTCCATCCATAGAGAATTTTGCCCGTGTTCTGTTTTATTCCATGAAAATTACACTTTGATATCTAATTTTTGTCATGCAAAATGAGCTTTCCACAAGAAATTTGAGACTTTGGATGGCATTTTGGTCCTGAATTGATTTTAAAACACTACTAGTTTAATTTAGGTGTCTCAGTGGGCATATTCATGGGGCACTGAATGTGTCTGTGTGAGGGCACACACATATATACTTCTTCCAGTACATATGTATGTGCTCTCACACAGACACATTCATAACTCCATATAAACATAGACTTGATGTCAGAATAAGGAACCCAGAACACCTACTGTTGAAACCAAAAAGGGGAATTTAGCTTAAGGTAGTGCTTGTTACTTCTTGCAATCAGGCCATTTATTTAGGTCCATGTGAAGGCCCAAGTCTGAAAATTTGTCACCAATATTTTTTTCTTTAATGCTGTCAACTTTATACTAAAATATTTACATGCATATTTGAATGTGACTTCAGTGGCACAGAGAGAAAAGAAATAATGAGTGGTTTGAAGGTTATTAGAAGTACTGTTAGAAGCTAGAGAATGACAGGACTATTTATAATCATCCCCTTACATGAAGTCATTTGATTTTGTGGTATGAAAACCACAAATAGTGTTTGTGAACAAGACATCCTCAACTTCGGCACAAGAACACATTCATTATTACTTGTAAGTAAGACCCCATTATGAGTGATGATGTGTCAAAAGTAACAAAAATGTTGAAATACCAATTCAGATGAAAAAAGTAGTACATGATGAATCTATGCGTGAAATGTATTAAATCCAGAGTAGAATAGTATTTCTGTCTCCATTAGCAACAAGAACTCAAGAGGATGCAGCAACTGACTTAAAGAAAAGATTGTTTGTGATATGAATGAAAATTTCCAAGAAGGAAACTAAAGTGGTGGCACAAATAACCAGGCTGAGTCTCCTCCCCAAGTCCCAGTTCAAGTGTTATTTCACACCAATGAGGGAAGCACTGCCAGCCAATCCTCATTTATTGCTCTATTTTCACATATAAAGCCTTTCTGTCAGCTATTAGCAGTGATTCAGTAGCACTGCAGGTTATCAGTGTGTAAGGGAAAGTTTACTCCAGAGACCTCACTTTATCAGCACTTGCTCTACATTTTTTCTCCTCTCTAATAGCTGTCCCATCTATGATCCTGCTCACTATATTTGCCTCATTAATGAAATTTTACACAGTTGTCTGACAATTCAGGTTACCCAAGGATTTCTTTTCAATGAACAGTGAATGAGTACCAGTTATCTGAGAAATGACAGTACAGTTCCCTGGGGAAAGAAAAAAAGAGAAGCATACAGGTGACATTTCCAGATATGAGAATGTGATAACTTAGAAGGGAAGCACAAAACCCCACAAGTTTCACCATACATAAAGATCATTGGTTTTCCCTATGCCTATACATACGAGTTGCTTTTCAAGATATTGAAGTTCACTAACACAGATACAGGTCCCTTGAATATGTAAACAGTCCTTCTAACTATCTTGAGAGACCACAACCTCTGCTTTTTTTAGGACCAAACAGTTTTGATGTAATTTTTAAAGTCAGCTTTAAATGTGCTTATCTACATGTATCAGAAGGCAGTCATGTTATTACTAAAGGATGCATACAACACTAGCTTATTTGTTCATTCATGTTCTATGCATACAACTTATGTAACTTGATTGATTTCCCTTTCTCATTTCTATTTCCTCATTTCAGTTAGTTTTATAGCCATAACAAATTACATTTTCATTTCAAAGTCAGTTTCCTTTCTTTTTCCCCTGCTATTCTTTCCCCTCAGGTTTCAAAAAGTTAGCTTGTGATTTTGCAGATAAGCATTCCCAGCATGTAAGACCCTATTAACAGAAGTTCAAAACCAGAACATAAAACTTTGCGAAAAGGTGCACTATAAATATGAATAGAAGTTTGACAGTTTCTTTTGCTGGGGAAAAAATCCCAGACTGCAACTACCTAATATTTTGGATTCATAACTGTGGTAATGACAACATTTGCTTTTATAAATTTTAGTCAAATGATGGTAATTTCCATTTTCATGTGATCAGTCTTTCAAATTTGAAAGTCCACGTTAGAAAATTGCTTCAGTGCTTCAGAGGGAGCAAAGTAAATTAGTGGAAGAGACTCCAAATTTGAGCTTAAGAAAAGCACTATAGTCACAGAGTAGCACTGAGGGGTGTTCTCTGAGGTACTTAACTTTTGGCATAGATGTGTGCATAGCAAAGGAGCAGGGCTTTTGTCTAATCCACAGCATATATTTTATTTGCAGCTGATCCCTTTACTCCCTGTAATAGGAGCTAAATCTTCACACCTGACAGACCCTGACAAAGGCCTGGGGACAGAGCAGTGTGCAGGCTTTTCCTCTTCCACCATGTTCTGAACAGCCCTGGAAATCCAGTGTTTTCACATTAAACCTTCACAAGGGAACCCACCCTGAAAACCACAAGGAGTTTTAAGTCTCCTTCTCCCTTTCCACAGTTAGACCTAAAACTGCTGTTTGCCCCAGGACTCTGCAACTTTGGGACTCCTTCACAGTTCCTTTTATCCAATGGGGTTGAAATGGGCCCCCTTATAAGCTTACAGCAACTGGGAACCTGAGCCAGAGAGGAAAGGCAGTTAGTTATTAGCAAGTTCTTCCAAGGGAGCCTAAAGGGGATTGTCCACCAGTGTTTGAATATCCAGCTATCAATTCACAGCACTTCTAGCAAGAACAGGGAAAAAACCCTGGTAAATGACTAACACATGTGCATAGAGCAGGACCTTAGCTCTAGATGTACTAATAACTGTGACTTTTTGTACCATTTTTTTTGGAAGAGGTCAGAGGAATTTAACAAACAAGGTACTACCAGGCTTCCTGTTACTTGTAATTACAAGAATGGGCAATCTTTCATTTTAATAGGTCACATACTTTTTTTTCCCTTGCTAGCATTTCTTATAAGCAGACAACGGTGTTAAGAAGAAAAAAAAAAAAAAAAGAAAGGAAACCATTGCCATTTAAAACTTTGAGACTAAACATTAACATTGCTGGTATGCTAGCAGAATCTGGGACAAATCCTGCCCTAACTCAGGGAGTGCAAAGGGCCAGCTCACAGCAGCATGATGCATAACAAATGAGCTGTCTGGAAAAGGTAGGAAAAGCATGGCAGGAGAGGAAGAGGCATTACAGAGATGGGAAACAGTATGAAATACAGTTCAAAGACTCATTGTACAGAGGTGTTTGAAGCCATGTAAGCACAGGTATTACTGCTTTCCCCCAGCAGATTTAGGGGCAATAGAAGTACAGAAAAATTTGCTGCTATTCAGCCAGGGAAGTCTCATTTGGGAAGTTCACTGTGGTCTGCTTGCTGTCTTAGCAAATCCTTCCTTGCTTTTTCCATGGTCAATATGTCTTTGCTAAGCAATGCAGATGTGAATTGGTGCTTTGTTTGTATGTACCAGCTGTCAACTGAATGTGCAATTTAAGATGTAGATTGAGACACAAAAAAAGATATCACTTTTCTTAGGGGGGAAAAAGCACACTAATTTTTTCTGTAAGGGCTCATATATTCCACAGATGAGGGAATACTAAGAGAATAACTGATGATCAGCACAGGCCTCCCTTGGTAATTACCACAGAAACACTGAGTATAGATGTTTCAGATCCCACTAAACATCTTAAGTTTTTTCTGCTTCTATTAAGACACATTGCTTTTTATTATTACTACTATATGTACATAGAGTTTTGTTATAGTTGTTTTTCACCACAGATCAACACCCCCTCAACAGATTATGCTGAAAAGCAGGGGAGAAATAAAACCAGGACTAGAACAATTATTATATATTAAGCCAAACAGTGTGCTGTACTTATGGAACAGCTGGTAGAGAAAATATTTTGCACACAATTGTACTTCTAAAAATTATGATGACTTAGTACTGGTATTAAAACAATTGTGAGAAAAAATAGTATTGCTGTAAATAACTTTTGGAAATATCAACAATTTCTTAGTAAGTCTTTACTAGTTCATCTTTAAAAGCTTAACATTAAAGTCCTCTTGTCAAGGGGACTAAGTGGCTTGTGAGCTCACTAGACAGCTCAATAAGGAGCCCCTCCTTCTCTCACTTTCGCCTCCAGACTGCAATCCCCTGGCCCTGGCAGAAGCTGCCACCTGACAGACCTGTGGAGAGGCCTTTCCATCAAGCACAGCACTACCACGAGTAATTAGCACCCCTGTTTTCTGCATAAGCCTGTCCACACCATGAAATCAGGCTCCAAAGCTTGTTGGTGTTCAGCTCCTGGAAGCCATATCAGGTGTTAGACCTCCAATAGTTTGGGAATGGGGAATGAGGGAGCTGTTGCATGAGCAGAGCAGCAGTAGGGTTTAGGAGAACCATGCTTGAAGGCTATCAACTTTCCTGTAACAACAGCTTACTGGGGAATAGATAATTAATTTAGCAGGAATGACAGAGGAGATGGTCCCTCGGAATCAACACTATAAGAACCAAGCAGCTGCAGAAGAGTGTGAGGTGTGGGGTCAGGCTGACAGCAGTAACCCCTGCAGACAGGGACTGCTCTGTGTCCCTGGTGTTGGCTGGATCTCACTCTCCATGAACAGTTCTGCTGTGGACAGGATGAGATGGACGTTGGGGGTCCTGCTGGAGATGCTCTGCTGCCCTTTGTGTGAGAGGGACTAAAACCAGTGCTGAGCCGTTATGGTGGAGAGTGCAGCTTCTCATGGATGTACCACCACTTTCTGTGGGGGAAGACTGTCCCTACCACTTCATCACTGGCACTTCTACACCACTTTCTTTTCACTGCTGGATTCTTAGAACAAAAATAGCACCCAAACTCCGTGCTCTAAGAAGTACTGGGCTCTTTTCACACAGTCCTGGCATCCCACCCACACTGTCAAGCATTTGGCAGCACGGCCCCATGGAATTCTGACTGCAAAGAGCAGCAGTGACAGCTGTTTTTGGGTGCTCAAAGTGCCAGCACCGATTGCTCCAAGCCTGAGAGGATGTCCCTGGCCAGGCTGGGCGGGAGCCGTGCGCTGCCTCTGCCTGCACAGCGCTCGCTGTCCGGGAATCAGGATTTACTGGGGCTTAGGGCCGGATCCTACAGGTGCTGAGCGCCATATGGCATGCACAGAGCAGCCTCTTCCCACACACCTCCCAAGAAGTCAGCAGTTTTGAACTTTTACTTTTCAGAGAAAAATACTGCCGGTATAATAGACTAAATTTTGTAATAAAAAGTGAAAGGTGGGAGCTAACACAGCACCATTTAAAGCTGCATCTGGAATACAATTGCTGTTTAAAACCGGTGGGGAAAAGCAAGATATGAAGTATCAGAAGAGGGCTTAGAATGGAGCCCTTTAAAAAAGAAGAATGTGTTATAAATAATAAACACATATACAGTTGTACATGATATAAAACTAATTCTATTTCAGTGCCTTGGTGGCATTCATAAACCTCTCAGCTTTATTCTCCTGGTTTATGAGATCACCAGCATCCCTCTATGGAATTACCTGCTTTTGCACCACAATGTAAAAAATCATTAAGACAGTTTTTCAATATTTTGTTATTGTTTGACCTACAGATTAATATGCCTCTCTAGAATTTGCATCTTCCCTATTGTCTTAGAACAAATTACAGCACAATAAATGCTGTCTGACTACAGAGTATTGTGTAGCATTTTGCTACTTGCAGTATAGTGATGACTGGCTCCTGCATCAGCAAAAATGATTAGAATAAAAATGTTGGGTTTTAGGAGCTTTGAGATTGCAACAAGGTTATAGATCAGAAGATATTTTCTTGCACTAGTGCCGTTGGGCTTGGGAAAACAATCTGGCTGTTAAATGTTAATTGCTAAATTAGTGAAGCTTAAGCCTAATGGAGGCGGCTTCTTCAGGCTGGAATGACTATGTTCATGAAAATAACCAAAGAGACCTGTGTAAAATATCTTTCTACAAAATCTGAAAGAAAACAAAATTACCTGCATTCAGTATCAATTCAGGCAGCACTCACAGAAAGGTTTGCTTCTTTTCATTACTCTCACTTAAGGGAAAATTTTAGGAGTGCTTTCTAGTTCTGCACTGAAATCAAGAAAAATTTGCTGTTTCACCTGGGTTTCATGTGAAACCAAATAAACTTTAGTTCCTCTCAGTTGGTTGCTGCTTAGAAAATTTGATTCTTTGTATGTCAAAATCATTTTCAGCCTGAGGATCGTCAAATATTGTTAGGAATTCTAGGAAGGGGAGACAAGTAAGTGAGAGCCTGGGAAGAAGTGATGGATAACTAGGATTGTTTGGGGGAAAGAAGCAGTGCAGGAAGGAAGCCCAGAGTGTTTATGTGAGCAGAGGAAGGGCAACAAAAGCCAGTAGAGCTGGGAAAAGTTAGTCAGGGGAGCAGCAGGAGGAAAGAGAAAAAAAATACTAGAAATTCTGTGAAAGGAAGAAAAAGGTGACAGTACCAGAGTCTGTGTGCAAGAAGCAAAGGCAGCTTAGGAATCAGAGACCTGTCAGAGTCTGTGTGAGAGTGATGCACCAACTGTAATAGGGGAACAGGACTGTTGACACTAGGGTTCAGTTGCCTGGGGAAAGTGATGAGGAGTAAGCAACATTACTTGGTTTTGAGCCAAAAATCACTGGTAAGTCTATAAAAAAATCCAAAAAGCTTTAGCAATAGCAGGGGCAGCAAACAGGATGGCACTTAGCTATTTGCTAATTGTAGAGCTCCCTTTGTGCTACAGCTGAGATATAGAAACAATGCAGTAACTGAAAAATTAAACAAAAACCAAGGAAATGAAACATGTATGGATACACAACAGTCCTTAACTACACGTGTTTAATGATCATAAGCATTTATGTACACTGCACACAGCTACAGTCATGCTCATGGGATGAATGATTTTCACAAAATAAAAACAGCTGTGGGGAAATTCTCTCAAACTGCAACAGGAACAATAAAAGCAGTAAAATTAAAAGATGTACCTCAAAATATTATTCAAGTTGACAGTCCATATGCAGCTATCTTTTTATATCAGATACAGCTCAATTAAAATGCAATTATAAGAACAATATTTGCTCCATATTTTGTGCATGCTCTGAGGATAGCACCAAATACTCTAATATAAGTTTATCTTTTTAATGAGCTTTGGGCTATTCCATGAACATGTGTATCTTAATAAGGACTGTGTGTTATACCCTCTGTGGGACATAGAATAATGGTTCAATGTAGAGATGACAAAATACCTTGGATGGAATGAAAGGAAGAGAAGTGGAATACGAATGACGGAAATTTACATATAATAAGATTTCCCAGCAATATGGTGGTGGGAAGCAATGTGACTTTCAAGGTGTGAAGGGAGGGGAATTCCATTTCAGAGGTCCTTGGAGACAAACAAGTCTGATTCCTTTCTACACCAGACTTGGCAAGGAAAATTCTTTTTCCGCTTGCCAGAGGCTCTGAGATTTCTCAAACTCCCCATTCCTCATGGAGATGAACCTGGGCCTGTTGGGGTGAAGCAATGTGGAGGAGTTAAAGCACTCTTTCCCTGTAGTAAGGACATGAATGTCACACTGAGTATACTGACTCTGATGCTTGTCCTAATAATGAGTTGATTGTGAGAAGGTCACTTTTTATTTCTCTCTCTCTCTCTTTCTCTCTCCCTCTTACACTGCTTTTTAAAACTGGCAGATTTAATCTCACTAAACTGCTGCATTTATACCAATTTTTTTTTTCTTAGAAATCAACCATCTGAAAAAATTCTGATTATTTTGGAAAATGTCATTAGTAGAAACTGCAGAAAATATCACTGTCATATAAAAGAATTATTTGTCTTTCCTCTTCTTTTTTTTTTCTTTTTTTTTTTTTTTTTTTTTTTTTTTTAATTAAAATTGGAAAAAAATTTTTTTTTTTTCCTTTTTTTTTTTTTTTTTTTTTTTTTTTTTTTTTTTTGTTTTGTAAGATACATAGGGAACAACATTTCATGCACACCTTTGTTACAGCAACTGTCAGCAAAGGTTAACCTTTTAAGGACAGTCATTGCCTGTACATCATGAATTTTTCAATATCCTTTCTTTTTGTTGTAGTTCTGATCCTTTCTTTGTCTTTGTTTCCATCATTATGCCATTATTATAATCCCACTGAGGCCTTCTCAAGTAGAATTAGAACAGCACTTAATTACTGGAATTAGAAATGACAAATATCACAGTTTTTATCCGGTTGATCTTATCTAAGCTCTTCTGTTTATGAACTTGAATAATCTTGAATCAATGACTTCTAACATTTCCCAAAGACTTAGAGGGAGTTGATTTTTTTTTTCTCCTCTGTGTTTGCTTTCTACTTCTTTGTTCAAGGTGAGACTTTTTTGACACTATGAGCACTCACTGACAACTTTGCCTAATCCTGTATTACTTGGTATCTACATTTTCCTAGCCCTCCATAACTAACTCCTCATTTTCAACTTGGAGCTAACAGTGGGATAATCCATCTACGAAAAAACAACACCAAGTCTATACACAGAGTCTCTCATAATTCTACCCATTTCAATTCATGACTACCTAAAACTTCTTCCTTAACTCTGAAGTTGTCTTTCTTGGTCTGAATAGTTGCAAATTTGCGTAAGTAAATATAGGAATGTTAATTTTCATTAAGGTTGAATTTGATGTTCACTTGGATAAACATGATTCGAATAGGGAGATGACTGAATTCTTATCTAAACTCTGTACATTATTCCTTGATACTGGAAGTGTGGGGGAGAGAAAAAAGACACCACTGCCCTAAACAGTTTTGGTTTGGTTTTACTTTGTTGGGGATTTTGGGGTTTGGGTGTTTTGGTTTTTTTTTTTTTTGTATTAGATATTTCTCACTTTGCTGCTTTCTATTTCTAAATTCAGCATTCCATTCAGCATCTCTGTCATTAGCATGCAGTGATGCTAACTATTATATGTAATTTTGTAATGAAAATAAAAGCAAAGTATTCTAAATCTCTTCAAATGAAAGAAATAAAATTAAAACAAAACAATATGAAACAATATGAAACCAAACAAAAAAACCCCAAACCTCTCTGTGGTGAGGCTGAGTAGGCTGAGTATAATATTGAGCTAAACCCAAAATCTCTAAGGCTGAAACACACTTCCTGCTTTTAGATACCAAGGGGCCTGTTCAAATGAGTCCAAGCACAATAGTTGGTCATAATTTAGAGCATCTGAATTGCTTTAACAAGCCGAAAAACAGAGATGTCCAAGCAGATGTGTTGCATCTGAGCAGTGTATTATTTCTTGATTTTAAAACAGATGCATTACAAACACAGCTATTAAAATAGTCTGATTTTTTTCCCCTAAATGCTTCCAGTCACACATGTGCTTATTTCTTCTTAAAGGACTCTCCAAAGAATAGCGTAATTAGCTCGGTACTGAAATAACTTATCTGTCTAAGCCATTATTTAGGAATATAGAATAATCTGAAGATTCTTCTAGTCAAAAGTTTCAATTTATTTTCCTTCTGGTCAGTATGCATATCTCTAGAGTTTGTTTTACCTCTCATTTGGCCTGACTTAAACTTCACAAAGTGTTAATTTAACAATTTACTAAAATTAAATTATTGTTAGAGAGAGGAACTATACAGAGTACTGTGAATTCTACTCCAGAGTTCTTTGAAGTGATTTCTCTTCCATTCAATTTTGTAAATACCTATATGATTTCCACTCCCAGTTTCAGGGACCATTGCTCCCTTGCTTTTGACTTTAAAAATCTCTTGCCTGCAGAGTAACTAAAAGTAGCAGTTGCTTTTTGATGGACTCTAGAATTTCCATAGCTGCTTTCCCCATTGTTTTAGTTTAGTTTATTACCTCATGGATCCCAAATTCTATTGCAATACAGAAAATATTGAAAAGGACTAGCTATACACACATCTATATAAGATACTCACATTGATATAAGATAAGCAGGTGAGAAATACATAATTTTTTATGCGTAATGGGCAAATACAAAAAGGGGGCAGAAAGTATCCGGTTTAAGGAATCAATGATATAAGGAAGGATGTTTTAATGAGCAGATCATTAGCTGAATGTCTTGTTCCAGCTCTCCCTCCATCACAGTCCCTGTTAGGTGTCTGACTCTCACCAGCTTCAAAGGGAATTGGCTACCTAAAAACCATGATATGGGTATGAGCCTTTCTTTTTTTCAATTATTCAGCCATAAAATGGGGATAATTGTACTTCCCTTGCTTCTCATGCAGTTACACTTGGGTATTGTAAGGATGAGTAGAGAGGAGAATATGAACTGCTCAGATACTACAGTAATGGGAGCTGTAAAAAATCTAAAATAGGAAGAAAACTATAAGAGTAGATCATCAAAGTCTGGTAAAATGGAAAATGGCGGTGAGGGACTGTCATGGATCTAGGAAGAAGGTCTGGATCGGCTAACGGATATAAATTACAGAAGCTCCTGTGATATTGAAAAATCAGACAACTTGAGAATGCATCTGAACTTCTGGTTTTTTATCCAAAATGAGTCCCAAGCTGCTACAGTAATACAGAAGCTTTTCTCTGCCTATTGCTACTTTTACTGAATAGATGCTTGCATCTGTAATATTGCTTTTTATGCCACATCAGCATGTTCAAGTATAGAATCATATTACAATAAATTCCTATTAAAGGATCACATTCTAAACTGAAAACGCTATTATTGTCATTTCTTTCTATCTCAGAATCTTTTGCATGTGGAAGTATTCTAATAAATGTGTATATTTGTGCATGAAAGAGACATTTGTGAGAGACAGAGAACGTTTCCTCTGCATTATGTGCAAAGAGAGGAATTCATCCTTCAGCTGTAATATATTTCCATTCTTACACGTAATCAGCATTTTGTGCACATATTTGAAATTAATTTTTCAGCATATGTCAACTTGTAGAGTTAAGTTGCAGGAACAGAGTCTGCACTTCTATATCAAAATTAAAATCTGTCTAATATGAGGAAAATATTTTCATCAAGTTTAGATGAATGAACATTTCTATGTCTCTTCACAGTAACTGGCTAATACATTTGTAATGTAGCACATCCAAAAAAAAATATTTTTAAGTGATGTGTTTCATTGATATACACAATTTGAGAGTGAGGGTTCCTTATGGTTAAACAAGTGTGAGATGGCTTGCAAGTGCTTTCCTTTGGGCAGATGTTCAAAATCCTTGGAAATGTTTTCAAGTAGGCTTATGAAAGCAGAGCAAATTTTCTGCTACAGCTTGGTTGTAGAGGAAGACTTTTGGCTGTAATTTGTGCAATTCTGAAGGAAGAAATCTAGAGAAAAAAGTGTTTCTGTGAGACACATGTTGAATTTCAAAACAAATTCAGGTCCCATGAAAGGACCTGAGTTTTGGGTTGACATATGAGCCTGACAGGGCAGTATAGTCATCTGTGATGACCACAACATGTACAAAAAGACTACTGAGATATCCCAGTTCGAGAGAGGGTGCAGCACATCTTCCAGTCATAGTTTATTTCTCATGCAATTGAGAAGGAGGGGCAGAGTGATTTACCTACACTTCGCTTGTCCCTCTAGTTCACCCTTGAGGAGTGGGATGGGGGATATTAGGACATGATCTAAGCTCCCCCAATTTATGGTGCATTTCCCTTTATAAAGTTGAAAATACAGGACATGAGATATCTTGGTCTTAAAATGTTTGTCTTTACTTTGCACTTAATTTCCAGCACATACACAACATTTTTGGTCTACTACTACCAGCAAAGAGATAATGCAAAATAAGTCCAAAATTGTGTTATACATTCCCTTCCTAATTCAGTCATTTATGGGTTGTCAGCAGTATGGCAATCTATTTTTAAAGGGCTTCATAAGGTGTTGTGGATTTAACAACAGAGCAGTTTACATCTAAAGAACAGAAAAGCATTAACTAATATCTCCAAGAAGGTCTGTGGATTTCACGAGATCATGCATGGCAATTTGTCATTGATGCATGTCATCCATCAAGCATTACTCTTGTATTGTTTTGAGTATTAAAATAGCAGTTTTCAGTGCCAATTTACAATCTAAAACAATTCAAAAAGCAACAGCACTTTGTACCATAAAAATAGATGCCAGAGATTATTGGGCAAGGTGCTGTCATGTCACATGTGTGCAATTCATTAATTAACTGCTTGAAACTGCTATAAAATAATAGCCATGTCATCAAGATGAAACTACAAAAGTACAAATAAAATAAAAGTGCACTAAGAAAGAAAACAGAGCAGCTGTTATTAAAATATCCTCAAGTTACTGTTCTTTTTTACTACCCACTTCTCTGGTCTTTCTGGTGCCAAACCCAAACCTAAACTGGTACCCCAAAGACCTTTACTTTATATTACTTCTGGCAAGGCCTGGCTCCTCTGTGCAGAATGCAGAATCAATTTGAATTTACACTATCACATTTTAAGTGCACAGTGATCCTGACCTGCAACTGTGCCAACTTTACACTTGCAGATAATGAAAGATGTGCCAGAATGTTGACAGACAACATTCAACAAGTATGACAAAATCTAGGAGTTTATTCTTTTGAGGTTCTTTCCCTGCAGTCAGTTTTATTTTTTGCAAAGCAGCTGAAAAGTTTTCTTGCCTGTAGGTTCTTTTTGTGTCACATTCTTCTACCTTTTAAATGCCCCATGGAATAAAATCCAGGGTCTCTACAGCCTGGTTTTGCACTCCTGATGCTAAATGGTGTAACCACTGAACCTACAGCAGCCTAAAGGCTGCTCTAAAAGTGCAGAGGCAGCAAAACCCTATAATGACTTGGGTCTGTGTCTCTTACATCTCAATACTACAGTCACAGATCCTGACTTCATCCCTCTTTTTGTTAGCAAGGTTAATTGTTGAATGAACTTTGAAATTATGACTCCCACCCCGAGTCTGTGTTTGCCAGGTTTAATCTTTGGTGGGCTATTTACAGAAGTGTACCAGCCTCTTTAAAGAGGACAGCTGGAGTCAGAATCTATGAAGAAGGCCTAATTTTTAATATGTTTTTCTTACATAATATAGATTTTTGAAAACATTATACACAGACATAAAAGACAGAATACAGTCAAATCCCAAGAGCTACCCATGTCCATAAATTCCAAACTAACATAGAGATTATTTCTAATTTTTTATCATAATTGATGGTGTTTAGAAGCAGGAGAACTCATCCAGGACATTGTAAATATTTTGGATACAGGCACTGATTTTGGTGCAGTCTGCTCTGCCCAGGACTGCCCTGAGGAAGGGGCAGTCTGATACTTATCATCACCAGACCTTTTTTGCAGTTGGTCTTAAAGAGTAAGTGCAGTGACATTGGTGGATTTGTCAGTGTAAAACTCTACAAAGTAACACAATAAAAGAGGCATCATTACCCCCAGCCTACACAGTGGTTTCTGATCTCGACTCCACATCAGGTTTCTCCTTGCCAGAAAATTCTTACAAAATACCATGTCTGTCTAATCAAAGACTTGTAGCATGTATGAGGCTTTAAGTACAAAGAACTCAATTTAAAAAAAAATTCCCTATTAACTTGAATTATTTGGATTAACAGAAGGGAAACCAATCTACAGTGACACATGATGATCTGAGAGTGATTATGCAGTACATGTAAAAGAAAAGTGGATAAGTGGGTTGTTAGACTTATTAAATGTATTAAATGAGACCTGGCACTCTGTGATGAAAATGAGACTATCTGGATAAGCAACAATGATGAATTTCTCAGACTTACACCATACTTTAGCCTGTTTGATCTCTTTTTAGCTTTAAATTTAGCTTTGTAAAGTAATGCTCCATGAGGCAAGCCATCATACTATTATTGACTATTTGGAAGAAAAAAGTACTCTTAATAGGAGCCAAGATTTTTCAATGATTGTTCATGAGCTTAAAGAGATGAAATATTTCCTTGTCAGTGCTTATTCCACACCTGACATTTCTCATATTTGATCAGTTAATGGTTATTGCCCACTATGCTACTTTAAAAGGTCAGGTAAAAAAGGGTTGTTAAGTCTCCTTCAATGAGACACATACTGGGAAAACCCGCTTGCATCTATATATCTCTCTTTTGAGAGGCATAGATATCAATATTAGCACTTATCAAGAACATA
The DNA here is from genome assembly GCA_013400575.1 of Peucedramus taeniatus. NCBI lineage: Eukaryota > Metazoa > Chordata > Aves > Passeriformes > Fringillidae > Peucedramus > Peucedramus taeniatus. The sequence continues at coordinate 71,221 of WBNO01019053.1, read as the reverse complement.
CTTAAGATAATAGTAGCAACATGTCTGGATGCTCTCCAAACAAAGATCTATGAAGCAAGATACCACATGTAATGTTTTGCTTTAAGTCACTTGAGGTAGATTAAGGTACTGAATTCAACTAAATATATTTCTTTTGAACTCATTCACTGTGTAGCAGCTGTTATACCCAGGCTATTTCTAATAAAAAGAGAGAAGAAAAGGCTTTTCTAAAATTACAGAATTTTTCCCCAGAAACAGTTGTTAAATATGTTTGGTGGCTTTCCAGGAGTAAACAAAAAACATAAAGATTTGAACATTCAAGAATATTAATGAAAAACATGTATTTTTTTCTGGAAAATATTCTCACCCATTTTTAAGAAAGGAATATGCAGACGATTTCTCATAGAGCTTTGAGGGATTTTATTCATTCTTGTTGGCACTTTTGCTGCCTTTTGTTCTGAAAGGAACTCATTGCCTATATTTCAAATTATTACTTTGGTGTACATGGAAAAGATTTTAAGTTCTTCAGACTTCTCAAATCTAAACAAGTGCTGAGAGCCATTCTGTCCCAGTAGCTTCCTACCAGAACCTCAAGGACAGAAGATGCACAAAACTTATGGAACCAAGTGAAAAAGCAAATTACCTCTCACATTTCAGTTGCTTCCCTTGCAAGTCATCTCTCACATTCATTTATAATTTAGCTATTTCCATTCACAAATACATACCTATTTATTAGGTAAAGAACTTTTCACTAGGGTCAGAGATATGTCATAAAAGCATTTTGCTCTCACCTCCAGATTCTTCAAAATCTTCTAAGTAGCCCTAATTGACCAGATTTCCTTGTGGTTTTGGCAGAGCAGCTGTCCTAGCCTGGGCCCAGAAGACCCAGTACTGTGCTTAACTCTTCATTCTCATCAGAATAGGCTTCAGTCAGCTGTGAAATGAAGAGTGGAGCAATTGTTAGAATACCCAAATAGCAATATTGAATATTGACTGTCTAAACAAGAAATGCAGCACCTGTTGGTCAGGTAGGTGAAACAGCAGAACCTTTTGTGAAACACAGGGAAGGATAACCCATGTCATTCTCTGGCTACAATGATGAGTTTTTTAGCAAGTCATCATCTCTGCAGATGCTTTCAGATCCCTCTTGTGCACAGCTCTCTCCCTGATGCCTTTTCCAGAAGGAATCTTGATTTGGAGTTCATTTCATCTAGGGTCCACTGCTAATTATTGGCATTGTATGAGAAACTCCCTCATCTTGTTGCTGTTGTTATTCTCATGGGGATGTGAAGTATATTGATTTAAATGATTCTTAAGTTTGACTGCCCTACATGTTAAACTGATAGATCATAACTCTTTTCAGATTTCTTAAGGTTTGACCCAGGTAAGATTTTCACCTAATCTCTGTCCAAAAATAGTGAACAAGAAGTGTAAAAACTTGCAAACATTCAGTGAACATGGAATTATTACAGAGTATTTTTCAAGCTCTCCATTCAGCAGAATATTCATATACATTATGGGGTTTGTGTTGTAGTTTCCCAACTGAGCCATAAATTCCCCTAAACTGCAGACAGATCTTTATTTCATAAGTATAAATAAGATGGTAAATTCTCATCTTACATTAGAAATTTTCATATATAGATGACATGCACTGCTAACCTCTGGGTGCTTCTGGAGATACCAAATGGCTATCATATTGCATTAATAGTATCAAGAGAACTGATTTTCAGTAGCAAAATTGAAGAAAAAGGGTCCAAGAAGTCAATTTATAGTATTAGCATGAATTTATTATACTTCATTATTTCATATCTCTTCATGATGTCTCCTCTCATCTACCTCCTTTCTCAACTAAATAGGTGCAATTGTTCTAATATCTTCTTATAAGAAATCATTGCTTTTAGCTCTCCTTCTCTGGTATTTTTCTTTCTATATCCATTTTAAAGAAAGGGTAACCGAAGGCAAACATAACAGTGGAGGTAAGTACCTTCATTTTATATACTGGCATGTGTAATGGTTTTAAGGTTCATACAGGATGTAAGTCACACTTTTCCCCTCGTTCATTTTTCAAAATTCAGTCACTTTGGGACTTCAAATGTTCAGAAAAGTATAGAGGTAATGGATTATCCCCAGCTCTACCAAAGGGTTTACTGAAAGATAGATAAATCATGCTCAAGAGAAACAGACTTGGTCTATCTGGCTTTCTTTTTGTTTTACCTGATGAATTTCAATAAAGCATTTAGCACCTTACAATATATGTCTAAATGCTAAAAAAAACAAAACACAAGTCATGTGAGGTAACCAATATCAGATGTCTCCTATAACTACTGGCTTATTTTAAATATATAATCTGAAAGGGAAACTTTGCTTTTATTAACCCTATCAGTTTCTTTTGCTGATGTAGGTCTTACCTCATGTGCACAGTGAAACATAGTACAAAGGCACATGAACCAACACCAGCCTGCTCCAACCTATATTAACAACTCATCTTACTACAACTTTGAGAAAGAAACCACTGTTCAGCAATAGCTTTGTATTCTGGCTAGGTCTTATCACATGCAGGACATACTGACAAAGTAAAATTTTCTAATTCTGGCACTCAGACATTCACCACACACTTATCACTTACATATGCACCATTGCAAGGGGTTCTGACTCAGGGCCACAGGTCAGGTACTGAACATGTTTCACTTTACTGTAACATCTCAGCATTGAAAATAAATGTAATTCCAACTTTTTCTGCCCTCCTCTTAATCCTTCTCCAAAACTTCATAGTGCAGCATGCTCTGATATCTCCCAAGAGGTTGTGTTTGAGCTGAGAAGCCCTGGAAGCCCAGCTGCACTGCACTGCCCTTCCATGATGCACTAGCAGAGCCTGCTTTCTCAACAAGGAATGAAGCAAGTGTTAGGGGCACTGGTTTCATTTAGTCCTTATTTTGTATCTGCCTCTACAAGTGCAGGCATGAAGCTGGACCCATGTCTTACTGAAACCAAAGGTGAGTTTTTTTATTCCCTAAATGTTAGTAGTGGTTCACTGAAAGGCTGAATACAATGCATATGGCACAAAGCTCCCATAAAATGCTACTCATAATCAACATCATGTGAAATATGCTGCAGTTTAAAAGATTTCACAGGAAAGTACCCAAATCCAATCATACACAGAGATAGCAGGAAAACAGGTCATTGTAATATGTGCTGAAATCCTGGATCTAGAGTCATGTATGGAGAGATTCTGTGCAGCAACTTCTCACCTGTTTCTCTGTACCTCTTAAACATGCAGCCCACAGCCTAATTCCAAACTAAAGGATCCTCTTGATCTGACATTCCACTTTCTCTTTGTTTTCATAAATCTCTCTGCATACACAACATTCATTAAACAATTAATAACCATCTAAAGCTTCACCTCAGCCTCTGTGGATGATTGAATTTGTTCACATTAATCTGTACTTCTGTCCAGATTCCGTCTCAAATTCCCTGTGCTCGTTCTGTCAACTTCTGTTTACAATTTGAGCCCATACATCACACTGGTATTATTCATCTTGTTCACACTGAATGATGATCTCAGCATCACATTCTTCTTGCCCAGCTCTTTTTCTCCAATGCAAACAAAAACAAGACAAAAATCCCTTTTATTCTCTTACAATTGTGAAAAAATAAGCAATACCACTGGCGCTATATTTTGCGTTTTGTGGAAAACATGTTTTGTGGGAAACATGAAGAAAGCAGGTGCTTGTCAAAGCTTTTGAGTAGCAGGCTATCTGTTACACTTTCAAAAACAATCTTGATTTCCAGAAATGAGGCAAATGCTACTTATTTTTAAGTGAACTGTATTAAAAAATCCACTGGTCAGCACAAACCAAATGGGGTAGAATAGCTGGCTGAGGCCTCACAGTGCATAAAGAGGAATGTAAAAAGGTGGCTGCAGTAGTTTTTGATCTAGTTCAGAAGTTGCTTTCTGCCTTGTTCAAATGAAAGAAATGTAGTCTGTGTTCCTCATCTCATCCCTACTCATAGTTGAGCACATCATCTGGAAAGGATGCCACAGGTAAGTGTATCACAATCTAGTTTATAGGAACAGAGTACACAGGGCTGTTTGACATTAATTGGATCTACCCAAACCTCACATGGAGGCCAATTTGGCACAAATAAAATTTGTGCACTTTTCATATGCAAGGTTGGAATTCTACATCAAGTTGATAAAACCAACACTCACTAATTAGCAGCTTCTGCATTGTCACCACTAAGATAAAAGTTGCCAGGTGCCCACCCTCCTGCCTCAAATTGCTCTTAGTCAGGCTGTGTTACAGGCAACACAAAAACAAACCCCCTCCAAATTGCTCCAAGGTGACTTGTTCCTAGAGCTCAGCAAAGCTGCCAGTTTAGACTACAGGGAATCTCCAACTATGACACCCTCATCACTTTTACCTTGCAGAATATATTTTAAATTAAAACAGAATGTGAAAAAGACATGTATATGAACTAAAGCTTAACTAGCCAGTTTTATTTTAAGTGCAAAGTAATGGCACTGTAAAGGACAGAACTGCTGTAAAACAGTTTCAGATTATTACACTTTACATAAAAGAAAACAAACCAGAAAGAACAAAGTTAATTAGTTTGCAAAGAAAAAGACATGTTAGTTGCTCAATAAACATTCCATGAAATAAAATTCACTCAGACCTTTTGACATACTATATCAAACAGAATGCAAGAACTGCAATAATTAGCATGAGATTCTAAATATAGTGATATCATGTGTGCCATTAACCCATCATTTCATATCCCTTCACTCAATAGATTTTTTTTCCTTTAATGGCCACATTATGTTGAGTCCTGAAAATCTCTCTGGGAAAAGATATGTACAAAATACTGCATAGAAAAGACAAAAATGGGAGTAATATAAAGTTCATTTTTTTTTCTCCATTTTTATTTTCATCTACCTGCAGGAGCAGAGAGATGTTACTTTTTATGAAAACTCTGTAGCAGCTGCACAACTGTGGTGTGTCATTGGCATCTTTTATATGTGATGGACATCACCATTAAGTCACACAGGGATGCTATGACAAACCCGGACTGGGCAGAAACAAGCAGAAAGCTCCACTTGCAGTCACTGCTCTTGTACACGAGCATCAACCACATTCCTTTCCCAATAAAACAAAGCAAAAGGCTTCTAAGGAATATACTCACCTGGAAGAGACTGCAGACAGAAGTAAAGGCATAAAAAGTTCAAACAAATGCAGATGTTCCAAAGGAAAATTCTTTCATTATTCAATACCTTACAAAGACATCTTTACCAGGCATCTTTTTAACAGATTAACTATTCTGACAAAGCTGGGGAAATTCTGTACATCTTCCTAACATGTTATCAAAACATAACTGTGTTTCATTATATATAACAATTTCACTATCCCTTGGAAAAGGAGAAAAAGCCAAACCAAATAGTCATTGTGGAAAAGAGCTTATTATGGGTATAAAAAATGTTGATTTCTCTCAATGCAGAGATATTTCTGAGAAACTAGAAATAAATATCAAGGTAAACGGGTTTATGCAAAATAGAAGAAGAGAGTCCACCATCACAGAGGATATTCTACTCTTCACTGAAGTGTCTCTTCCTTCACATGCTAATCCTTATGGAATACACCAACATATTGCATGTAAGTCTTTTGCAAGAACTAGAAATAATTGTCATTTTTCTAGTTCATTACATGAATTTTTTTTTGATTTCTCAAGATTTTAAGTGTATTAAAACTTATCATTTTCAAAAACCACTTTAATAGGATTATTGACATTACAATGAATTATTAAAATATCAGTCACTCCACAAAAAAATCTTTAAAACTCTTAATATTTAAAACAGTTTAAAATACTTCCCATTCCAAAAGTATTATTTGTACTAGTAATTTATTTCAATCAAAAACAAAGAATAATACAGGATTATGTTGGCAGTTTCTTTTCGTAAGAAGCAACCAGGTAAGCCCAGGCTGAAATTATTTTACCAAATATTGTTTCTTAAAATGTCTCAGAAAAAAATCATAGAGAAAACAGTTTGTCTTTTTCAACAGGCTTTAACTTCAAGGGCAATTCTGAAGGCTCATAAGTTGTTGATAGTTCCCTTACAGACATGCTTTATCCTAATGAAGGTAAAATTGGCTATATTCAAAGTTTCAACTGAAAAGGATGTTCTTTGTAACCTTACACAAAGTTAGGGGCATGCAGCTCTAACAAGGCAAGCCCAATGAGGACTTGGGCTCTTGGTTACCAGGGAAAAAAGATATTTTCTCAGGGGATTTCCGTGGTCTTGCCCTGAAAACCAGACGATGAATGTGCTGTTAGCTGTGACTCACATGTGTCTGTGACACACACCAAGCTGTTTTATACCTCTGAAAACTGATAAATGTCTAGATATAGCCATCTACCCTACTCCCTTGCAGTTCTCCGAATGTGTTTTAAAATGTGCATATTTGCATATGTGTGTATATATATATAGCAAAGGTGCATTCATAATAATGGCTCAGCTATTCAGAGATGGAAAACAATTGACCAAATAATTTATATACATATTTATATGTATGAATTACTGAGGAATGGATGGATAGGTTGGCAGATGGATTAATGAATAGATGGACAAAGTGTACATTTCTATGTGTGAATAAAATAATATGGAATAGAGTTCTTAAAGAAAAAAAATAGAAGAAATTAATTGTATGTTGTTATCTTCAAGCAATAATAAAAACATTAAATGAAGCAATCTCTAAAAATGCAGTGATAATTATAATAATAATAATAATAATAATAATAATAATAATAAATAATTACATACTCAACAGAAAAATCTCTGATCTCAGGTGATGAGAAGCTTAGCAGACCTCAATTAATCCAAATCATAGCTACCCTTTGCTCCACTGCACTTTTATTCCCTGCTGCTGCATGAGGGAACTTGGGTTTGATTTTCAGCACTTGACCCAACAAACTTTCCAGAGAGAAAGCCATTCCATCAATATGGAAGAAATACAATAAAGCCAAGAAAGAAGATGGATGATCTGTCAAACATTGAGAGCCTTTTCTCCTGTGGGAGAGTGTACCACTTCCACAGTAGTCTCCATCCCTCCCTGATCAGGATGCTGGTGTCTGGGTAACTTGAATCCAGTATTATTTAATATAAAGAATAATAATAGGTATTAATCTCATGTGATTAATGCATATGAAATCTCACATCATATTTATTAAGAGTGCAAATCATGAATTTCTAGCTTAATAAGAATGATTAATTGAGTCAAGTGTTTAATTTCCTCTCTTCAAATCATATCTTGATGATTCATGAATTCCATAGCAAAGTCATTTACATTATCATATCATCAGGAAACATAGTTAGTTGTTAGGAAGATCAGATTGGGAGGTTGAGTACTTAAATTTCAAAAGACCTTATTTTGTTCAACTGCAGGGAACATGTAATGGGCACAGTGAGCTGACCAAGACAAAACATTTGATCATATCAGAAAAACAACATCTCTTGTATTTTCTGCAGTGTGAAAGTATGGCTTTTTCAAACCACTTTGATGCTGCATTGAAGTCTCCTTAGTCTTGTGCTGTGCACATCAGGAAGTTTAAAATGTTAAATAATATCTGAAACTACCCTAGAAACTCAAGTTGCTTATTAAAGGTTTTTGTTGGGGTTTTTTTCCCCCATGTTTGAAAAAATTCTTTGTTTCGCTAAGGGTAAATCTCTTGTGTTTTGTAATGTTGTTATTGAACAAGTTTAATGATTTGCTGAGGACCTCATCTAGCAGCATTACCAAGCAACATGAGATTAGAAATGTATGGTGATGTAGGCTCTTCTAGAATAAATGAAAATATTTTATTCAGCTACCAAGAAGGGTCTCCGGAGATCAAATTAGAAGATAGCTGTGAAGGGAGATGTTTAGGCATGCTCTGGAATTATTTATCAGCATTTTCTGCTTGTGTGAGAATAAGCAGACATTAAGTTTAGATTAAACAAAGGAGGAAGAAAACAAGGTTTTTAAGTAATTTGACTGCTAATGATATTTCTGAATTATTCTCAGTTTAATAGTTTAAGTAATTTGCAATGATAATAATTGTTCCTGCTAAAGCTCCAATAGTGTCAGTTCTATCCTTGATGAAATGAACTTTCTCTAAGACCTTCATATGGACAAGTAATTGCAAATTTATGGTGGACTTTGTTAATTATAAATTTGTTTTCTTCTTGACATTTCTTGTAATTTAATTTAATTTAATTGCATTCATCAACAACAAGAGAAACAGACTTAAAAGTCCATTAAAAAGAATAAATGTTTCAGGGTTCTGTATTATACTTGTTTATCTTTATTTATAATGGGTCTGTACTTCCAGATAGGACAGAGGATGTTTAATTATTACTTTTAAACAATAATGTGTGCTTCCCTCATACTCTTTCAAGATAAATGTGCTTTAAATTCTTCTCACCCAGCTAGAAGTTGTTATTGTGATTTTTTTATTCAGTTGCTATAATCTGGTTTGCAAAATATTTGGAAACTTATGAATATGTTTAAATTGAATACTCAGGTGACTAAACTTGCAGATTGTTAAACCTGTAAGACAAACCAGAAGAGAGGACAATTTGTCCCTAAAGGAAAATAATATTGCAATATATGTCACAGATACTCATCGTGACTGAAATGTGACTCCAGGAAAAATCTTGTTGTATCTACTTGCAGTGAATATCTCACACCACGCGTGGCCACAGCATACAGAGCCATCTCACAGCTGGAGTTTGCTGGGATTGTCAGGCACTATTAAAGTTATATTTATTTGAACTTCTCAGGGAGTTTATCTTGTCAGGTTTTGCTGATTTGTCCAGCCAAGATTATTTTAGTATTGTGTAAACTCCTGGATAACTGAAAGAGCCTGGCCACACCTGGCTGGCAACAGCAAGCCCTGTTGAGGGTCCCTGAGAGGCAGCTACAATTCCTCCCTCTGCAGGAGTGTGAGATGATTCACCACTGCTTCTTTTGTCCACCCCAGACATTGATTAGCACATGTTCATGTTATGTGCCTTTTTTTTGGATGTAACAGCCATCCAAATCACATAGAGACGCAAGATTTGGTTAAGTGTTTGCCAACAGCAGTAGAGGAAAGGAGCTATCTCTGATATATGTAAATATTGCAGGGTAGGACAAGTGATTTGTTACACAGCTTCTAACCTTACTGTTATATTGCTACACTGCTTTTTTGGTTCTGGACATGGATTAGAATGGGCCACGTGCTCCAACAGAATGAAGAGACTGTTCCTAAAAACTGGCAGTCTGACACTGGTTAAGAAATCAGAAAGACATAAGCTTGCTCCATAAAGTAATGTGCTATCAGAAGTTGTATCATATCTTCAGTGCCCTTTTCTTAAGGGATTTCAGTCCCTATCAAATGTCCACTCCTACTTAAAACCATCTGAAAATGAAAGTATGTACTGGAAAAACTAACAGTCCTACCCACACTAATATAGCAGTGAACAGACTCTCATTTGTTCTTGAGCTCTCCATTTTATGAGGAAGAAAAGGAAAAACATTTCTTGGCTCAGCATCTCTTCCTCTGCATTTCTGCCAAGCTAAATGCTTGACAAGTGCAATTTTACAGCACATGCTTGATGTGAACATAATGTCACCATGTTTGGCATTACAAAGAAAAAAGTTACAGTGGAAAAAAAAGGTCACAAAAATGTTTTGGTTACTTGCATGTCCTTTCAGTATTGTTCCTGCTCTCATTTCCTTCCCAGAATTTTGTGGAATAAATGCTGAATATCTCAGGAAAGTAAGGATGCTTTGTGGCTTCTGCCAGGAGCGCAGCAAGATGGTAAAATTCATGGGCTGTAGCAAAGGCAGAACAAGGTCCAGTGCAGCAATGCCTGATGCTGCCACTCTTACAGCCCCAGCAGGGAGGCCAGGGGTGCCCCTCAAAATTTCCCTTTGACCTCTACAGGTTATCCTTGGAGCCACTGGATTAGACTTGCCTTCTAGTGGAACACACTGGCAGGCCATGGAAAGCTTTTATGTTGCTTAAGTCATTCTTGCTGCACTGAACTGACCTACTTTTGTCTTGTAGAACTTCCATTCTGGCACTTTTCACAAGCACCAGACATAGGCCTCTGCATTACACAAGTGCACATTTCCAACAAAGAAAAAGAAAAGCCATATATATGACCTCAAAATTAGAGGTGAAGCAATAACTTTTAAAACTACCAGCCCTGCACATGTGTAGGCTGCTCTGCACTGTGGTTATGACTCGTAAGACCTAGCTCAACCTTTTTATTTCAAATATTTCACTGTGATTATGAAAGAAAATATGCTTTATAAAATAATGTGGTATGAAGTTCTCTCTTCACTGAACCCATGACCATTATAGCCAGCCTCCTTGTAAGCATAAGTAGCTCCCATGAATACAAAGGTCAGAAGGACTTGGCTCAAAACCTGGCTCAAGTAAGTATACATTTATTTTCTACCCTACTCCCTGTGGGGAGAAGAGGAGAAGGAAACAACAACAAAACCAAAAAAATTACCCTCTGTGACCAGAGACAGAAAATAAGAAAACCTGGAAGATTAAGCCTGCTATACAAGATTTGCCTCAGTGTTATTTACTAAATCCTCCCTTCTCAAGGGAAGGAATGATCTGATGTATATTTCTACAAAGCCTTTCTAGAAAACACACCATTTTCATTAGCTGTGCAGATATTGGTGAATGTATTTAATGAACCTTTTTCCTCAGATGAGACATAGAATAAAGACAAAGCTCTTGTGAAGGCTGCAATAAATTTGGCTGCAATAACTTTGGCATTTTTTCTTGTCCAGCATGAGTGACTCTCATTCTCACTTCAGACTGTCAACAGACAAGAATTTGGTGGTCTCATCCTGTCTGCTCTCCACTTGACTGATATAACTTAATAAAACCTCCTTCACCAGCCTTCTCTGTTCCACCATCTCCCCATTCCTGGAAGTGTCTGTATAAAACACCACTGATTAAATTATCTCCAGCTATTTTGCTTCAATCATATCAAATCACTTCTTGAATCTTTTTCTCAATTTCCTTTTTATTTTTTTTTAACACTATCAAATTCAAGATCATATCCTGTTTGAAGTTCCACAAAACTTCATTATAAATCACACAATAAAACTGTCTCTTCAGTTTCATTTCTGGACTCTTTTTTTACTCTTTTTTCATTCCTGTTTGTTACAGCATTCTTTATTACATTCTCTAATGCCCCTTCTTGAGGCTACAGTGAACTAACTCATGTTCTCCCCACACCCACCTTTTATCACCTTCTAATCCCTCCATAAAACTTACTTTCTCATAGAAGTTCCTATCTCGATTTCCCTGAAAAATAATCTTGCCATACATTTCATTATTAGCACCTGTCTCTGTAAGATTTGTCTTTAGGGCATATGAGGGTTTCTCTATGCTCTATATATTTGCTATCATATGGAAGTGATTGATGATAATAATTATCATTTTTGCATACCTTACTTACCTGCTTTTTTATGATGTTCTTAATTTGGTAACAATATAAATAAGACATTTACTTCTCTATGGATTCACTGTTGCAATACTCATTAAGAGTATAACTCATTTATTAGACACAGAGAGCTGTTTACAAGATCTGTCACTGTACAGAACAAACAGTATGGAATTATGCTCAAAAAGCTTCAGCTCACAAATATGAGACACTTACAGAAACATGGGTGACATATAACCCACATTTTCTAGTCAGGCATATTCCTAGAAGAGACCAGTGATGGGGATAAGAGGGTTTCCAAAAGGTACCAGGTACTCACAAGTTTTTGTGTACCACTAGCACACAAAAGTACCTGCTGACATCAAGGATCTTGTGAAAACATGGGTTAGGATATTAGATTTTATCATTATATGCTCAGTTTAGGTGTAGCAACATTTAGCAGAAGTTCTCAGCTCAGTCTGTAAATAGGCTGGCAGTTAATAGCATGAACTTTGTATTATTGAACTTTGTATTATTTCTAACCCATAGTTGTTCTTGTTTCCTTCCACAAATCACTGTTTCCTACGAAAAGAAATTGCATTTACCTTCAAAACTACATGAAGGAATCTTAGTTTAAAAAAAAAAGAGAGAGAGAGGAAATTTTGGGGAAACGTATGCTGTATTGCAAATTTGAAGCAAAATTATGTTTCCCAGTTGGTTAGCATTTTTTAATTCTTTATCTCTCCCAAATTTACTTTCCCTGCTCACTAACATAAGACAACATTTTCCCACTAGGGTTCTTGGTGATCAGACATGAGATTTCTATAATCAGAATATTGGTGAAAGGAACTGCTCTTTTTTAACAACCTACGTCCTGCCAAGATGCTTCCTGACAAACTGGTGACCTAAGTTATTTCCTCAGTAGAAGGGCTGCTTCTTTATCCTCTGCCCATGGGGGACAGGGCAAAGCCTCATAATTGGACAAACTAGAATCTTCAGGGATGTGGAAGAGGAACAGGTGAGAATGTAACCCATCATTATCTTCAGCCTGTAACTGGCAACCAGATGCTCCTGAAATACATCAGAAGATTTTCAGTAACACAGGGCTTCCTGCTCAGGGGGAGCAGCATGGGTTATCTTCAGCCAGAAGAAAGTGATATACAACCACATTTAACTCTGGTTTTGTTCTGCCAAATTTGCAACCTTTCTCTTGTCTGTCAGGACAAGACTCAATAAACCAAGTGAACATTTTACTTTTAGACTGGCATAGATATGGTTTTTTAAAAGCTGAGCTAACTGGGCTCAGTCTGCACCTGAATAGTTGGATCTCAACTCTTGCACAGTAACTTTCCTAATCTGATTCTGTACAACAACAACAATGTAGACTCTACATTATGCAAATATACGTGCCTGGTATTGCCATTTAAGGGACTGCGGATCTAATCTCTTCATTTTCCCACTCAATTATTTGTTTTTCCTCTCTGTCCTCTCAAAGTTCCAAGCCAAAACTGAAATCTTTTGGAAAAAAAACTAGCATTTGTATCAATTTAGTATTTCAGAGTAGAAACACAGTTGGTCTATACAGTTGCTGAACAACACATACTGACAGAAAAATCCTAATGAAAGATGATAGCAATTAACAAGAACTATCAATGCTGAATTCCTTTGTCAGAGAGAAAGAATAGATTTCTGTCTGATAACCTGAAAAGAACAATATCCAATTTGTGGGCATTATCCACTCTTTTGAGAGCTCTGAAATGGTAGAATTTTTCCCTGAGTTAATTTTAAAGGAATGCCTGACATTTTAATAAAACCTTCATCATAAATTTTCATTTGGGCTTAAAAAAAAATTAAAAATAAATAAAAAAACCCAACCAGATTTGTCCTTATAAGCTGTCACTGTGTGAGCAGAAGTGGGCAAGTTTCCCAGGACTGCACCTGGAATCTGCTGGTTTGCTCTGTGCTGACAGTGGGATGATACGAGGAGTGTAATAAAAAGGGGAAGACTTAGCAAGATGACTTAGTACAGATGCCTGCGACCTGTTTTTACTGAACCAGGCCCCAGATTTAATAGAGATGTTGTCACCATTGTTTGAAAGGCTGATCTAACACTCCAGTTGGAGTAAGAACTGGACAAGCTAAGTAGCTAATTGCTATTCTTGGCTTGCTCTCCCATGCACTGAGTCCACAATGAAAAGCAACATTGCAGGACTGTAAAACATCTCGAAAAGAAAACTCTACTCAGTGGTTCTGAGTCATACCAACAAAAGCAAGAAAATGCAGGGAGCCAAAGGACTCTCCTTGGTCTATTTTTTCCATGATGTGTCTGGGCATTGCAGGGTTTTCTAATACAACAAAATGTTCGCTGAAGAGCCGTGATGTATCTTTGCCTCCTGGGGGGTGAGCTAAAGGAAACTCATATATTAAATTTCCAGTTCTAACAGTGCCAGAACTTAAGTACAGATGAACCTGTCACTATACTGTGAAGGAGCAGTACAAGCTTAAGCCAAATATATTTAGCTTCTTTGGCTGGGTTTCAACAAATACTTAGGCAAATTTGCTACATGGGGTTTCCCAGCTCCAAGTCCACACAGAGATTTAACTCTGAAAAATCAGATCCACCAAACTCAGAGTAATTACTTTAGTTATGAGCCCATACCTCTGTCTTCCAACTCCTCTGGTAACTTTTGGTACAGACAACCTGAAATGAGCCTGCTTGTCTTTCTGGAACTTTTTATGATGTCTGTGGCATATTCATCTTTTATTAGCTTTTGAAAAAGGTCCAAAAAAATAGTGTTGTCTCCCAGACTATTAGATGCCACTAATTGTTCATAAACACTCTTAACAGCTGCATTAGCTGCCCACTGTCACTATCCTGCAACAAATTTTAATACATCATCAAGAAATATTCTTGTACAGCTCAGAGAAAACCAAGACTTTGACTGTACAAGTGAGACTTTTCACCCAGAGACATATGGAAACATTGAATATTGAGCAAAGGGAAGCAGACAAACTCCTCACAGTTTTACCAGGGATTTATTTTGAGGATTGTTGTGTTTACATCTACCTGATCAGAGCATGGAATACTCAGGAGCCAGCAGTGCTTTCAAGAATCAGAAAGAGCAATAAATTAATGGTTTTGTCAGAGCAGTAATAATTATATTATTACAATATAGCATGGCAGTATCTAAAAGCCTCAACAAAGAATATGGCCTCATTTTGCTAAGCCTTGGAGAAAAACACGATGATGTTCCCCCCACTTCCTGCTCCAAAATGCAAATGGTAAAGCACACAGTAATTCAGAGGGGAGACTCTCATTGCTATTTTATAAATAAAAGAATGAACCATTGACAGACAGGATGAGTTACCCAAAGTCACAGGAAATCTGTAGCAAAGTGACTGAATATGCTTCCCCCAAGCCATGTGCCCTAAATAAAAAGCTATCCCTCTTTCAGGCAGCAAGAATTTCAAGTCATGCCACCCCTCATAAAATATGCAGACTTTCTGAAAAAGAGTGAATTTTCAATTTACTGATAGATTAGTAAACACTTTGCCTCTGGGCAATTTCTACGATATTCTTAGAAATAAGTAACATTAATAAGTTTTTCACTATGGACACAATGAATACAGTATTTGAATATGCATTTACAATTCAGAATGATGTAATTAATGAAAGTAAAATATATTTCAACAATATTTAGTGCATCTGTAATTTATAGAGCTTTAAATGCAGATTTATAACCAGTTTGTCATATGCTAGTGAAATGTCTGCATAAAAATGTGTGAACATTTGTGCTATAACAACTCTGTCAAAAGAACATCATGGTGATCATTTGGCAACATGTATATGTTGTCTGATGAACTTCACTACAATTAATTATCACTGCTAATGAACATTTGATTAAATTAATTTTCTAAAATATACAAATGATTAAGTGAGAATATGAGGAGATTTACTGCACATATTGATAACAGTAAATTCTATGTGACATTTTCCTGTGTCTAAAATAATGAAACAGTGAAATTATAATTCTTTATAAAGAATTTCAAAAGAATCTTTTGGAAAGCTCTGTTCTAATATACATATACCCAGGAGTCATTTGAATGAGCTCAAGATACCCACAGTGCTGACCTCTGCAATACATTCCTGTCACCATAAAATGCTGCAGAAGAATATTAGCAGGGCAAAAATAATACCAGAGTGTTGCATAGTAACAGGAGCTGCTGCCTTCAGTTTAAATTCAGGACTTAGCTTAAGAGAACTTCATCCCTTTCAAAACACTGGCTGAAATACAGACCACTTGTCACATGTCCTATTTTTTAGCTTGTTTAAGTTGACCCTGTTCATTGTACATTGCACTGCAGGTTTTTTATCAACCATGAATGGTAGTAGAATGCATTTTCACTGAAATTGTAATACATAGAAATAAACAACTTGAAACAACTCTGTTATTTGTCTCTTGCATTACAACCATTAAAATACTGAACTAGCACTGGAAATCAATTTGCTATTGTTTCGAAATATCCATCCTAAGTTTGTACTAAGTAGGTTTTTTTGGGTTATAGTTCCACAGAGAAAATTAATTTCCTTATATTGCATTTTGCAACACATAATGCACAAGTGTTGCCTTGCCCTTTGAGACTGACAGAGGAAAGAAATTTCCTTCACGCCAGTCACTGAGCCAATGATAATGGTGACAATTGAATATAGTGGCAAAACATGAACCTAGAAGCCACCATCTGTCTCTTCAACACATGACTTTATGTCAGACAGGATCCCAAAAAGTTCCTCCAGCTGGGGCAGTAATGAAAGCATATTCAGAAGCTGTCCCTTACTTTTTCATGGTCACCTGATAACGAACATCTTCTTCCAAGTGGGTCAAAAACTGTTGGGTGGAAGGTGGAAAAATATAGGGACAAAGAACACATAAACCAAAGTAAATAAGGATAAAGTTGGTTTTATTTTTCCCTGTGGTATCTGGACTGCACGTCAAATTTAATATATGAATTTTCTCCCTGTGTAGGACTCATTGTAGCTTAGCTTGCATGGCTGCTCAAGATAATAAACAGGCATAATCCTGCATTTGGCTTTCAGCAACGCCAATAGCATCCTGTTATCTTGTTTGATGTTAGCAGTAATGTGAAATAAACTAAATTTCAGAAGTAAATCAATACTCATTTTGACAATAAATGAAAATTATTAATAAATGCATTTTAAATCTATGTACGAATGCAACACACAAGAATGTGGAAAAGCAGTGATAGTAACACCACATATAAAACAACATTTTCAACAGTCTATCATGTGTTTGACTTTAATTTTATACTTCCATAAGAATGCTGAACTTTCTTCATGAAAATATTCCAATGTATGTAAGATGCAAAGTTTGTAAATATATTTTTTATGATAAATGCAGTTTATTCTTCTAATGAGTCTAAATCCCACAGAAAAAGAAATAAATCAGTATTTTATCATCAACAATTTTGCCACTTCACTGGGAATGTGACCTACTCCTTAATTTATCACATAGCCGCCAATACTTTGTACTTCTCTAAGGGCTTCTTGCTGAAGTTTCCCAATCTTTTACAAGTATCAGCAATTTATTTTACCCTACTTTCGTGCACCTAGTACTTTACAATTCTTGTGTTAGAGGCTGCAGAAAAGAGACACTAATTGATAAACTTTTTGCTTCAAGTTGCATGGGAAGATTGATGACAGAAAGAAGCAGAATTCAGATTTTGTGACATACTTTAGCTGCTAGTCTGTTCTAATTTTTTGATTCAGGAACTTTTAAAAGAAAAAAAGCCTTTGGTTCCAAACTCAACATATGTGTATGGAAACTTTGTAAAGACCTACCTGTAGTTTCTAACTGACCCTATCTGGGTTAGTGCTGACTTTCTCTTAGATTTAAGCTGAATTTAAATGGCTGTTGGTGTCTAAATACTCATTCAGATAAAGCTTTTCCTTTCCATAGCTGTGCATCCTAATTATTTTGCAATGGCATCTGCATAAGACCCATAGTACTTTACTGGCAGTCTGGAGAATCCTTCAACTCAGAAAAACGTGTGTGTGTGTGTGTGTGTGTGTGTGTGTATCACAAACATTAAAGATTTCCCATCTGTCACATCTTTAACAGTTTATATAAACTCTATTGTTGGGAAAAGAACCCAGAAATTACTGAAATACTTTCCACCACTCATTTAGCTAAAGGATGCAACAGCTATTGACATACTAACTGTGGATCAAGAGGGTTCTTGTAGTTATATCTCTAATTCTGTCCTCTTAAAGCTAGCAGGAGATTTGAATTAATTATACAGGCATCAATGATATAAACAGACAATTCATCTTGAATCATTCAATAATCTTCAGTAAATGATTAATACACTTTTAATCACAGAATACCTGGTATCTTTCCAGTCAATACTTCTCAGGAGCTTAAAAAGATGCATTACTGCAAGCTACAGATCAGTTTCTGTTTTGTTAGATCCAACTAGAAATGTCTTGGATTTATTTGGGAAAGCAAATTTAATGACTGAATTTTTCAAATCCAGGGGGAAATGATTGTGTAATATTTTGTTGATTTTCTTCCAGCTAGATCTAATTGAATATAGAAAATGTATTGGTAGTTTTATTACTAGAATCTTTATTAGGTCTGTCATATCCAAACTAAGTGAACTGTCTCTGAATTCAGGTTGAGCATGTTATTGTTCTTTCTTCAGGGCATAACAACATTCTTTCATGGAAGTTTGGCAGTCATCCATCATCAATGCTCTCCTTGGAGGTTATCATGCATCATGGAAAAAGGGCCTGCCCTCTCCCTACCAACAATATTTGCCTTGAAGGAGAAAATGCCTCCTCCCCACAGCTCTAACTTTTTTTCTCTGACAAATCCACAGTCCAGCAGGAAGTGGCAAGGTGCCTATCTCTGCCCTTTTTGAATATCAGACCTCTGGGCATTTCAGCATGACTATACCATGAGAAATGTAGGATGAGGCAGAAGACAATGCAACTGAAATGTCAAAGGTTTGAGTTCAATTTGGTTTGAAGGATGGCCAAAGGCTCAGATCACTTCTTATTTTAACCAAACTATTGGTAATATACATTGTCACTTTGTTGGTAATACAGCATGTTTTATTTGGCTGGTCCAAAGAGAAATAGTACCTACCCTAGGTGCAGGAAAACACTCTCTCTACTCAAAAGAAAGATGAGGATATTTTTTTAACTAATCCTATATTCTTTTGTATTTCTATTTAGTCCAAGTTAGACCTCAACTATGAAAATACATATCTTCTATTGGTCTTCACTTTTAGTGACAGCTTGCTTTCTTAGAAAACCTTAGAGAAGCACAGACACATTCTGCTTTTTGCTGAAGACTTCACTTTTGCTTTTTGTGAGTCTTCTCTTCTTTAATCTCAAGTAACCATCCCTTTACATCCCTGGAACAGCAGCCTCCACAAGTCAAGCTTCTCAGGGCTACCACAATACTGAAATAAATGTACATATTTTGCTCTCAGGGAAATATAGTTTTCTTGTCAGAATTTTCAGGGTTTTTTGTTTGTTTTGAATAGGGGATGTGAAACAAAATACCTTTTAAATAAGACATAGACTGTTTGATAAAATTTATTAAATTACACTACTGATTGGTGAAACTGTTCATTTGGTCCAAAATTCTATTTGTCTTTCCAGAACTAAAAAACAAAAAGGCAGATAATAAATTCCATTTCTATTCATCATGCTCATTACTATGCACTTTTATCCCTAATATCAAACTGACATACTGTAATTGGATGGTTTCATTCCCAGACTGACTCAGAGGAAATCTTCCCATTTGGAACAGCTAAAAATTACAAAGAAAAATATCTAGGTCCTTTAATTGTATCCAGTATTTTTGCTCATAATTTTTGCTTTAAAATCTGCCCTATCTTGAAAATATATTTCAAAGTGGCATCAGTGTGCATTCACACTCTGCACCTGGAATATGCCAAATGTTCCCCTATTGTTTGGCAGCCTGGATGATAAAGGTGAGGGAAAAAGGTATGTACGTCCCTTCCATAACATAAACTTATGCAGAAATGTTGATATTATAGCATATTAAACACCATTCTGATTTTCAGTTGCAGTGAATAATAAAACTAGCGTTTTTATTTTAGTGCCCACCATTATTCTCACAAAAGAAGTAGGTTATCCTCTTCAGATATCCTCTTCAAATGATCTCCTCCATCTTACATATTATAAATAATATGGTGGATTCCACCTCCTTGAAACTTAATCCTTGATCAGATATTTTATTTGGTATCAAACACACCGTGAATAAAATCTACATTAAATGTTATAGGTACTTTCTGCTTGAAGCTAACACTTCTCAAACAGTTTAAGCTGGCAGTCTCACTAAGTTACCCTCTGCCTGGACACAAAGGGAGCAAAGGGCACACAGGGAGCAAGCAGGGACCTTGTCTTCTGGCCCTGCAGGGCTTGGGCAGCTCCAGGCTTCAGGGAGCTCCAGCTCCTTCTCTGCTCATGGCAGGCTGGGGAGAGAACAAGCACCACTGCCTGGGGATATTGCTCTTGAGGGTGAAAAGTCATGCCAAATGTTAGTGGCATTAATTGTGAAACCCAGAAGTACAGCTTTTAGAATCTCTGCTGTGTATTAAAGACAAGTCAGGTAAAGCCAGGAAAGTTTGCTGAGCTTCATGAATTGGTGTAAGTTGTGTCAGACAAGGCAATGCTGCTGCAGGACAAAGGCTAACTGCAGATTGTGGTTACTCCTGTGGAGCTAGTTTTTATTTCCTCTGCCTCTTACTCATACAAATGATTAAGAAAATTTCTCATTCCTGCCTTCTTATAAGATTATATTTCTGAAAACTATATAATTTGCTTTAAATAAAAAAATGTAAAGCAAGGATTCTAAGAATTCATGTTCAACATATGTCTTTCCCTTATGCACTGTAGAATACTCCCCAGATGAGCATTTGTCCCTCCTTACAAGACCAGCACTGCCTTGTATTTGCAGAGATTCACATAAAGATTTCAGAGACTTTTCCAAATCTTGCTTGATTTATCATTGTCTCATATAGCCTAGCACAGCTGAATACTAATATTCATGACAAGCTCTGGAGTAGATACATGTTCTACTTTGCTAAACTCTTTCGCAGTCTTAGCTCTTAATATTTTTATCAGCTTGAACAATTGCACTCTTAACTGCCAAACTCTTTCTCTAAGCACTTTGAACACTCTTGCCACATCTCCTCTCTTTAAAATCAACTGTCATTTTCTAGAAATGATAATTTTCTTTGTTTCTTCAAAGTTTATTTCAATCAATCCTTTAGAGTAGATTATTCTCTCTATATATTCTTGTGTTGTGTTTATTGTTGTGTTTTAACATTTTGAATACTACTAAGGAGCACAACATAAATAGAGATAATGATTAAGAACTGTCATTCCACACTCTATGAGAAAATGATAAGCAATCCTTCAAAAATCATTGTCTAGTTCTGTTTTTTCCATTAAGTGTGTACTTTTAGTAGTCATAGATTTATGCATTTGCTAGAACCAGAGGTATGTCTTTAATCATGGTCTCCAAGAGAATGAAATCAAACAGGGTCATTTATACCTGCCTTGTGTAAATAAGTACATTTTACTTGATCAGTTTTCTAAATGTTTCCAAAAATCTTCTAAATGTTCCTTTCTTAGTGCATATTTCACTCTTTCCTTAAGAGGTTTTGTATTTTCACTTACAGCAATATAATACATAATCTTTGTTGAAACTGTGCTTTTTATAACCCATTCCTTTGGAGCTCTCATTTTATTCTCTTGCAATTTCATTAGCTTAAGTATCACCAGATCCCAAAGTAATTGGAAGAAACGTAAAACCCACTTGAGATGATGCCACCAATGTGCTGTCCTTGTCCCAGCATAATTTTATTCATGCAGTTCATTATGAAGATGCTTTTCCAGAATTTGAGATTTTCATGTGCAAAATGCAGAGATGGTCTATTCCTGGGTAATTTGGGATTCTATTCTGGTGTGCTCCTTTTATAACCTCTGTATCTCATCACTCTACACTTCTTTTTTTTAATCAATTAAAGGCCATTTCTGATAAGTAGTCATGAATTCAGAGCAATAAAACACTAGTGATCTGAACAGTTCTGGACCTGGTCATCTGCATTATATTCAAACTACCAACATTTCTACTTATGAAGTATTCCTGTTTCTTCTTTTTTTTGTCTAGTAATATTTGTGGAGAAAGAGTGATTCACACCTGAAGTATGAATCTGAGCTCCCTTGGACTCTGCTGCCTCTTCCCAGCATGAAACCTGCAATAAGAGAAGCCCAGGTTTCAGAGTTTTGGGGAAGGAAAGCTCAGAGAAGCAACCTGAACTCCAAACTCTGCTGTGCCCCTGTAGCTGCAGCCTCCCTGGCCAATTTTTGCCTCTTAACAGTTATGAGGTGGCACAAAAATCTTTCAAGAACTCTGTAAAAAGTTCTTCTTCCCAGATTTAATGTGTAATGGGATGTTTTCAGAATTATTTGTCTTATCTAAGGCAAAAATCTCAGTATTTCATTCTTGAAGTCAAAATTCTTAGGAGGGTTTTGGTTTTTTTTCACATCTTAGTTCCCATTTTCCACCTATTGGTGAGTTCACATATTTATGTTGGCTGAAGCAATATTATTCTGTCTGAGGAGGGAAACCATAGAAAATATTTGTATATGAAAAGCCTGTAGCACTTAAAGAAGTCCCTTTCTATCAGCCACCCAAAAAGTCTATATCTGTATACATCCATCTTTGGGCATACACATGAAAGGGTGATTTTACAATACTATTTGGAATAATTACACTCTGCCAAACTCAAAGGTGTTATAAGCAGGTGTCATTTCATTGACTTTATTTATATTCACTTCACCACTTGTGTGTTTACTATACATTAATTTCTAGATTTAGTAGCACTGGCACCAAAATGGAAGCCTGTTTTGTCCATTCAGAAACTGAAGCATTGTTTGCTGTCAGCCTCAGTCTGCAATTGTACAGCACACAAACCCTGACCTCCTGCTTGTTCACCCCATGGAGGTTTGTCCTGCTGGGGACAGTGACAATTGGTGTAGCATGGATGAGTTGAAGCATAGGGTCTGTGGAAACTGTCCCCTGGCCCTGTCCCTGTCTCAGCCTCCAGGGATTTAGAGCTACCTGAAATATTGCATGACAGGGGCTCCATGGGGAAGGAAATATTCACTGCTAATTAAAACATTTCTTCTGTGGGTAGGAATCAGTCATTAGGAGCCTACTGCTTTTAAAGAGTGAGAGTGAGCTGGAAGCAACTGATGGGTTTAAGCATCAAGGGTATCAGAGGTTACCTTTCCTTTGAGAAGCCAAGATGTTTCTTACAGAATTATCTCTGTAGGTTAGGACAGCTGTTGGTAATTGCCTAGGCAATGAAAAGCACAGGCATGCAGAACATTCCCACCCAAGTCAAGAGGGAGAGTACACAGATTACTAGAAAGCTGTGAAGCTTTCTTGCAGTCCAGTTTTCCAGGACTGCCTTTCCTAGGTTGTTACTAGTCACAACTGCACATTTTTAGGAGCCATGTTATCACTTTCCTTTCATGCCCCTAAGAGATATTCATTAAAGTAATTATATAAGGAGAAAGTTACAGCCAAAAGGCCACTGAAATACAGCAGAGATCTAAGGAAAAGAACAATTTTTGGAAATTGTTGCTTTTTGTTGCATAACTACCTGAAGTGAACAGGCTGCTATGAAATATCTTCACGTCTACTGATCACGAAAGGCAATCTATCACAAACTCTGTAAGTCTGTCTAACTACTTTTTTTAAGCAATGTTGATGACTTGCTCAAAACAATCTGAGATAATTCTTTTTAAATACAAGCAAATGGCAAGTAATTACACAAACTGGGACTAAGAAATTACTTGTAATCACCAGAATACAACAAGTAATGGATTGAAGTGTTTCCAACAATTTTTAAAGGTGTGATTTTTCCGTGTTTCATTCCAGTGGTTTAATTTTGTTAATGTGCTTTGCTGCCAAGAGGGTTAGTCCTGCTTTTTCAATAAGATTCAGTACTGTCATGTGTTCTGTGGTCATGCACAAAAGATGCATGGTCCTGTGAGCCCAGGTATATTGATTCACATATCTGATAATTACCCAGATGAGAGGTAAGGTCCTCTCCAGGTGTTCATTCAGATGTATCTCAGCAAATCCTCCTTGCTGTTGAAAAGACCTTACAGGTCTATTTAGTGTAGGTTTCTCTGATTCCACAAATAACTTCCTTTACATGACCTAGTTTAAAGCCAGCCATGTAGAAAAGCAAATGGCAAATGAAAGATTACTTCATATCTAATGCCTCCATAAATGTGTGCACCTCAGATATAAAAAGCTGGGTTCTAATTTACTAGAAAGCAGAGGCTTGATCGTGGTGCTATGCTGGGCAGTGTGCCAACCCACAATTTATTGCTGGCCTATATTAATGAGGTAACAAAGTACACTAGTTCAAAATTTCACGAGAGCTATAAGGACCTTGCCGGGACAAAAGATTTCTGTAATTCTTAATCATCATTCTTTCATGGTTATATCCAAAATCAATATTGTTTTTCTCATTATTAAGAGAAGAGAAAACTGAAATAACAAAATAATACCAAGTCTTAAGCTACAGTGCGATATTTTTGTTGGCAGGATGTCATACTGAAAATTATTTTTTAAATTCTGGGCAATTTGTAAAGTGCATTCTAACATGCAACATGATACTGTGTATACACATATATATGTACATATATATATTTCTACTATACATTATGTCTACACAGATATAATTTCACTTTGATGAGATAAACAGACCTTTCCACAAGAATTCTTTATATGCTGCACATAATGCAACTTCTGCTGTACAAGCAGTATGTGCCTTAGAGAACTTTAGGAAAAGACAGTGTTTAAAGTAGAGCAATTTACATTAAACTGTTTGGCACCAAGGTTCAAAATCTGATGGACAAGAACATACAGATGAGAATGGATTTTCAACAAGTCAGAAGCATTTCATCTGTGGCTAAGAATAGTACTTTGACCCAGTTTTTCATCCCATTTTCATACAAACAGGGATAAATTTACCATGCAGAGTCTTACATACTTATCCTGGGGAAAAAAAAAGATGGAAGAAAAAAAGAAAAAATAAGAATAAATCCATGTGATAAACTCTGATAAATTAGAGAGTTTTTTCCCTCTGCTATATCAACAAGCCAGGAGCTATTTATTCAGCTGTTTGAACCTAGCAGATATTGCCTTACAATTTGGAAGAAAACCTGATAATACGATTTTTGGGTGTAATCCTGCAAGGATAACTTCACTTACTGTCAACCCTTTTGTAGACTGTGGTGCACATAGCCCACAGTGACTGGAGATGCTGAGGGAACACAGACTGGTCACACATGTTAGGAACCACAAATCAGTGTCATGCCATTCACACACAGTTTAACACACCTGCCCCAGATGAGGAAATTTTGCTTTGCCCATACAAATGGCACAGAGACAATTGCTACTGTAAAATACCTATTTTAGCTAAGAGGTTAAAAGTTTATTAAGCTGTGAAAAAAGACTGTGTTTATTAAGTCTGTGTAAAATCTAACACGTTATAAATGTATTGCTGCAGATTTTACTATCAAAAGTGAATTCAGTTGGAATGCATTAACTTA
The DNA here is from genome assembly GCA_013400575.1 of Peucedramus taeniatus. Taxonomy (NCBI): domain Eukaryota; kingdom Metazoa; phylum Chordata; class Aves; order Passeriformes; family Fringillidae; genus Peucedramus; species Peucedramus taeniatus. The sequence goes on along the minus strand of WBNO01019053.1, from coordinate 46,079 downwards.
AAACATATTAAGCAAAGACTGAAAAAATATAAAAATGGTTACCAGTTGTGTTCTCAAAAAAAGGCTGTCTAAAGCAGCAGAAATTGAATTTATGACATTTGAGGACAGAAATGGTCCCATTTGTGTGAGAGTTTAGTTACAAGATAGCTTTAAAATGGACATAAGTTCAGAATGTAGCAGATCTTATGAGTCTAGTATAAATCAAGAATTACAGTGTTCCAAAGCCAGAATTTGTGAGATTGGAATGAGGTGCTGGTGCTGTGAACCTGCATTTTTTAATGATGCAATACAGCAACTTATTTAAGCCCCTATCCCTGCTCAAGGCCAAATTTGAACTCTGAGTCAGGTGACCTTGGTAACTGTTTTCTATGAATCTGTGAATACATCTTTCTTTTTTGGGGGAGCAGGGGTTGGTTAGGAAGAGGAGAAAAGGGGGTATAAAAGCTGTAAAAAAGTAAACTATGTATATTTACAGTTATTTATGCATATATAAAATGTCAAGAGAATTTTTCCCACTGTGTCTTTCTGACAAGTAAAATGAGGCAAAAATTGGATTACAAGTATGAACTCAATTAATAATGACCACAAATTATGAGTTGTAGTTTAATCATTCAATCTTAACAAGTTAATAGAAGGTTAATTTTGAAAGAAATTTCATTTACAAGTAATCTTGAATGACTGTGTACAAACCATGATGTAGGAATACAAATATCCACGTGGAACTTTAAGGGAGCATGGTGTCTTTTAGAAAACTAGCCTACTAAAAGAAATTTCTTATACATATATATATATATATATAGCATTTACTGCCAGACTAAGATTTATATATGTTGTATATGCTTCCACCTTATATAAATTGCCAGATGAGGTTCTGTCATTTTTCTTTCTGCTTCTTAGTACAAATAGGAAAAAGTAATCTAGGAAGAGCTATCAATAAGGAGCACAGACCCTTATTGTACTCCAAACCTCTCATGCTATTTCTAGTCACTCCCTGATCAGCATGATTGGTTGCCTGTGTACATTTTAAGCCACTGAGGTTGCCAGGTCTGCTGGTACTGTGTGGAAAACCTAACACTTAACAAATGGTCAAAATTTCTTTTGACCAAAGCACAGATAAACCCTATCAGCCTAAGTGCTGGGGTGCTGAAGGTCATTGCCTAGATTTGTGCTATCCCAAAATTGCAGCCCATTTCTAAGGTCTCTCTGACAGTGGCATTAGCTGAGAAAACCACAGTGTCAGTAGAGTGTCAATACTCTTAATGTGCTTTTAGCAAGATTCAGGACAATTTCTGAGCATAAAACATTCATAGAAGAATTAAAACAAATTAAGACAACAACAAATAAAAAAACATCAACAACCAAAAAACCCTAAACCCCACTTTTCTGTGTTGCACTATCTGTTTAATACTTGTACATTGGCACATCTGTGAGATCAAAATATCCAGTATTGATGGCAGCCAAAGGGCAATTCCAGAGCAAATTCCTTCTGTTATTGGAAAATTGAGGTGTCTTCCCTGAGAAAGAGATGTGTCTCCCCACAGTGAGTGACTCTGTTGGTTCAGTAACCAAGGAAAAATGAAAATCTGCTTCATGATGGCAGAGAGAACATGAGCCAGATCCTGCTAGAAAACTTGTCCTAAGCAGAAAGTCTTCAGAAACTGAAAAATGTAGGAGCTCCTCAGAAGGTCAAAAAGCAAACAGTTGAAATGGATCTTTAGCTGATCTAGACCCAGGCCTCTTTTTTAATTCACACTTTATTCACAAACAAGCTGTATCTAACAAGAAATTAAAGAGTAAAAGCAACTCTGTGCTCCTTACAAATATGCTCCAAGTTAACAAAAAAAAACAAAAAAACAACATACAAACAGATTGCAAAACACATTTAAGTTCAGAAGATGCAGACTTCCAGAGAGACTTGCAGATAGAGACTTGCAAAATAAAAGTACTTTTCTGGGGTAATTATCTTAATTGGCTCCCTCTTTCTTTTTTCGTTTTCTTTTTCTTTTTTTTTTTTTAATGATAAATTCATGCTCCTTTTTTGTGATTTTTTTCCTCTTTGAAATTACTTTTTAGAACACAATGCTTTTTAGAACACAATATTTAATACAGTTTTGTGAATTTGCATTTCCAGACGAGTGTATGAGTTAAGTTTGTTCTTTGTCCGATTTCTCAATTGCCTGCAAAAATTTATTATGTCATAAATTGCCAGTGAAGCAAAAGGCTGGGAGTTACCACTGGAAGGTGCATGACCCATATGCAGGCTTAAGTTCAGCCATCTTCGCTTTCTCTGAACCTTAAAAGGTTAAATTTTGTTTGTTGAATGAAAGCTATTAAGAAGAAGTTGCTTTTTTAATGAAACACCAAACCACTAACACCAGTTATTAAAACTATACTTGTCACAAAAACATGACTCACTTCTTCATCAGTTTGAGCATTCTGGCTATTCATGGTATGTTTAACAGAATATAAAGACTTTTGAAATATGTTTTGGCTTCTTTCCTTCTGTTTAGTCTCTAGTTTTAACTGTAGTCCACCAAAACTTAACTTTCCAGCAAAACTGGTTTATCATTCTAATCAAATTGGGCATACTCCAACATTGCAGGCTATGTGGTGCACTTGCTACCACAAACTGCCTTGTATGTGCTCAGTATGAGAAAAAGGTTAATAAGTTTTTTGGGAAGACATTCATTGAAACGGAAATCATTTAGGGGTTCTAGAGGTAAGCACTATATAACACTTGCATTATTTTATTTTAAATATATTTGGACACAAATTAAATGAGACACCATTTTTATTTTGCAGTGATTATTGAAATTCTTCTTATTTTTAATTCAGACAGTCTCAAGGAGTGGTTTCTAAATCACCAAGGTCAGCAGAAACTTCTACCTCACCTTCTATTTGCATCATCAGACAGTACTAACTTCTCTCACTCAGCACAATATCTGTAAATCTTCACAATACTTTTAAATCAATGTAAATTAGTTTCACAGAACTCATTTTAGGTAAAGAGAAATTTTCCATAGTCACATATTAATAATCACAACTGATGACAAGAGTATTATTTCTGTTCTCATGAAATTTCTATTAAAAAAAAAAAGTAATACATTCTACAGGCCTGTTTTTTAAAAGATATAAGGAAAAAAAAAGACAGTGTAAATGAAATGTTAAATCCTTTTAATCTTTCAACAAACTGCTATAAACAATACTGTTTCTTAAAATATACTTATTGTCATGATATCTATTGAAGCCTCATTATTCATGAGGCAACTATGGTATTTTCCTTGCTGCATGTATTCTTTAAACTTCTCTGGGGATATGCATTTCATTCCAAGTAAGACCACAGATTTTATTTTAATAAAAGAGATTTAGCTTTTCCTATATATCTACCCCATCATGAAAATTTTCCTTCCACTATTATCCATTTAACTGCTTCATGCTTTCAAATCTTAACATGTCTCCTTCCATTTTGTTTACAGGATTCTATGCCTTAGATCAGAGAAGTGGAATGGAAATCCAACTTCCCATTTACATTTAATATCAATGCTATTTTCTAGAGCTGAAATAGATTATTTGCCCGCCATTATGAGAGCCCTGATCTAATGAAATATGCATATGCATATAAAGTAGATGAAAAGTCAGCACAGGTGTACCCCTTCAAGTCGAATAGCAAAAGTTCTTTGTGAAATCCTTAGCTTCAGCTGAGATGGCTACATCTGGATTATAGATAAAAGAATAAAATTCTTCAAGTAAGTTAGTAGCTCTAATCATTCAAGTGGCAACTTGCAGAGACTGTTTTCATTCAACAGAATCCTTGGTCTCATTCTGGTTTTGCTAATCATTTACTGTATGGTTATAGAAATATTGGATTCCCAGTATACCAGTCAGAACACGCATATAATTTTATTTATAAGTGTTTTTACAAGGCTCACTTAATTACAGACAGATTCTGGTGATGTATTGAGTAGCCCCAATGAGTTTATTGAGTACTTTCAGTGACCCCTTGTAGGAAAAGGTGCCATTAGCATTAGGAAAAGTGGCTCAATTGATTCCTCAGTGTTTAGAAGATTATTTGAAGTCCCCAGGTGCTAGATAAATGCAAAGCTATATGTCATGTGTAACTCATATGGACTATGAGAAAATAATTTTTATGCAAAGGAGTTCACTAGCATGCACCCTGCCTCCCATTGACTTCATTAAGTCCCTGTGTGGGAGCAAGAGGCTGCAATTTGCAGATCCCTCTGAAGAACTAGGTCTTTACAAGGTAATCTCAGCATACATCATGTTTTCACCAATGAATTTGATGGAACATAAAACAAAATTGTGGTGACAAGCAAATCCATCAATGGCACACCCAGTAGATTCCAATTAAGTTAATTAGAGTAGACTTTCTAATGAGTGGAATGTCAAACACTGGATCCATGCCCAATGCTAATCATTCATTCATTTTGCTGCTGGTTCTAATTCACATTATGCCAAGGAGGTTTCATGCATTCTGACACCAAACTATGAGCAAAGTGCTTCTGCTTTAGAAATAGAAATAGAAGTACAAGCACAAGTTTGACACACTAATTAAATATGCCAGGGTGCAAGATATATTGCTAAGTGCTATTCTGTCCCTATAAATGCTGGCATCAGGCAAAGCACAGAAAGGGTGTAAAGCAGGGTTTACAAAAATTCCACAGCATAAACAAGACAGTGACAGTAACTATCCTGTTAATCTGAGGAGTCTACTGAAGTGGCATTGAAATAATAAGGAAAAATATCAGAGGTAAACCTATTACACTGAAAGAGTACTGAAGTCTGAGTATACCAAAACCATGGAGGGGTAACCACATGAATATCAGCCTAATTTCAGCTAAATGCTTTTTTATGATGTCAGAAAGAGAGTTCCAGAATGATCCTGAAATACAGACTGCTTGCATCCAGGGGAAATAGTCTCCTGCTCCAGTAGCTTCAACACATAAAAGGTTAGATGCCATCTGCTGATAATTAAGCATTCTTGTGCTTATTTTGCATTAGCTTCAACAACTGATGAGGATGGATGTGCATTTGGGCACCCAGCTGTGCACTGGAGAGGCAGCAGCACCAACACACATCCATCTCTTCTGATGGTTCAGCTACAAGCATAGGAGCCTTCCCCAGGGCTGGAAGAAGGGAGAGAGCAGTAAAACCCCAGTTCACAGCAGGTATTCTATCCAGACTCTAATCTCTCATGTGCACCTTCTGTATTTGCTACCTACTTACTTCATGATAGCCAACCATATTTGTTAAGATCAGATGCAGAACATTATGTTTTCAAATCTATTCTCAGGACACCAAGATCTACAAGGGATGACTATCTTCAATATGCAGTGCAGGAAAGTAAGTTGAAATTTCCATCTACTTAAAAGATCAGCTGGTGTTTTGATTCTCATGCACATTTTTTTTGGTAGCTCAACCTGTTAACACTGAGTTAGAGAAACAGCTTTAACTTAAGCAGTGTGTATATGCTTCCTATGTCTGGAAGGAAGATGAAGCTAAATTTTCTGATTTTTTTACAACAAATATAAAAGAGACTAAAGTCACAGTCTTTTAGCTACTCTGTAGATGCTCTCCTGATGAACTGTGTTCATGGAGCTCTGGTTCCTCAGCTTCTGCCCACTCATGTGCAGATGTTAACAGAACCAAGCAAGATGGAAAGTGAAGCAGAGACTGCTCTGAGTAGCTGGTTTCCCAAAACATACCTTCATTGCACAGAATCTAGCACTTTGGAGAATATTTTAGTGATCAGGTCAACAGTCTTCCCAGATAAATTTGGAAGTTAGTACACTCTGCTAAAAAGTCATGCTTCCTCAGAAACTGGTTATAATAGACATATCAAATACCTTGGATGATTTGTAATACATGCAAGGATCAGTAAGTCACATTAAATAAAAGCAGATTTAGTAAAATTGTGTAGCCTACACTGCATCATAAATTATTAAAATTAATGAACCTGATCCCCTCTGCAGATTACTCCATGGCTGACACTGGCATAATTTCATTGATATTAATGATTCACTTCCAGTTTCATAGTGATGTAAAACTGGAATAATAGCATGATGATTCAGGTCTAATACTGTTAAATTAGCTGCACCATTTACATTAATGGATGGCAGGCAAATATGTCTTCCTTCATTCACTCAGCCCAGGTGATTAGGGAGTTCTTTTTTCTGTCCATTATATGGCACATTAATCCATACATTTCATATACACCTATATAGCAGCTCTTAGATCCTGATATTCAGAAATGCAACTTTAGTATGGTGAGAACTGGAGGTGAAGGCTGGTGAAGGAGGTTGTTGCAGAATTGGAATGAAAGTTGTAAAATTATGTAACAAGTGCACCTCTGGTATTTATTCCTTCCCTAGTGGATGTCTTTGGTCTAAAATACTGTTGAAGAACTGATCAGTCCTTCCCTGGGCCATTGCACCCTGTGGGACAGGTCTAAGGCTCTGACACTGGATGACACGAGCCCATCTGACTGCGCTTGGTGGGGATTCTCCTCTAGGCCAAAGGGAATAAACAGATGTAGATTTACCTCTGTGTGCTGCTTTGGAATTCAGCGAGTGAAATGCTGTCAGTGCACTGATGTTTAAGCTATTACACAAGGTAAATCTAATTAACTCATTGCAACATTCAGGTCACAGAATTATAATCTTTTTTTGCTTAAGAAAAAATGCACACAGACATTCTTGATGCACACAGACATTTGTATATATTTGATTTACACAGACAAGTCATGTGTTTGACTTTGCAAATTTAAATAAGAAAGAAATATAATGCTCATGCCCCAGTTATATGTCTACATCATAGCTGCTTAACATACCTAAAAATCGATTTTATAAGCAAAAACCCTTCTGACAAAATACAGCTTTTAATGTGACATATAGCTTTGCTTTTGACACACTCTAGATTTTTTTTAGATTTTAGTATTTTTACTGAAAAGAATACCTTTAAATCAACAAACACTGTTGCCGCAAAGATTTTCATTCTTATCTGTGTTATTTCACTAACATATATTAATGTGCAATGGAGAGAAGCCATTATTGTAAATGCTAAACCAGCTACACAGCTGACTTAGAAACATGGCTAGTCTGAAATACATTTCCCATCATATAAACGTTGAAAAAGCTACTGCTTTCTTAAAACATGGAACAAATATGTACACAAATAGTCATAGTTTAAACTTGACAGTTGGAACTGATGTCATTATAATGTTTGCACAAAATACTTCCAAGTGTATAAATACACTATACTCATCCAAATCTGAGGCTTACAAAGGAATATGGCCTGTTCAGTGAACAAGTTAAGTTCTGTTAAGCTGAGGATATTTAGGGCACCTAAGTACCTCAAAGTGTACCAAATACTAAGGGACTTACAGTGAAATCAACTGTAAGCTTTACTTTTGTTTAATTTAGATTTTATTGTGTAATTATGGAGTCTCAGTTAAATTTCAGAATTCTGTGAGAATATGGTTATATCATTCAGAGTAACTGGCTAAAAACATTTTCACTTTTAAAAATTCTGAATTTCTGAAAGTGCTGAATTAAAGCATTTTCCTTTCTCCCCTGCTCTTTGGCTAACTTTTGTTTATTGTTATATTACTCCTCAGTTTTTGTTACTTCTCGTTATCTGAAATATTCATGTTAATTTTTCTAATAAAATATAGTATTTAGTGGGCATCAGAAAAGCTTAGTGCAGTATCATTTTTGTTGTAATGTGGGTGTGAAATCCATGTGCTCTTACACAGAATTCTAATTAAGTTCTGTTGCAGTTTAGGAAGTGGTGTAGTGCAGCATGACCACCACTACAATCTTCCTTTCTTCTTCCCACTCATTACATTCTCAAGCTCATTCTAAGTGTAACTAAGTAAACTTTTGTTCTCAGAGAAGTTTGGCACTGCTTCTGTTAGTAGCTTTATTCATGTTGAGACTATTTATATTTTTAATTTGTTTTAATTTCTGGAACTCCTGTGTACTTTCATTGCCTTTGGGTTGCACTGGGAGCAGCCTCACTCCAAATGTCAGCAGAGGCAGCAAGTGACAGCCTGTGGCTCCAAGCTGCCGCTGAAACAGCTGATGCTGGAGCAAATAACTGTGGCGACAGATACCATGGTAAAACTGGTAGAGGATTGCAGGTGTTGAAATATGAAAGAGGATTTTTATGTGAGAAAATCATTATCCAGAAGAGACAGAGTGGTTTATTATGTCCAGACTTGAAAAGTTCTTCACCAAGAATGATGCTGCTGATATGCTGCTAACACGGTACCACTCGAATTTATTTTGTTTGCTAATAAAGACCCTTTCTGTTTTGTTGGTTTTGGCTTTTTTATTATTATTTGAAGCATCATTAGCATTATGTAAAAGGAATTATCACCCTGGTTTATCCTTCCCTTAGTTGATAAATTGGTTCAATTTTTTTTATTCATAAGTTGCAATATCTGAATTCATATGTAAATAGAAAAAGACTTAATATGCAATAAGCTATAATCAAAATCACCTAACAAAACCAAATTAAATGAACAAACAAAAAATATCCAAAAAGAAAAGGAAATTGCATATTTCCTTCAATTTGAGCTATGGTCTTATCTATTCTTGAAAAAACACAGAAGAAAAAAAGACTATTTAACACTTCCTAGAAGTCAACACCCGGCTTCTGCCACAGTAAGGGAGGAAGCAGATTCCAAAGATAACAAAATGCAAGGGATTTGTCAGAAAAGGATCCCCCTGAAAAACCTTGTCATCACTCTTTCATTAAAAGTTATTAAGACATAATATTATTTTTAAACTTAGCTTCATTATAATCTATTTGCCTTTTTCCTTCATGAAAACATTCTGAATGTTTTTGCTCTTCTGATAAACCATTTCTCTACATTTCGGACATCCTGAAATATCTTCAATGAGGTACTTGTAGTTTTTGCTCATTGATCTCATGCCATGTGAGTAACCTGAAGCATGTGCTCTGTCTCATTAGAAAACACCCTTCTTTCTCTGGGAGCATGTAGCAGTCAGCAGTGACAGCAAAGTGTGTGCCACACCTGGGGCAGTGGCTGTGCCACTCTCTGAATTAGTGTTGAGCACATTCCCCATTTCTGTGCACACGTGTTTATGCTATAGATTGGCTAAATAAATGTAAGAAATATCACTTCACAGACATGAATTTGTCTTTTGGAAAAAATAGAGGCTTTTACCTTTTATTTGGAAAGTATTTTAAGAGACCATGGCACTGACTAAAGGACAGGTCCCTTCAAAGATTCCTCAGGATTTGACCCGCTGCTGGAGGTGTTTGAATAGATAAATATAATAAAATTGAGCTTCAGATATTTGCAGTGTTCTTCAGTCATTTTTCACAGAAGGAAGATAGAGACTAGAAGGCCTGTGATGATATCTTCCTCCACAGCTCATCAAAATTTTGAATCCTGTAAATTTTTTCTGGGCTGCTCTCCTGAGCACAGCTTTGATTTTAACATTTGCCCCCTTGACAGACTCTCCAAGACGTTACATCATTTCATAAAACACTGAATATGCACCTGAGAGATGCCCATAAAACTCCTTTTGGTAATCTCCACGTAAGGTACAAATCAGTACTATAAGTCACTTATTTTCTCTTGTCTTCTACGTTAAGAACACCCTTTTAGCAATTCCACTGCATAGCTTGTATATATCTATTGCATCAGAAGTAATAAAAATCTAAAAGCATGCAATATGTGGGTCTTTCCTCTTAATATAAATCAAAATAAATCAAAATTATGCCACTGAGAGATGTACATGTTTAGGAATTTCTTTTCAGTAATAGAATTTTATTTAAGTTTGCATGTACCCCAACCCTCCTCAAGGGAGTATCTTTGTAGAATAGGAATGAATAATATGAATGCTCTTCTGAAAGCAAAAGCCTTGTAAGTCACCAGCACTTACAGAAAGTGCCTTTCTGAATTTTAGATTCTAATGTCAGTCAAAATTATAATTAAAGTCAAGTTCCAGTCAGAGATAATACACCAGTTTTGGTAGTAATGTCATTGGGGGGGGGAGGGNNNGGAGAGAGGGAAAAGGGGACTAAAAATTAGTAATTTTCATACAATTAACTGCTACTCATGCCAAAGCAACTGTGTGTTATGGAATAGCTAGAGGGGAAAAGTTAGACTGAGATTTGGAGACATTTATTTCGAACATCCAGTTCATAACAGAAAACAACAGGTTAGTATAAATCTTTCATTATTTTCTTGCGTATGATGATCAACTTATGTGAGTATAAAAGGGGATGCTTCATCCTCTTCTAAAATGAAGATAGAAATATATTCAACTGCAGACCAATTACTATGATATTCAGGTATTTTGAAGTCTCTTGAATGGGAAACATTGAGCTGCACTTGTGTGATGATTAGCTTCATTGAGCTCTACTAGCAAATGTAGTACTTAACTTCAATCAATGCAGAGGTTAGGAAAAGGAAGTTTACTGTATTGATGGATTTCATGAGGGATATATGGAACCATCTGGAAAGAGGTCAGTCTTATGAACCTGCTGAAAGAGCTGGCACTGTGGATTTCATAGAAAGTAGCCACAGACTTCAATCAGATTACACTACCTGAACCATGAGACAGCTGCATACTCTCAATCTTACCTTACTTACAGACTGCAGTGTGCAAGTTCCTGCAAACAACTATTGATTTTGTTAAAAATAAATAAGAATCTATTACAGGGGAGACTGCTGTTTCTAGTGTTCAGGAATGTTTTATTGCCTTCCTGTTGAAATAGTGATGTCTTGCTCCAGGAAAATTATAAGCCTCAGAAAAAAAACGTATCCCACATCTTTAGGGAAAAAGTCTGCAGAATGGATCACTATTAGATATTCAAGATCAAAATTATGGGCTAATGTCTGAAAGTAGGAATCCTAGGCAGTTGAGAATCTAGAAAAAAATGACAGGGCAATAGAAATGTTTAACTGCATAAAAGTTATGTACCTGCAGCTGGTCAGCCTCAAGCTGTTGCAAGCTATGAAACTATTCCTTTGTAAGGCAAAGAGACAGGAAAAAGGAGATATCTGTGTGAAAGCTATTATCATTATTAATAATTCATATAATTACATTTTCCTTTAGATTGTTTCTTCATTTTGTAGTGAGTAGCTCATGGTGTTGTTTCTGTAGTTAACACATGCTTGGAATAATCATTAATAAATCCTATGGCTAAGTGTTTCTATGCAGATTTTATCTCACACTAGACTCTTAAGCACATTGCATTTTATCACTATTTATATCACTGTATTTATTCCTAAATATATATATATATATATGATTTTGCACCTGGTGCAATTTTGAAATGATATCCTGTGCCAAGTCAGGTTAGATCAGTATTTAGATGACAAACATATAAGGAACCATTACACAGCGAGTCCTTTAGAAATAATTTTTTATCAAAGCAGTTCTTTTTCCTGCCACCAAACCTGAAACTCTGCCCAAACAGAGTTTGCCCAAACACATTGTCAGAGGATGCTGTGCTTTCTTCTTGAATCCTCTGTCTCCTGTATGAGGCACATCTGAAGTCAGATCCATCAGACTCCAGGCTGTTTTGCTATGGAGTCAAGTCAAGTCTTCTTTAAGAGTAGAAAAATGCCAAGCCTTTCAAACCAGTTACTGTAGTCAAATGTTGTTATCTAGCACATCCTGGAACAAGAGGGGAAAAAGCTCTTGGGCATGACTAGAGAGGGCAAATATAGCTTTCTGTGCTACAGAGAACTCCCTCTAGGTCAAGCAAAGAGTGAAGCTGGATTCAGAACTAGAAAGCACTGAAACCCAAGCTGCTTTTCCAGATAGATTCTTTTAATTTTAATATTTTTTTCAGATTGTGAAAACAGCTGGAGAAATCTCTTGAAGCATATGTACTAGATTGAAAAGTATTAAATTAATAGTATGATAAATGTTTGATTGAGTGCAACCTGAGGGACACTGTACAAATATTCATAAGGTCCAACAAGATAAACAATGGGAAGGCAAAGATACAGTATACAGTTAGAGAGAGACTTAGAAATATTCAGCTAAATTCAAAAGAAATTACAACATGAAAACAGTTATATTAATGAAAAATGGAAGTTTTAAAATCTCAGTAAACACTTAAATTATATTAAGATGCAGACACCGGGTTTAATGTATTTATACAGTTCCATTGAGAAGCGTGGCAACTTCTCTAGAAAGTCTATGAATACTTTTACTCATCTGGTTAATATTAATCAATTTTATATAAACTACATACATACATGATTTTTCTGTATAATTTCAAAACCAGCATTTTTGAAGGTAATAGGCTCACTGGAGTGGCAAGAGCTGCAAATGAAAGGAGACTGAAATCAGAAACAGATTAAAGCATAGATATTGCTACATCAGCAAACAGATGAGTACCAGCAATTCTGGCCAATCAAATACCTCTTTGTATCAAAAAGACTAAATGTGGGCATTTTGATGTATTTAGATACCATGTATAATAACACAATGGAATCTTGGATTCTTCTGGAAAATTAAAGGTAGAATTTAGCACAATTAATTGATTAAGCATCTTCTAAATAAAATATGTAGTAAGATAATGAAATCCATACATTCGGATTATTCTTCTAAACACAAATATTCCATATGTCACTTGGTCTAAATTAGAATTTCTTGCTTCTGATACATTGATATTTGCAAGATTTTTTCTCCATTACAGACACAATGGAAACTTCCTACGACACAGAGATGTAGGGACAATTTCACTCTCTGCAAGGGACAGTGGAATCCCCCTGCAAAACACACTTCACATGCTACAAAAATGTGCTGCCATAGATACCTCTTGCAGGACTAAAAATATAGCACAGTCTAGACAGAGAGAAAACCTCCAACCCCGATATGTGTGGGCTGTGAGAAAAGGCATTTCTGGTCTTTGGGCATAAAGTTGCCTTTCAATCACTCTGAACTGCTCAGCCTTTCAGAAAGCTCACAACAACTAGAAGGAAATGGAAGGAAAACCTATAGCCTGAGTGTAATAAACAGGCTTCAAAAGCCAGAGAAGTAAGTGCCTTAGTTACTGCTAAGATAACTTATTTCTTTGAGAAAAAAATAGGTGATGTAAAAAGATGCAATTACATTATTATTTAAGTCTCAAAACAAAGGCTTGGTCTAGTCATTTTGCTAGCCTGTAACACGAGGCTGAACTCTGTGTTAATCAGCATCTTCAAAGCTTCCATTTTTTCAGTAAATTAAATTCCCTGTCCATTGGCTAAGGCAGACAGGGTTTGTGTAGGACAATGCTTTGAAAGTTCCCTCCAAACCAAGTTCTTTTAACTTCCACATTTCCAATTTGTTCTTCATTTCTTAGGCCTGCAGCAGTGTGGCTCTAATTTATGTTAATGAATGATTGGATTATGCTACTGTTGCCAAAGTATCTGATATGTCTGCATCGCTCCTCTGTTCTGTGACAATGCCTTCAGTGATTAGCTGGGCACATTTAAACATTGTTTGCAGTGATATTTAAACTTCTGTATGGCTTTGTGCAAGAAGACAGTGACAAAAACTTTGTAGCAGACAGAGAGACAAGTATGACTCACCAAAGGCAGATTAGTCGGCACCACCACACAGGGAAGAGAGAAAAGATTAAATGTTCTTCATTTGCTAGTTATGTTGGAGACTGTTTTCAAGTGGGAATAACCTTCAAGTCTCTTTTCTCAGTTTAACTCAGTAATTAGTACTCATGGCTGTTTAAATATTTGCTTTTTTATATTCTGTATTATATTGATTTGCAGCAATTTCTTCAACCCTGCCACATCTAAACTGTACTCACAAAATACAAACCTATTCATGTGTTGTTCCATGAATGTATTTCAGATTTCCTTTGATATTTCCATTTTAGAAGGGTAAAAATCAAGAAAATTAACAATTTCTGAAACAGAGAATTTGTTTCAAGTAAGTAAAAGTTTCCACAGGGCTTTGTTATCCTCTATGTCTCAATTAATGTTAATTTCGAAAGTGGATCCTATTTATTGAATTTTCACAGTGTTTTGTCCTGCACTTTTAAATAGAAGCCAACAAGAGCTGTTATCCAGTCCAGCATCTAGTGATCGATGACAGATATAGATTCAATTTGCCTGAGACAGGAAGAAAGGGAACCTGGATCTCCTACTTCCTCTGTTTTTGTAGAAAATACTAATATACTATTACTAAAAAAAAAAATCCCTCTACTGCCAGTGTTACAAGCACTTGTCAACATTCATTTTATTTGAGCCAAATTCATTTATTTGTGTTACACTAAGAAAGCATTTAGACCCAGTCTATGCATTTCTCTGTAAAGCTTGGTATTTTCCCCTGTAATTTCATCCCACATCCTTCAATGAAATCCAAAAATTGTTGAGAGTTTTGTCACAGGTGTCATTTGGACTGTGATTTCAACCCTATTTCATGTAACCTGAGATCCAGCAATTAAATGTCTCAGTAAACCCCCATTTCTCCAACTCAAAGTTCCAGTGCTGGAACTCCATGTGTGGGGTATAGTGAACAGGCATAAATCCTTGCAAGAATCAAATTTTCCAAAGGTTCCAAGTAGCTTAGGAGCCTAAGTTTCATTTTCAAACACAGCTTAAGCACCAAGGAGACTTTGATTCACAATTAATGGTCCCTGAGCCACTTAGGAGAAAATCAATGGAAAAGGATTTGGGTATGGCAATGCAATGTATCCTTGCTGTCCAAGCCCAATGGCCTTGACATTTGGACCTCAGCTAAGAGGAAGGTGTGGGGTCAGACCCCCTTCTTTACACATTATTTACTTATCTATGCCAAATTAAATAATTCAGCATGCGATGTTTAGAAACACCCAGTTGAGACAATCCTGGGCTCAACAACAAGGAGTTTGTGATTTGGAAAATAAGCCCCACCCTCCTCTCCCACGGTAGTGTGTTAATTACATTGGCAGCTGAATAAAAGACGTCACGAGCACAGGCATGCATGCACACACAGACATGCACAAAGACTATCAGTCCCCTGAATCTGAAAGATTCCAGCGTTTTGCCATTCACTTTCATATAATTTGAACACTTACTTAATATATCTTGCAGTTAAATACCTTGTTTTTTCAATGTCTTAAACAAAGTGCATCTTAGATGTGTTTTGTAAACTGTGAACTGTGTTGGTTTGCAGTCTTTCTGTACTTAAAAACTTCTGAATTCTTCTGTTTGTATAAAGCATAAAACTATGGAAAAACACCACTTTACAGCAGCAGAGAAAATAGTTGATGCTATGGATTTTGCCCTCCAATTTTTTGCATATGTTAAAACATTCTAATTTTCATTCAGAGAATTCACAGCTCCATCTTCAGTAAATGAAACAAGAACTGCTTACTAATACTACTGACAATATTTGTTTGAGAAACCTAATTTAATAACGTAAATGAAGTGGAAGTAGCTCTTAGCAAATATACCCCTTAAAGGCTTTAGAATGAGAGCCAGCCTATAGAAATAATATTTCTTTGTAGAATGACAGATTTAAAATAACTGCAATGATTTGTAGGGTAAGCTATTAAATTGTACTATTGGTATACAATGGTGGCTGTTAGCAGCCTCACAGCATCTACTTGCATGTAATTACCCTTCCTGCAGTATTGCCATGTGCCATCCACTTACTTCTCCTGGTAAGTAACGCAGCAAGTGAACTCCTGAGCAAAAGGTAAATGTTGAAAGGTTCCATTGTGGACCACCATGTGCAAAATAACTGAGTATAGAAGCAGATAATGCTGATGAGGTGTTTTAAGACTCCACTGACCTTATATCCCATTTATTAACAATTTTCCAGTGATGTAAATAACAGTTCCGTACCTCCTCTTCCGCACTTACTCTGCTGGCACAGTTGCTGGCTACTAAGAGCACATGGCTCCCAGGCCTGGGGACAGCTTTGGCTGTGATTGCCTCAGGAACACAGGTTGCCTCTTGCTGCCAATCCAGAAGGGTTTTCCAACTCACTTGTAAACTCCAAGTCTGCCTATCTGTAGCAACAGAAACCTGAGGCTCTTTAGTTTGCCTTATGGTACATATTACCATTCTGTGCACAGATTCACAGAGCAATGGTACAGGCTTTTTTCTAGAAGGACATTATAATGTGAATCAGCTACAGACATGAATTTTATTAACTCTTTTTGTTAGGAACTGCATTAAATGGCACCACTAATGCATAGATGAGCTCTGCAATGTCCCTGTTCCAAGGCTGAGCAGATGGCTGTTTCAATGTATGCTTGCTTTAATGTTTTCCATTTCATGCAGTGTCCCTTATCTTAGGAAACCCACTTATATTTATGCTGCAGGAGCACCTTTAAACTTGCTCAAAGTTTATGGAGCAAAGGGATAGTATGGTGGAAAAGCCAGAGGGAAAACTCAGATAAGATTCTGGTCGTGCTATCTCCTCTACTTGATTCATTTGAGAAGCTGCTTAGATTTCCTGTATTTTCTGTGGCAATGGAGGAGCTAATTTGGTAAGGAAAACCCAGCTGAACTCTGTGTCAAAACCAGAAAAATATAAGAGTTTAACAGTTTCCAGTAAGACTCTCTTCCTTTTTTCTCAACTTAAATTTTGTTATATTTTTCCTTTTCCTATTAAGCTCAGTATTAAGAACCAATTTACATCTACTGTAAAATAATTTTTAGAAGAATAAACAATTCAAGCAGTAGAGAACAATAAGATCTACAGGTGCACAGGTCCTTTAAGAAGTAAGTCACTGATGTTACACAAGGGAGGTATTCAAACTTAACCACTGAACCTTTAGAACACTGTTCTGTTCCCACTGCAGCTGGTATTTTCCTTCTAATTTGCATTTAAACACACGCAGGTCCAGATATTCACTCTTCTTCCCTTGACAGGTTCCTATTGCAGGTGCTACAAAATGCTCAGAGGTTTTTTAGGGGTTTTTTTGGATCAGTCTCAACCGGCACTCTAACATGTTCCTCAGTGATACATGGAATTATGGAGTTTTCCCACTTTCCATGTGGCCCAGGCCGCTCCCTGCTGACAGACAGCTTTACAGCAGGAAGCCTGTGGATGAGGAGCTGCTGCTTTGCCTTATTGCCTGACTGATGGCTGTGGTGTGGTCTGGTGCAACTTGCACATGCTGCCAACTTGTTAGTGCAGACAGAGGCTACACAAGCTCTGTGGGAGGAGACACACAGCTCCAGAAAACCTGGCTCTAGTGAAAATGTGGAAATCTGCACAGGCTGCAGACTAATGACAGTGTCTGGTTAAACCATCTCCCTTTAGGATTTGAGAGTAGAAACTCAGCCACGAGGAAATGAAATGCAAAAATCATTGTTAAACCATATTGAATATAAAGTATGCTTAAATGGTAAACAGCAATGCTTCACTGTACACCTGTGATCACCGTGCTCCCAAACTACTGTACTTTATTTCCATATTATCCCAGTAGAAGAAGCACAAGAACGCAATAATTATGAGATTCAAGAGGAGATCATGAAGGAATCTCTTACCAGTTCTGGGTCAAACTATGACTCAGTTTAACTCAAAAGACACTCATCTCTTGTTGGAATGGGTGTCTGAGGCTCACCACATTTCTTATTCCATTAAGGTATTACACATTAGAAGAAAAATTTCAGATGTTCAGAAAGAATAAGGAGCAAGTCAGCAGCAAACAGTGCCTAATTCCCTTTGCCTGAAACATTTCTCAGGCTTGAGGTCCAACCAGCAAGAAATTGTTGACTGCAAGTTGGCTTTTTTTTTTCTTTAAACATCAGGCTCCCAATTCCTCTTTATCCATTCTAGCACTCATGATCCTCTCAGTCACATATACCTGCTCCCATTTGCTTCTCTTCCTGATGTTTCATACAGAGAAAATAAAAGATTTGCAACACTTTGTTGTGACCTGGAGAAATGAAACAACTTGCTTAAGTCATGAAAAGAAACTGACAGAAAAGCTGAGCCAGGAGTTTAGGTCCTCTGCCATAATCTCCATTTTGATTTTTCTCCCTGACATACCTATGTATCCTATGTCATCAGTATGCATAAATACTTTATTTCTTTTAATTTTGCAATACTAACTTACTGTTTTAGCATGGCAAGTTTTCAAATGATCTTTCTCTAGATGAACATCATGGATATGAGCATTAGTTGCACAGTAAGAACAGATTGAAAAAGCTAGAGGCAGTGCCAGGGAGTCAGACCTAACACCCATTACGATCCATATTCCTTTCTATATATGGGGGAGAGTCTTTTACATGAGCTAAACTCCTTGAGGTCTTGTTCAGACATGAAACCCAATCAGCCAAAAGTAGCAGGGGGAGTACCAAAACTCCCTACAGCTGATTGCACACCCTTCGTATCACACATGCCCAAGCTTTCACAGCCTAATTTAACCTCTTTTTCATTTTAATATTTTTAAATCCAACTAGAAAAATTGTATCATCTATGCACAGCGGGATGTCCCATTATACGTGAAATAAGCTTTACTGGTATTACAGAAATGACAAGTTCATTCTTGACTCTGTACAAAGCATAATTCAGCTCCGTAAAGCTGAATTTCAGACAACCCAATAGCATATGTGAGCCTTAGGTTATTCTGCCCTTTCACAACATTTACAAACTGATACATATCTCTTCAAGAGGATAAATGTTTTCCTAAGTCAAAAAATGTCAGCTTTAGCTTGGACTGCATTAGCTCTATTGAGTTCTTCAAATACACACCAGGTTAATGAAGACTAAACCATGGTGGGCTGTGCTTTTTGATAAATATTGAAGTGCTCTTTGATCCTGATAACCCACAAATGTTCTGCATGAGTGAGTTTTCACAGTCAGCATGCAATGATTTTGATATTTTACTTAATCTATAGCCCAGTGTGGTTTGTTTTCCTTATCTGGATGGTATGCTAAGAACAAGAAAAGACAGGGAAATTAAAACCAGCACAGTAGTAGTGTTCAAAATCCTTTTCTTTTTTTCCTGTCTTGCAAGAATTCTTGGTCAAACTGGCCCATGGTTTAAACACATATCTATACATAATTCTTTGCAAATAAATATACACTGTGCTGCCTTTACTTATGCTGGACAAACTCTCCCCACTTTTGCACTGCTGGCTACAGCTCCGGTTTGATTCACTTGGTGGCTTTGAATCAGACTGGGAGTTAATAATAACAATATGTTGTCCTTGTATCAGTGCTTATATAGCACCTCTTTATCCCAGGCTCTCAAAACACTTTACAAACATTAATTAATTAAGTCTCAGAGCAGCCCTGTGAGGCAAGGAGCTATTAGGTGAAATAATTCCTTTCAGTTTCTTGCCTTTGCCATAGGGAAAAGAACCGGCATAAAGAGCTTAGCTTGTGCCAAAAAAATACAGCCTAGAATGAATGTTGGCAGGGTTGTATCTCTTCACTGCAGAAAGCAAGTACTCAAAATCCTTGTGCATTAGCAGACTGAGGAGTGCTACCACAACCCATGAGCTGATGGAGAGGTGGGAGCCAGTAGTGAAGACTGAAGCATGAGCATGGTGCCTTGGTAAGCATACAAGTTATTATTTTAATCACAAGAAATAAAAACTGAGAGCTTGCTTGTTAAGTTTTCTAATGTTCTTGTGGACCCTCAGTAACAATGTGTGTTACAACAACTGCTTCAAACAGTAGTTAAAGCCAACTGGTACATAATTGAAAAGAAAAAGAGTTGCCACATCTTCAGGCATGAAGAATTACCAACACAAGCTGAAGCTGTTTCCTGATCTGATAAAATTACCAGTATCCAGGCTATTATACAGACAAGCCAAATATGAAAGAACACAAAGATAAAGGATGACAGATAAACATGTGACAGAGTGTTTTTTAAAAAATGAACACTAATATTTTGGACAGTAAGTTCAGATGTTGAAGTACAAAACCTCAAAAATAATATAGTGATCTTGATGTCTCATTTAGGGGCCCACTTGGCAGTTCCAGGCTTTTCTAACATTCTACAGGGGCAGACAAGGTAAACAGACTTACAAGTTACAAAGAAAAAAACAGGCCTATAGCTTGCAAAAAAAAAAAAAAAAAAAAAAAAAAAAAAAAAACCCANACCCAACCTCCAAACCCAGACCTGTATCTTGCAAAAAAAATAAATAATGCCATCTGAATTCAATGTTTAGCCAAGCACTGTTTATCAGGGTTTTATTCCATGCACTAAAAACATAAATGGTTTCTTTTTTTCCTGAGGCCAGTTTTGGATCACCAACTTGAGTTGGGCCTGAGGGAGAAACACAGCATGTATGATGAGCTGATTAATTACCAGAAATCAAATGCCTTGCAGTCAGGAGCAACGTGCTTGAAAGAAAGCACTAGTACTATAAAAGTGTTGCATATCTACATGCATGCATGGCCAGTCAAGAACACCATGGGGATTAGGTTTCACTGTAGCCTGAAACAAAGGATTTAGGAATGATTGTTTATCCTTGACAGTGTGACCTGTGCCAGTCTTTATTAACAAGGGCTTTCAGAATATGACATTTAAAGTAACAGAACCCTCTTAAATAAACCTCAGGATTTTACTTTCTTAAAACATCACTAGGATTTCAGCAGCTTTTCTGAAACCATGAGAGTAATTCATAATTAAGGGTTAGGATATGTCTCATTTCAAGCCTTATGTTCATAAATATAATCATTTTGAATCCATCTCTTAAGAAGAGCTCATTTAAAATAGAGTGCAATTCTACCAAGGAGCCATAAATGAAGGTAGAATCGTATTAAATACTAGGAACATTTTACTGGCTATCTTGGAAAGTCTTTGAAAAGTAACAGGTTAATAGGAGATAGGTCAGACCACTTTACTAAGTTTTCCTTTTTCTCTGAAAGTCATGTGTATATGTACAGATGACTACTGGTATTTTGTTTCCTGCACAGGATTATTTCAGAATTATTTTCTCAATCATGAAACTCAGAGAAATCACAAACTCACTCATGTCTTCTAACATGCCATCTTATGCAGTCCTCCAAAGCAGAGAGTCATCTTGCCTGGGTGGAAATTTTAACAGATGATTTAATATAAAACATTGATAGACTGCTTTAAAGTGTTCTGTTTACAATTGTCTGTTCTGGTATTTGTTTGCTCCTTCCACTACAGCTTGCCAGACAATAAATAGCACACTGTTATTTCTCTAAGACTATTTCTGTTGTTGGAACATTTTTTTCTTGTACCCATGAACTACCCTCTGAACCAGTAAATGTTTCAAAACAACGTGAGTGCAGTAAGTGAGGCTATGGCAAGGCCAGGACAGGCTGATGGGAAAGCAGCATAAGACCAAGGCAGATGACAGTTTCCTGTTTATAAATGTTGGCTATATAATCCTGAACGCAATTTTCACTGCATTCAGGATTATATAGCCAACATTTATAAAACAAAAAAAGACAGTGATGGGTGTGATATCTCACTCTTTTCAGCTGGATTCATTTATAACTTAAATATTTTAATTTTCCTTTCCTGTGTTTCTTTCTCCTGAAAGAAACATCACTTAAGAAAAGGCATTTTGCCCAAACTTCCCCATTTCCTTCTGCTATATTACCTAAGGATAACGAGCAATTTTAGAAAGCTCCCCTTCTCTCTTTCTAATGTTTTATGCAACAAACATTTATAGGTGAATTTGAAATTTTTTCTGTCCTGCTGACATATTTTGAATCATTGGCTCTGAAAAAAAATTAGCACTGCACTGTAGCAAGCAACTGCATGCATGCCTTGCTTTAAGCCTCAGTGACCAACAAGGTTTTTGACCTGAGTTGGAAATCAACACATTTTTTGGACTTCTTTTCCCACTTGGGAGTAAAGAAGCATCCAGCAGAATTATCTCCTCAATTTTCTCCACTAAGCACTGTTAAAGAGATGAAAGGATGGGGAGATCCTTTGGAGTCCATGGTCACAATTTCTTGAATTCAGGGATGCTGAGAAATTTGAGGACAATGTTGGTTTCTGCTGAAAGAAATTAACGTGAAATGCCACTGCAAGATAGCCTAGAGAATTATTGATACCTCGGTAGTACATGTGTTGCCAGGTATACCTTTGTCAAAGGAAAGCAGTTCTGTGTGGCATGGTGATATGTACAGATCAATACAGAACAATTCTAAGAAACAAATGTCACCCCTGCACTGGCAGTAGCCACAGACACCCTGCCAACTACTCACAGTTTCCTCAACTCAAATTACCTGGTCAGGGCTGCAGCCTGTGACCACCAGCACAGTAACTCTGCATCTAATCAGCAACAACACTTGGGATAGCAATCCTAGCATTAATTATTGTAAACCACTTGCCTGCTTCCATAGCATCTCCTTCTGTGGTGGAAGGATAATATCATAGCATCCCGTGGCAAAGCTGTGAAAAAAAGTGGAAGGAAAACTTTCTGACACCCTTGGACAGCATGCAGAGAGAAAGATGGTGCGAATGAAAGTGGATTTCCCCCACCCCCAACTACAGCAGTGTTGGGGTGCAGAGCTCAAAATCTTCAAAGTGAAAGAAACCTCTTATCTAAAGATATCATTTTCTTCCCCAAGAACTGCAATGCTAATCCTATTAGCATACTAGCCTGTGATCACGGCTCTAGAGTTACATACAGCCTTCTTACCAAATTTGACCGTACTGCGAAGGCAGCTGTGAGGGCTCGATGAGCTCCAGATTAAACGGGCGCTGCCGGGGACAGCGAGCGGAGCCGGGCCGGGGCTCCCCTGAAGGCACCCGGGCTGGGCAGGGCTCACCCCCCTCCTACCCCCTCGGAAAACACGGGCTTGAGACCCTTCCTCCCGCCTCAGCACCTCTGTTACCCAAGTCCCGTGAGAAGCCGTGAGTGCCACGGGGACAAGGACTGCGGGAAGACAACCTGGAACGGGGCACAGGGATAAGCATCTGTGTTCGCCTCTGTGCTATAATGTCAGGGAAAGTCAAAGTCTGCTGAGATGAAAGGCAGATGTGCAGCCTAAGATTGATTGACATACAACAGCTCTCACTGAGGTGGAGAGGGAGCTGCACACAGCCAGAAATGGCCTGTGGTTTTTGTTTCTTTGGTTTTTTTTTATTGCAGTATCTTAAATTTTTAAGAAACACTTCCAAGAAGGAATATGGACTCTTTAAATATATTCTACAATTCTTTTCTTTTTTTTTTTAATTGGTTTTTTAAATTTCAGTAATTAAAGCTGGTAAATGTCCACCTCAGCTGTCTAGTTTGGGCACTTTTGTCCTTAATACCCAAGCAATGTAGCAATGATACTTCTCCATAGGAGCTGGACGATGGAGTGGGTCTTTGATTCATACCATTAATTACAGTAAATGTGGGGGTTGCTTACAGCTCAGACATTGCCTCCCAGCCACCACCAGCCCTCTTCTAGCTCCTCACCACCACCATTAAATGTTTTGGCACCCAGCCTATTTCATGAAACAGTGCCTATGTCCAGGTGTGAAACTGTGGCATTCGTCTTGAATTTTCTTCCACTCTCATTGCGTCACTTATCTCCCAATGACAGTCTATGACTTCCGCTAAGTGAAACAACACCTGATATTCTTTTTAAATAGTTCTTTCTTATTTCAAAATAAAAACACTGAAAAATAATAGAGAAAGTGATTTTAATCTTTTTTATTCCTGCTTATTATTACAGAATTAATAAGTTAAATACAACCAGTATGTCATTCACTCCCACAAGTCTGCCATTTCAGAGGAAGCTTCTGTGAAGGAGGCATTTTCAGAATACCTTACCCAAAATAGATATTTTTCTTCTGCTCTTTCTCCTCTAATGCAAAGCATTTAAAATTAGACTTATATATGATTTACCCCTCAACACTATCACTTTAGTTACTCTCACCATCCAAATAGTATTTTTTTATTTGTTTCTAATTCTGCTAAAACCAGTGCTGCCTTTTGTCAAAGAGATACATGGTATAATTCTTCTTTGTTGTAAAGACAAATATTTTTTCCACAGCTTTAAATTTCTTTTTTTAACTGAATATCCCTTTGTCTGTGTAATATGAGAAACCCAGAGCAGAATATTCCACTCTCTGCTCTCTATGTCATATATTATTTTATAGAGCTTTATCTGGCCTCCTTGTATTTATCTTTTCTCTAGAATAAACAGTCCTACTCTTTTTACTCTATTCACAGATATGTTTTCATGCTTTTAGTTATCCACAGAAATCATTGCCAACTGTTTCCTATTTCTTCTTTACCTCAGGATTTTTCAACAGAGGTGGCAAAACTTTTTCACTATAAAGCTTATCAATGAATCATATAATGACTTGAAATATTTGCCAGTATGTTTTCTATCATTTATAAACGACATTCCTTAAGTTACATGGGGTTTAATTAATGTCATAAAGGGCATAAATCCCTGAAATACAAATAAAAGGCAGAGAGGGGCTAAATCCTTTTAAGTTTTCATTTTAAACCTGTACATTTTCTTATATCTGTCATGTTTATATATGTTTATAAGATAAAATCAACTGCCTGTAGTTCTTTCTAGAACTTGCAAATATCAGATAAATCAAAAGTTTATCCTTTATTGACAGAAAAATGGAGTATTAATTTCTGCAGACACAAACTGTCTATGCTGCTTAGCAATACTGGACTGTAAGATTAAAAGAGACAGGTCAACACTTTAAAATTCAGCTGAGAGCTACATTTCAGTAGTTGCATTCATACATGCCTCGTCTTTTGGCTGCCTCCTCTTGTCCCCATCTGCTGCCATGGCTGGCTGCCTGCTCCCTCTCTGGGGAAGCCCCAGCCACCATGGCATGTGCCACTGTGCCACCACGCCAGGCACTGGAGCCACAGGGCAGCACAAGCTCCCTCTGTGCTGCAGGAGGTCCTTGCTGATGCTAATGCTGAAATATTGGCTCCACATTCCCCCCTCATACATCATTACACCTGCCTGGCATTTACATGCCAAAGGTACAAAATGGAAGTACAGGAAAAACTTGAAAAACAAAGAATAAAGTGCAGTTCATTACACAGAGCTTTGATCTTGAGAAAAGAGCTGGCTAATGGGAGAGGACTGACTCCTGCCCAGCAGCAGGGGAGACTGCAGGGATGGTGTGGTGTGCCCAAGAAACAGCCCAGGATTTCCAAGCCCACTGGCACAAGCTACAGACATAGAAGGAAAGTTGCACCTTCTAGATAGACTATAGACAACACAAATCTGAATGTTGGCTGTAAGTCTGTGCACTATTGAACAAGGTTGACTGGATTTGAAAGACAGTCACTTAACTGGATGTTTCCTGGCTCTGATATCAGTGCAGGATGATGATGGATGGATATATGTCTGGATATACTCTGATATATATTGCAAGTGTAAGAAATGAGAATAAAATTCCTTGTAAATAGAAGCAAAAATTAAGGTATTTACGTCTGCTAAGATAATGGACAAGGAGAAAAAGAGAAAAGATGCCCATATGCTCTTGAGCATGTATATACACAACACATGCACACACTCACATTTGCATGCTCAGTGCTACTTCTGTCATTTCCCAGTATAATAAACCATTTTTCAGACAGAAATGGGATTTTCAGTTTGTTTTCCCTTATGTTCTGCAGTATAGTTCTAAACAAAGTCCTGCTTGTTATCTGCAACAGCTAGTTAGCTGTATGCTAACTCTATTCCATGCTCTTTTCCTACCCTATTTATTTAAAAATTAATCAATCTAAGAAAATTGTAGAATCAGAGAAGCCTAATCAATGTGGAACATCTGTTTATAGTTCTCACTATTTTTGTATTAATTCAGCTCCACTGCATTTGAAAAACTGGTATACACTGGCCACTGTTTTTCTTTTTAATAATTTGCAGCCAAACAGCACAGTTTAAAACCTCCCAGACATCTCATCAACAATAATGCTCCCACCTTTGCCAAACCCAGAGATTTTCAAGGTCTCAGTTAAAACAAATGGAGTTTTTCAGCAAACAGGGCTACATTTTTCCTGCCTTCTTCAAGAAAGTTCAAAGCTCTATTGAAAATGTTTCATGGGAAACTCCAAACATTCTTGTGCATTCTTGTCACTGTGTTCATCATTTGCTTTAGTGAAACCAACCACTGCATCAGCAATGGTGGCTATAAAAATCCTGGGATTGTTTAGTCATATATACTCCTCTTTTCTAGCATTCCCTCTTGCTCATTTAAGTAATGCCTGAACTCCACACCATCGTGACTGGGCACAGTTTAAATAACAGGCTCTGTTTCCATATAGGTCATGCTGACATTAAAAAATTTGATCAATTCTAAGTAAAATATTTGTTGTTTCCTGCGAACAGACCTAAAGTCCTTAGAGAGGAGTTATTCATTCTAGTAATCCTTTTTATTTCAGTGGAATTGCTAGTTTGAGAATGTTTTGAACAAAGAAATTGGCCTACAGCATGGCCAATGGTGATGGAACAAGTTGCTTTTTTCATATTATCATAATTCGAAGTAACATGAGAGAGGAAGACTTAAACTTTAAGAGAATGTTGGTTTTCTTCCTCATTGCTTGAAATTGTAATGTTAGAATTAGAAGTGAAGACAAAATAGCGTCCTTGACTATTTGGTGAAAATTCTCTTTTTTTTTTGTGAAAATTTTTTTTTTTTTTTTTTTTTTTTTTTTTTTTTTAATCTAAACAGATATAAATTTATGCAGTTGCTATAATGCACCCAGTTCCCAGAACCCCTACTTTGCAAGTGAAGCTGTCCTCTGGCCATGCTCAAAGGTAGCAGCTTTGCAACTCAGGGATTAAATGGAATCAATAAATGTTTGTCTGGGAGACAAAAATGTACATGGACAAGCACAGACAGAGACACTTTCCATGCAGGAAGGTTGTTTTCCTGGGACCATCCACCTGGCTGTTAAGGGGCTGGGAAGATTTGCCCTTCCTTAGAGAACTTGCTGATAAAGTGTACATTATTCTGTTGATTATTAAAAACCATTTGAAAAAAGCAAGTGTCTCTCACAGCCTTCACTTTCCTGCCAGTTTCTTGCTAAGTGTATTACACCAGAGTACATATTACAGCCATGCCTCTCAACAGAGATTTTGCCTTTGAAATGGGCCTTCCAAGGCAAAACAAAAAAAGTTTTATTATGAGACAGGGAAACAAAAAGCTTTTCTTGTGAATAAAAAAAATATCTTTTATAAAAGAAGGACAAATCTTGCCTGGATGCTTTTCTACTCTCTGAATCTTTTCATATATATACATGTATTTGTATTATCTTATCTCAAATTTGTATCATTCTCATGCTTTCATTATACTTCAGTAATGTGTGTTAGTGAAATGGACCTATAGTAAGGTTCCTTATATTATATGATTGAAATAAAGTGATTTCAAAGTGATAATAATTAATCTCCAAAACACTTTGGAAACTGAAGCTGAAATTTTAAGTCAATGTCAAAGACAGGATTAAGTCTGAGGGGATAATGAGAACCTTTAGACCAGAGGAATTAAGAAAGTGCTTTAGTGTGTTTTCTCTGTAGGAATGGACTTAATTGAAGTAAAGCCTGAGTAGAAGTATCTATCCTCTTCCCTGGTCTATATCCCCTGTATCCACTCAAAAACTGATTATTTTGGGAAGTAATTTTAAACAGATTAAAAATATAAAAATACTGCACTGATTAAAGCTATATCTTTACATTCTAAAATACTGAGAGTTGACATTAAAATATGTACCAGCCTCTATCATTCTCATTTACTGAGCACATTTCACTCAGCAATTTCTCTGCTGCCCCAGATAATTATTCCTTATGTGCAATTAAGCATGTCACTCTGCATCACTCCTCCTTTCAACTTGCTTGATCAAATGTGGTCAATGTTTTCTCACTGATTTTTACCTGTATTGAAAAGAATTTCTTTCCTCAGCAGCATATTGACCACTTGAGTTCAGTACACACCAGTCAGGTCTTCACATGATGATAGTTCTGCTACGTTTTACACAAAGATCTCCACATGTGGTAATAAGCTCACCTAGGAGTCTACTCATGAGTATATTGTATCATTATATAATCTATTAACTGCTTGTAAGGAAAATAGCATCTAAAATTAAAAAAAAAAAAATAAAGTGAGCAGCCTCTTTATATTAGGTGCAGTACAAAGCCTCTCTAAGCTGAAGATCCTGCCACTGGCACAGCAAAGCAGAACAGATGAGAGTGATAGGGACATGAGACAATGGTAGTGGGTGCTGTTGCCTGATTCTGTTGCCTGATCAAAGGCAGGCAGTGTGTTCCCCCAAATCCCAGCCTAGCCTTTGCAATATGATTCTCCTTCTCCATCTCTCACATACTGCTGGTTACTTCCACCCCTTTACTGCTACCTTTTGACAGAGGTGCTCTTCTGGTAGTTCTTTTACATAAGGAGTCAGAATTTCCTTTAATGTAAATGAAAACAGTTTAATTTATGTTTTCAAAAAATAAGACAATTCAAAAGATGAATTCTGCTGTTTCCCAACTACCATTCACCTCCTGAGTGCCTTATAATTACATCGACAGTGACCCTTGGGCAGGGATGAAATGTAATGATATAAAGGGTGTGGGGTAAATGAGCATCAATTTGTTAAATACTGCATTTCTGTCTGGATTCTAACCTTTGGAGAGTACAATGCACATGCGAAATGCAATTGTAAAGAGAAGAGTGAATAGAAAGGCCTATTTACTTAGGCTTTAATATCATAGCTGTATTTAAAATTCCTGAAGCGCTCCAGAGTTCTGGCTGCAGGATGTTTTCCCCAAAGTACCTAATGTAAACATAAGCCTGTTTATATTTCAGTAGGTGTGAATAAACTCAGCCAATATTCAGTGCCAAGAAAATGAAGCACTTTTTTTTCCCATCACAACAATTGATGTAAGTAATCAACTTGATGTGTGTTGAAAATGAGGCCTTCATTCTGCTGTTTCCAATAAACAATATTAATGTGTGTTTGAGAAGCTCGAAGCAGATAAATTTCTACAGAGAAAATATTTCATTTCTCAGTGGTTTTGTAATAAAAGAAACCCAACAAAATGTTTTACAAGACCAAGTCCCTGATGTTGTGATGGCACATAGCAGATTTTAATGGTTAATTCTTAATCATGCCTGTGCTATGAAAAGAGCCATTGTGCCACAGGTGGCAGGAGGAGCAGAGGCTAGGAAGTGGTGGTCAGTAGAAAAGAAAATAGTGGCCTTTTCTTTCTCTTGAGACACTGCAGAGGCAAACCAGCCACAAAAATGTGGTTGAGCTTTTGATGACACTGAGAGGAGAAGTCTGAGAGGGGTTCAGGGCAAAGGCAAGATTTTTCTAGTGTTCAAGGAGGCGGTAGAATCAGGTGGAACAGAGTTCCCTGGGTTTGCGACAGCCTTCTTTAAAATGAGACATTTCTGGAGAACTGAAACATTTAATCTGTAGCCAAGAGCACAGAAGGGAGGTGGCTTTGTATTTTGTAAAAATAATGAAGCCATAGATCCAGAGCCAAATTTTGAAGAGGATTCTAAATACTGTTTTGGGGAAAAGATTATGGAAAGAATTACCAGTAGCTGTTGTCACCTCCCAAAGCTCTACTGCTGAAAGCAAGTACTGAATAGCTTTTCTAATCTCTTCTCTCATCCCTTTCTTTTGGATGAAGTCAAGCAGAATGTAGTTAAAGGCTCTATTTCCACTGAAATCTGCTGTGTTAAATTAGACCTTCTGAATCCATCCTTTCCCCAGAAGACACTCTTTTTCTTTTTTTATATATTTTTCTTTTTTTTTTTTTTTTTTTGTTTGTTTGTTTTTTTACCATAAGTAGTGGGTGTTTAATTACCTGAATTTTACAATGATACAACCTTTGAGACCTTCCTGACTAGCTGAGTATGCACAGTGTACTGTTCAGCCTGCTCAACAGCTCCAATTGCCTCACTAACACTTACAGCATGGGAGAGGGAAGGGAAAAGGCTCTGGGAGCTGTAACTTACACACATTTGTTGCATGTCTTGAAATCAGGGGCTGCACCAAAATCCAACATGAACTGACAAAGGCCTTTATGATTTTCAGCTCTGCCCTAGCTGCACATGCATACATATTCATGCAGACCCACTTTCAGTTTGCATTTGGACTTTGCACAACTTCCCGGCGCTGCAAGCAGAAAGCAAAGTTTCAACCTGTGTGGGCTCACACCCACTTCCACCCACAAATTTGACTATGAGGTTTTGAGTTCAAGCAAACTTAAAAATGCAAAGTGAAACACCATCAAAACCAGTGAGTTTTCTCTGGCTTGATGTCAAAAGTGAGAGAAATTGCACATTTTGCACGCTCTTGGAATGCAGCTGCATGGGAACATTTCAAAAACATTAATCATTCTTTCAGGAGACTTCAGGTCTCATGTTTTACATTCACTAGCACATATAAATCACAAATTTGGAACATCAGTTCTGATCTCAATTATATTTGACACAATTCTCTTGTCATCAGTTTGATTAAATATGTTTTACAATGAGTCCAAATCCTATAAACAGTTTAACAATTCAGCTTTAAAATTAAGCCTATGAAGAAATGTTTGCAAGACCACAGTCTGAATTTTGGGCTATGAAACTTCTGATTTTATAACATGTAATTGTTATATTATGTCATAATTTCCAAATTTTTTTCTTATTTTTTTCTTTATCTATTTTTAGTTTGTATGAGGTAATGTCACACTAACTTCAGCAGAAGCTGGAAACATTGCATTGTTTGACTAATTAAAGCTAAAAAGTTTCTCTTGAACAAAATGTCATATCCCTCAATTATATCTAATGAGGAAAAACATGACTTTTAATAGGCCTCTTGTAAATTAAATAGCTCCTTATGAAAATAAGTAAGTGTTAATTATTTGATAGAAACATGAGCTAAAACCTTACTGAAATGTATATATTAGTAACAGATTGCTATCTAACGAAAAATGCAATTAATAATTTGTTAAAAATAGTGGAACAATTGTTTCTATCCAAAAAGTTAATGCCATTTTTTTGTGATTCCTTATAGAATCACAGAAATAAGAGTTGTTATCATAGCACTTTTACCTATAGAAAAAAAAAATATTCCTGTTGCTTCCCAAAGAGAATTGGCAAAGTTCTACTTAGCATGTCATGGACACTAAATGATCTTCTGCATCTTAAACATGCAGAAGAACCTTAAAAGCAAATTTTTGAAATCAAAAAGTCATTAAGTTCATATACAAAAATTTAGAGTTTAACCAAAGGCAAGTTAGCTTAGCTATGACACAGATAACTCCTGGTTTACTGACATCAGTCAAAACAATGAATTGATCAGAAATAATAGTAATTTAGTGTAGGATTAAAATTCAGGTTTCATTCAGCCAATAACCAAAGAACTTTTTGCCCGTCTTGTATTTTTTTAAACTGTTGGAGTTTGCAGTGGTTGTATAAATGTTTAATAATATTAATAATTAATGTTGTGTTTCTGCAATGACATTTTTTAATCTGTTTTTGCACATCAGGTTTTAAAGCTGGAGATCTGAAAGTTGCACTAGAGTGAAATGGGAATCCATGAAATGTGTTCCGCTCATGCTATTACATAAAAGCTTCTGGGACTGGTCAAAGTTCCCTAAACCTCAAAATAATTTCATCTGCAATAAATGGAAAAAAATTTCAAGAGTTTCTTCATGCACTGAAGAAATTACTTAGTTTTTCTCCTCCTTCCCACCCAAAGCACTATCTTCCAGGTTACTTTGTTATCTGCTCATGATGGATAAGAGCAGGAGCAATTTAGCTACTCAAACAAGTCTGGTTTGTAGTCTGAAAGTAGAAGTC
Source organism: Peucedramus taeniatus (assembly GCA_013400575.1). Lineage (NCBI taxonomy): Eukaryota > Metazoa > Chordata > Aves > Passeriformes > Fringillidae > Peucedramus > Peucedramus taeniatus. The sequence goes on along the minus strand of WBNO01019053.1, from coordinate 14,351 downwards.
ATTAGAAAAATGCTATTTGGCTAGTGGTAGCTTAAACAGTGGTATATGATTTTCACTCATTTTAAGTAATTTCTGCACAATTCTTAGCTCCTATTTAAGTGAATCTAGGAAATTTTCTCTGTGAAATGGAAAAGATTTGTGCATGTTAAATGGGGGATTATAAAACATTGTTTTTGCAGCTGTCTGATCTCTTGTTAGTTAACACATTTTTCATTTACTTTTTCTTCTTTGAGTTCTGGTGTACTTCAGACACAAAACTGAAAAAGACTAATACAGCTTCTCAGTTTAGTCTGCTTTGGACCTTGAAATAACTTTTTGGAGTAAACAACTGACCTAATTACATATACAGTGAAGGCATTAAAATGCAATACAGTCTGCAAAATTCACTAAGGTCAGCAAAATACTACAGACTTCAAACAAAAAAAAAGCTGCAAAACATACTTGTAAAATTTGCTTTAGTACAGACAGAAACAATCAGGTTAGTAATAACAGTGTGGTCTTAAAAATTAAGACAGCTATGGTTCAATTCATGAGTTTGGAGAAAAGAGAATGGCAGAGCCAAACCCCTGAAAAATGTATTTTCCCAGGAGAAGCAACTTTGTTTTCTGAAGGGAGGTTGGTTATAATCCCCTGGATGCTGTAGTGAGATGTTTGCTAAATAGCAATGAACACTGTACTTTAAAAACAAATCTAACAAACAATCAGCATATCTTTTTTACAGCCACCCTTTTATAGTCTCCCTAAAAGATTTACAGTCTCCATAGCTGTAAATGGTATGACTGAGTGATCTCTCAGTGAGAGCTGCCATGGTACTGTTGCTTCCCAGCAGGCAGTCCAGTCAGATGAAGTAGAGTAGGCGTAGGGAGACAGATCCCATTTGAATGCATGAAAAAAACATGATGCTGAAATTTCATAGCTGTTGTAGAGTTTATTCGAGATGCCTGATCCTCATTTTTTGCTCGCTTGGAGCTTCCATTCAAACATAATACTGGATTTGTGCAAAACTGCACTGTGTCACTTGTCCAAATTTATCAGCATTTAATTTATGCCAGCTCTGAATGCACTGCAGGGCAGCACAGAAACCACAGGAGCCACACAGGGCTGATGACCGTGCTGCTTTCATTCCCCTGTCACAGGGACTGCAGAGCCATGCACCCTGTCCTTGCGGAAAGGCAGAGGCAGCGGAAGAAGCTCTCCTGAAAATTCTTGCCACAGATGCCTCATCTATAAATTGGGACTAATAGCACTTCACTATTTTGAGCAGTTCTTAATGTAGAGTTCAGACCTCTCTAATAGATCCCACTCTGAGTCTCAAGTGGTTTCTCCTGTGTCCAACAACCTGATTCTGCAGAAGTTGCTGACTGGCTTGATAAGGAGCTGGATTAAGCTATTTGTTATCTGCCTGTATTGTACCCCAGATACTTACCTATCTAAGGTACTTATATCAGCACCTTTACACCTAAGCACTTCCCAGTCTGTAATGGAAAGTATTTCCTTTATCATAGTCCTGGAAATAGTATTCTTTTCAATTTATAGATGGGGAACTGAAGCAGAGAGAGTAAATGACTTTCCTGCAGTTTTAACAAGAATCCTGAGGCAGAGGAAAGACCTGCCCCTGGCGTGGCTGTGGCAGGCTGTGTGGCAGGCAAAGGAGGGAAAGCAGGGGAGAGGGAGCAAAAGATGTTGTAGCAAAATGTGTTATTTATCACCATACACACAATCTCATAAACTGACCAGATCAAAAGAGATGAGCAAAGCTCATTAAAACCAAACTATTGTTTTGGGGCTTTTTAATAGGTTTTGAATCATATCACACCCATAACTGAACTGCATAATTTGAAAATCCTTATGAAGAATGTGAGAGTCCTTATAAATATTTTTTGTTGCAACCTCTATACAGTGGTTGAAAAAGGCACCAAACCAAACCACGCATCCAAGTAAAGTAAGGCCTAACTGATTCTTTTGCAGTCATGTGTGCTTATGAATGCTTGCAGAATTTAATTTTCACAAAATAGTCCTTATTTATTCTTAAGAAAGAAGAAATTTGCCTCAGTTAGGGAAATTGACCCAACAGTAGGAAGAAACCCCATCTCTTGTTACCAGAAACCATTGCAATAAGTGTTACTCTTTTGATATATATAGCAACAAAACAGAATTTTGAACTACAATGGGAATAAAACCAACTCTTTTGATGGAATTGGTCAAAAGCAATTAACAATTAACCAAACATTAATGCCTTTTGTTCTAGCTGACAATTAGTAATTAGCCACTAGTTGGGACCATATGTCACGTATCTGCTACGGAAATTAAAATGACTGACAAAGGAAATTAGAGTGACTGGGGTCAGTGATTACATTAAGCCAACTGAGTATAGGCCAGGTCAGTGCATGTGTATTGCATATTATATTTTGTGTGAAGTGTGCTTGGAGCTAGGGAAGAAAGGCCCTGCAAGTGACAGGAGGAGAAGGGATGGGCTCCTTTCCTTCCTTTCCTACATGCAGCTATGCCTGTGCAGAGAGGACACTCCTTGAGCAGGCAGAGAAGATGCTGTGTGAGAATCAGGGAGAGGGTACATGCTGAGGTCTACAAGGTAATAGCAAGGGAGATTCTTCTAGGGAGTCAGTGAGTACTGTGGAGAGTTTGGGCAACCTTTACAGCTACTGAAAGAGTGAAGGATTGGTCCCATGAGGAAAGACTGACAGGAAAAGATTGGTTTCCCGTCTTTCTTATTTAGTCTTTCTCTTGTGACATGTCTAAGATTTCTTTATCTGAAGTGTTTACTGTCTTATAGTTTTGTTGTTGCTTCTTATTGGCCTTTTGTTTTATAGCCTGGAAGACATCTAGGTGTTTTATGTGCATATTTTAAGGAAAAACAGCAGGCAGTTCCACACAGGTCTGTGTCAGGCCACTAAGTCTCTGTGTTAGGCCACTATGTCCAGCCACTAAGTTCCCTGCATTGGTTTATCTCCCGTAGTTGAACAGTGAGTATACCATGAGAAGTTACTCTCTGAAGAACTACAAAGATGAAAGATTATTTTCCCTCGGATGAGGCTGTAACTGTCTCTTCTGAGAGATGATACTGTAAGGATCAGAGCAAGTGTTTCTGACAGTAGGCAAGACAGCTGAGTATGTGTAGGTGATGTGGTGAGATATTTCATTTACCTCCTAAAAAAAGTAGATTCAGTTCTGTGACAAAAATACTTTTTTTTCTTTCTTTTTTTTTTTTCTTTTTCTTTTTCTTTTTCTTTTTCTTTTTCTTTTTCTTTTTCTTTTTCTTTTTCTTTTTCTNCTTCCTTCCTTCCTTCCTTCCTTCCTTCCTTCCTTCCTTCCTTCCTTCCTTCCTTCCTTCCTTCCCATGGACTGGGAACCATTCAGCAAAATCTGTATTTTGCTTCCTACAAAACTTGGTTTTAAATATAGAAAGGTATCAAGTTATTCCTTACTGCAATTATAAAATAGAGTGCAAATAAACCCATGGCAAAATATAAGATATTTATATCATAACTATTTCCATAAATTGTGTAAATAATTGGCACTTGTTGTCTGAACAGCATGTAATTAGTCTAAGGAAAAAAAGTTTCTTTTTTATATTATTTCTACCCCTTCACATACAGTGTCCCTGTCTCAGTGTGGTGAGGGGTACAGCACTGGCTGGTGTTGCACTTCAACACGGTCTGTGTGACATAATGCAACAGGACAATTGCTATTTAAAGAAAAATGAGGCTAAGGTAAATTATCCTTTACTATAGGGGCTGTTTAGCTGGTTTATAAAAGGAAAACTGTTTCTTCAATTACAGTAAACTGTAGTCCATCCTCTAGCTAAAGCTGCACAGAGAAGCATTTGCTTTATTCTACAGAGAGATTCCTCTGAAGGTGACCCTTGCACACAAACCAGTCCCTGGATGCTCACACTTATTGCAGTTAATATGAGCTGGAGAGCCCCAGCTTAGAGACTCATTCTTTCAGAAGTGCTCAGGCTCTGTTGAGAGCTGAGGTGCATGAGAGAAGCTTCAGACAGGAATAATGATTCTTCCTTGAAGTGATCAGTCCCTGAAGAGCACGGCTCCTTTCACGGAGCACAGCCCATGCTCCTCCTCGCATCAGCCAGCCTGGCTGCCTTAGGTGGCCCTGGGTATAAACCCAGCCTGTTTTGGCTGGTACCTGATTGGTACTACCAATTGTATCTAGCTGATATACTGGGAGTATCAAAGGTAAGTCTCACAGAGAGATGGCAACAAAAGAATAGCGGGATTGCTGTTGTACTTGACGGTATGTGGAGAGAAGAGCAGGTCAGATGAGCAGGAAGCCCTAAGGGGGGGAAGTCCTCTAGAGAAATGTACTGGAGAGCACAGAAAGCTGCCTGGATATGCCAGCCCTCATTTGTATGATGGATATGAAGTATTTGTGACATTTTTGTTAAAACATCACTGTAGGTAACCCTGGAGTGAGCACGATGTTTGTATTCATGTTTGGAAGTGTTCATACAATGTTTCTGGGAGAGAGGGGTCATCAAAAGCTCTATCAAAGTCTTCAGTGTCTGCAAAAAATAAATAGTGAGAAGAGGGCAGTGGAAGAATTTTCTTTAAGGTGTTCTGTGTTATAGAGAGAACTGAGAGATGGCTGTAGACTTGATGTATGGATTGCTAAAGGAAAAGGAGGAAGAATAGTTTTGGTGAAGCTCACAGCAGTGAAGAAAGCAAAAGTGAGATCGAAAGCAAGATCCCTTGGGCTGACTTCAGCAGTGGAGAGGAGTGCTGGAGGGGCCCCAGCAGCTCTACTGAGCTTTGATCACTGCAGCAGCTCCGGGTAGATCCTGATCCATACTTACATGTCCTTGACAGACATATGAATTTTAGACCAAATAAGCTACATGCAAATTTAATCAGAGAAGGAAGACCATAGCATCTGCCACACCAGCCTGTCTGTCCTGCTGGAATAGCCCAGGGCAGGTAGAGTACCTAATCTTATTCAAGTTTCCCAAGTTATTGTTTTCTTGTATCTTCCTCTCCTTTGTACACCTTCCTGTTGATTAGTTCTGCTTGATAGTCCTCAGATCTAGGGGAGGTTGTTCTTGTTTTATTCATGGTTGGAAGATTAAGAAATATTGCTCATTCTTGTGCACAAAAAATAGTTCAATCTCCTTTTCTTCCCTGGATGTGGCTTGCTCTGTTACTCAAATTTTTGTAGGAACACAAAATACAAACACCTTTCCTCTGTATTGTTTGGCATAAGGTACCAGTGGATCCAGCATCCTTACACTGCTGAGGAAACTGTCCTGGGGCTTATGATTTTTAAATGATACATCTGAATAGTTACTCATGTAAATGTTCTACTTTAATTATTGGTGGGATTTCCATCCTCCTAATGTTATACCTAAGGCATCTTTCTCAGTTCTTTTGTATTTATCACTCTGTGTAAATACAAAATGTAGAGAGAACATACATATTTCTCACTGTCATTTTCTATCTGCATGAAACATCACATCAAGTGTTGGCCAGCAAGGGAATAGAGACAAAAAAACCCACTGGTGTCTGTTGACAAATTTTTGCCTTCTTAGCAGGAACCTTCATCTGGTTTGTGCTTTATTATTTTAGTTAATTGGGTAGCCATATAATCCAAATATTAGTTTGCTCAAAATAATGTTGAGTTTATATGAGTCCCCAATTTTACCTTAAAAGTGAAGTATTCTGTCAGTGATTTTACAAGAGTAGACAAGCATGAAATTAATTTTATATATTAGCACTAGGAAAGCTTACAGCTTGCTAACGTTGGTAGGAAAATTTACTAGAATTGTAATATAAGGCTGTGGGGATTTTCCCCTTCAGCTAGGTGAATTTCTTCAGCAATTCAAACCTCTAATAACTTCTTTAAATAGGGTATCTAAATTTCTATACTGAAACTTCCTAATCTAATTCTACTCTGCTGCCTTGTGTGTGCCTAGCTGTGATATAGAATATATTTTTGTATACATAATATTATCATGCATCAACATAGTTAGACTGGGGCCATGTAGGGAAGATTAGACTCATTGAGTTAGAGAAAGCTTGTTTTACAGTTCTGCTTAGACTAAGAAAATGGGGTTTAATAAACATGGAGAGGTTTGACCACTAGTTTCATATACAGGCACAACTTCTAAAGCAAATGAACTGCCAACACAATAGACCTTGAGGTATTCTTCAGAAAAAGATGATTCCACTCTTCTCACGGATACTCAAGGAAGAGGTTTGTAAGTCATGACTGATTTCTACCCACTGGATGTCTGGGTTCATCCTGACACACACCAGGCTGATCCAAGTTCTTGCACAAACTCTTCAGCCATCTGCAGCTGGAAATAGCTCCACCTGAGAAGCACCATGTCTTTTTCTATATTCTCAAATAATTCTTTATTTCAGTGATTGCTTCCTTGCATTCATTCTAGTACAACCATTCCAGGAATTTCTCCTGCAAGTTGAAACCAGATTCTAGTTTTATACCAGCACATATACAGGATTTTTTGGATAATGTCTATCTCTCAGCAATAAAGCAAGCAGACCTGTTTTTAACATTAGACCAAGAACTCCTTGTACCTTTGAATATTTAATTACAGTACATCAGGACTTGTGATAGGTCTAGGCATGGTGCTACATGGCTTCTAACACAGTTGTATGAATTCATTTTTTTCTTTTTCTATTGAAAAACTAACGTGAAAGAGTCTTTTACTGCTTTCCATTGTAAATTAGTTTTAAATGATGTGGCTGTCATTTGAATATGCTAATTATGCTATATTATTTTACAGACCATTAGACACGCCTATAAAAATGTGTCTTAAGTTCTAAGCCTTTTGATTAACTTGTTGACTCTGTATTCTCCAGTACTTGCTTAAGACTGGTAATTAGCATTCAAAGAGGTAGCAGAATGCACCTGCCATTCTGACCACTGGCGACCTTCACTATGAATTAACTGAAAAATCCATGTCAGGCACTTAATTGAATGAAGCTGTGAACTTGTAAATGGTAATGGTTATGATTAGTGTATAACATGCCATAACAGTAATGATGTAATCTTGGTCTCAAGAGACTTAGGGTTTAAGTCTTGGGGGGTTTATATGCCAAATTAAAGAGGGGGTAAATGACAAGAGGAAAGCTTGAAAGAGGGAGAGTGGAAAAGGAGAGCCTCTTCTCTTTTTTCCAAAGATTCTAAAGATAAAAATATTTAATTGGATTTGAGAGGTTGGTGAACTTTTTATTCCCATCAGAGCGCTTCATCTGTCTTTAAGGCAGAAAGAACTGTCAGCAGCCCTTTCGTCTAGTCATGGAGAGGTATTTGTCACTTGTGGCTGGATGTGAGGAGCTGCATTAAAATGACTGGGTTTTGTCAACTGTTTCAGGGAGCCAGAGAACATCCATGGCTCACTGGGGCACATGCTGTGCACAGTATACACATGTGGACTGGCTTATATGCTCCTTTTTTGTTCAATACTTTCATAGCCATTACAGTAACAAGATTAGTGATGCAAAGCAGCTCATGCTTTCTTTAGACTTTATGTTTCTGTATGCTAGTGACAAATATGACCTGAGCAGCCAGAAAAAGACATTTGGTAAGGATGATGTGGGTACATCTAAGCACACCCTGCATGCAAGGAGGAAGAGCTTTTGTAAACTGGATGGATCCTGCTGGGCTTTTAGCTTTGGAGCCCTTTTATGAAATTTGCTTATAACTCCATGTCCTGTTTATATGCTTGTTAGAATATGACATCTTGCAAATATACCCTACAAGGCATGTTGCTGAACCAGTAAGTGAGAGAAATGAAGCCTTTCATGGCTGTTGTATCAGGCCAGTAACCAGCTTGCTCATGAGCTGAAATGGAGCATATATCCAGAAATGCAAGGGAAAGCTTTGCAAAGAGCTGCCAGTCTAGTTTAAGCATAACACTCTCAATTTAGCAAGAGTTGTACCATTGAATCACAAAAAGTGTATTTCAGAAATCTGCATATTTATACTGAGATTAATTATGTAAATTATATTTAATATGAACGAATTAGGGGAACCAAATTTAACTAGAGTTTAGGAAGAGTAATGGAATAATAATCTAGCTATTAAAAGTGGCCAAAGATCTTCATCACAGGATTTATATTAACCTTACTAGTAATTTAGTATGTCATAATGGAGTTAGGCTTTCCCTTGTCAGTACATTTGCGACCTGGCTATCATAAAATTCAGATTCTGCCAAATCAGAGTAAGACATAAACATATGTCTTCTTTTGCAGTCCACAAGAGAGCTTCATTGGGGTTATGTTAATGCATACGAGTACATATTGAGTAACATGACCAGACTCTATACCTGTATGCCTTCACAAAAACAGAAATTAAGTCCTAGTTAGTATAATGAATCCTCTCTCATGAATTATAGCAGCACAGATAGGCTGCATTATTTTTACCCATTATCAACAGAGTGAGGATGGAACTACATTCACCTCTCGGGGAATGGTACTCAGAGCTCTTTACTTTTTCTTTAAGAATCTGTCTTCTACATGTTTCATATCATCATTTATATGATTCTGAACACAGTCTTTAGAGCTTTGTACTTTACCTCCTATCTAGCATGTCAAGTCTGACTGTATTAAATGTCTTACTTTTTTCTCCAAACACCTTCACTGTCCATTGTTTGATCCAAAGAGAATAAGGCAGTGTATGGTTTTCTATATTCCCCTCCAGTTTTACTCCTTTCTGCTGAAGTTATTGCTGTTCATGAGGCCTTGCTGCATCTTGCAATGCAAAATCCTAAATAAAGAGCTCATACTTTGGCCTTGTTTCTGAGTTAAATGAGTGTAGTGCAGTTATAGTCCACATCTTTTTAAAACTTTCTTGGCAGATTTGATTGAAGCTGACACAGGTTTTCACAATGGTAGGAAAAAGTCAGTTAATTCAGCTCTTGTGATGGTAAAAAGCCAGGCAGAGGAGAAATTCTAATTAGGATCTCCTTAGAGGGAAAGATCTCATGAAGCCTCTATTAGGCACCAGAGAATCCATAAAAAGAAAAGATTTAGAAATGTCTAGACCTGAGAGATGCTTTAGTCTGAATTCATGTTGTCTTGGACCTCCCAAGAAACCCTCTTGGACCTGTAGAAATCCAGGCTACCCTATCTGCAGGTCCCAGAGCACAGCTTTCTTCAGTGGCTGGACAGATTCTTTGAGGATTTGGGGACCTTCAGTACCAGAAGTATGAAGTTATGATAGAGCGGATGCTGAATGTGTAAGAGCTTGGAAAGCTGTGTGCTATTTAAGGTTGGGGGTAGAAGACCACAACCAAAGCTAAAAGATATTTAAAAGAAGATGAATACCCCAGGCCAAACCTGAAAGCATGAAGGAAATTTGTGACCCTTAAAGCATGAGATTTGAATGCTTCCTTACAAAAAAAAGGTTCTGAGACAGAAGTGCAAATCCATGCAAGAGTAACTCAGAGTCCAGAAGCCCTGTCATTTTTGGTCTGTATAAATTGAGCACATATATAAGTGCTCAATTTTAACACTCTAACAGTGTTAGTCCATTATTTTGTATATTCAGACAAATCTTGTGGCTTCTTTGCTTTATCAACCAACATATTATGGTCAGTTATAGTATGGCTAACAATTGCTCAAATATTTTATTTTTACATCATTTAAATATCTACAGAATAGCAAATATCATAACTGTTAAATGCAGCAAGCTGACCTCTGGAGAATCTGAATCTCAACACTGGCTGTACAACTAATGAAGGATTTTTCAGAGCCAATGTCTTTGTCCTTAGGACAAATGTCTGCATTTGACAAAGTTCATTTTTGGTTTAATTTCCAGCCCTGCACTAGAATCCTTGATCCTGATTCTGCCAAGCACTGAGCTCGCTGTTCCGCTGTTGTCATCGGTGAGAGCCGAGGGCACTCGCACCTGGCAGGAACTGGCACTTTGATGGCAAGCAGGGATATTGCAAAGCAGGATTAAAGTGCACTTGCTGACAGAGCTGTTTGAAGAAGATTTCAGAGCACCTGCCCATGCTGTGCCTGACTCTAGACTTTGCTATCAGCCCCTCAACCTCATTAGCGCCAAATTCATTCTCAAAATTAAATAAGAGACGTTGACAGCACTATTTATTTACTGCAGCATGCCTAAGATATTCCCAAATAATAAAACATAACATCTTAGTGTTCTTTCTCCCAAGGGCAACTTAAGGAATAGATTAGTTCTGGATGCTTTGCCCCAGAACAAAAGAGAAAGTGTAAAACATTAAAAATGCCTGAAGTTTCTTTAGTTTTTGCTAAAACATTGTTAGTGTTTTTTCCCCAAACCAAGAAAGCAGACAGAAAACAAAGTAAAATTCATGGATTGAGGGTTTTCTTGTTCTGAGTCTTTTACCTTCACTATATTTTGGTGGTGACTAGTATCATATCAAATCAAATTGGGAGAACAATGCATCCTGTGTCATTGGAATAAGTCCTTTGGACTTACCTTTCAATAAAAAATAATTTCTTTGCACTTGGGGTGAATCCAAATTTCTAGAGGCAGAGAACATTGATGAGGTAATTGTCTTTCCATAAAAACTTTCAGGACTGAGAAGAAACCTTGCCATAATAAATAAAACTGAGCAGAAAAGAAATGGAGGAAAAAGGAAACATGGAAAACTGAAAAACTGCAAATTTTTAAAGTCTCTACTTTCCTGTAATGATGAATTGCATTCATTTTTGATTAAAATTTCATTGCACAGTAGTTTTGGTAGAAGGCTACCTGAAGACTTTTTCCTTTTTTTTGGTATAACAGGGAGTCTATTCCACTGACAACACAGAAACAGCTCTACTTTGGTATGTTTTAGTGGTTACCATTGACCTTGGGCAAGAATGTAGGTTACTTTCCAAATTAACCTTAATACTCACTCGCAGCTTTTCAATTCTAGCAAGAACTGCGCCCTCTTTGACCTAGCATGTCACACAGTCTCTTTCCATAAAACTCTTCCAGCTTGGATTCCTATCCCCCAAATCCAAAGATTTGGTGAATTCATAACTGATTTGCTGCCATTATTTGTCCATCATCCATGTAATTTTGAAAATGTAGCAATAGAAAAAATAGAACTACATAGATCAGGGAGGGATGCATGGGAAAAACTCCACATGTAATGAAATTTAAGTTTCATATTTAAATAAAGTGCCTTAATTTACACAATGTTTTGGGGTTTTTATTGCATCTACAAAACTATATGTAGAAAAAAATGGTTGTTTCATGACATTTCTGAAGTTTCTAGTGTGTGTGGGTGTGTGTATATGCCCACTGACTGGCTTGGCGGCTTCTGTAACATCACTGGATAACCTCTAGAATCAATTTAAATCAAATTACATGCATAAATCTAATTATCTGCTATTGTTTATAGAAGCAAGCCCAGAGGGATTTAACAGACAGGAAAGCAAAGTGTGAAAAAAAAAAAAAAGATTTGAAGTGGGTGGTTCAGTTCCATTGCCCCTCAGCTTTTCAAAAATAAAGGAAATTTTTAAAAATAGCCCAGACAAACTCTGAATATCACACAGTAAATCCTAACATCAGACTTCTCATTGGTTCTTCTTATTTATTTTGTGCTACAATGCAACTCAGACTAAAAATTGCAGACTCTTGAGACGTTTAATATTTGAATATAGTTTCCCTCTTACGACTTTTTTCTTCTCCACCAAATATTTATCAGGAAATAAAAATGTAATTAAAAGTTTTACTTCATTAGTTACCTATTTTTAAAATGATTTTGTCACAATTTTTTCTGGTTTGAGACTTTCACAATGTTATTCTTTTTTTCATTCTGTTTTTCACTGATGTATATAATTTCAAATTCTTTATGTAATTTAGGAACATCTTGGGGATTGTCTTCTAATAGTGTAAATCAGAAGTAAATCAACCGAAGTTAATTTAAACCAGATGCAATGGGCTTGAAAATCAAATCTTCTTCTCTACTGTATTATGTTTTAAACAAAGTTGTTGCTCTTGTTTTTAAGTACATCTGTTTATTTCATGTTTTCTCTGTGTTGATTAGATCTCTCTGGATGGCTGAGACAAGCCTGCTCACGTTATACCAGGAGTGGTGCCTATGAGCTCAACTGATAGGAAGTGCTTCCCAGATTTGCTGAATACTGCAAATCTTTTACCAACACATTGTTGTCTGCTACAAGACACAGCAGTTTTAGATAGAATTGCAGTACTGATTTATAATATCTGAATAATAAATCCAAACCTTAGAATGCAATAAACTCTAAGGTTTATATGCTATTCTCTTGGTTTTGGGGTTTTTTTTTGGGGGGGAGTGTGCTGGAACACCACACCAATAATGTTTTGATGAACTGTCCTGTAAAATACACTGCTTGCTCTTCAGAAATTGCTTTGTTCCCTTATAGCCTTCAAACTTTTGTCTTGTTAGGCAGACTGGTGTGGACTGCTATAAATTACAGTTCTCATAAGCTGTGCTATTCATCTTTTTAAGAAAGGAATATTTGACACAGAACTCTAACATACAGACTTTAAAAGGAGTGCAGTATTTGCATTATTTTGTTTCTTGCTGCTTAGAGGAGTAGGTGGGAGACTGACACAAGGAAGACAAGAAAGAGGTGGTCAGCTGCTTTGGACATGATTTCTCATTTTGAGAGTACTCTGAACTTTGCCATTCACTCTTCCATGATATAAACAAACTTTTATTGTTCTTAAATACTTAGGTAGCTGTTAACAAAAATTAAATAAGTCATTGCTCAAAAAATGTCTGTAATGCTTCTAGCAAGGCTTTATCTTTATGACACTAACGATAATCCCTTGTGTAATTAACTGTAGAGTGGTTATGCATGCAGTATGCAGTCCATGACAAGCCTCATAGAAAATACATCAGTATTAGCCACAGGTGAATTCATTTAGAAAGATTAATGACTGCACCTGAATTTTAATGTCTGAAAAGGGATGGAACACTGAATCCTTAATTAAAAAGTTGAATGACTGGTATGGTTTGTTTAACATCGCAAATTTCACCGGGAGATTTTTATATTCAAATGAAGTCTGAAAAAGGAAAACTTTCGTTAGAAAGTGGTGAAGTAGGGGTGAAAAGCAAAAATGTTTTATGTGCTTTATGTAAATTGATACATGGATCAGTACCTTTGATATGGATCAAATGAAGTATAATTATGGCTCCTCTCTGTTTACAGTGAATATGGGGCAAAGAATTCTTAAGAAATGCAAGGCACTGCTATACTCCTACTGATATAAAGTTAGATGAGAAGAGCAGTAAAATTGATGAGTGATCTTATTCTTTCCTTAATGAGATGGTTTCCTCTTCATTATTATTTTACAAAGTTTTTAATGAAGAGAAAGTAACCTTGAAAAACACTGTTACAATCCCATTCCCAGAAGATGCTTAACTCACCTTTCTCAAACTCAGCTTTCAATTACAAAGTTAGTTAAAAGTAATTCAGAGAACCACCATTATCAATGAAAACAGTGCCTTTCAAAAAATTCATGCATTTTAATATTTAATAAAAAGAGAGGCTAGATTTTGAGAAGAATAAATAATTAAAGCAGAATTCTCATACCTGTTCAGAAAAGCTAACATAAGGGACATCTGAATGTACTGTTGCTACACTGCCTAAAATGCATCTTTAAAAACCCTCTGCTGACTGCTTTCAGTTAGTCTTTATCATGGGAGATGTATTCTAAAACCTAGAGCCCCAGTAAAGCTTATTTGAATAGCAAAATGTATCACTTTTCAAAAGCAAGGCTGTGACGTTTGTCTACTGACCTAGATAGACACTGAAGGTCAGTAGTTCTGCTGTCTTATTTCTAACAAATGACAGTCACCTAAACTTTATTTTTAATGAGATACCCTTCTCTTTAACTGTAGTACCAGACTCCAGGAAAACAAGTTTCTAAGCAAAAACAAGAATACAAGTTCAGACAAATATTGTCTTCCTAATAACATATTTCCCATTGCTTGCTTTTTATCCTCTCGGAAAAGGAACATAGCCTGAAAATTTTCAAATGAGAGAGAGGAAAAAAATGGGAAATCAAAAGTCAAGGAAGGAGTCTGAGTGATTTATCCTGGGAAGTGTGTGTGACTACAACTCAGAGCTGTAGTAAAGCAGATTTTGATGGACTTTACCTGCAGAATGGTACCTACTGTACAGCTTTTGCTGCCAAGCAGGAACATGGTTTTATTCCTGACCACTTTCCAAGGAAGCATATTTTTAATAAAATGCCATTAAAAATATGTACCTTCTTCTAAATCTTGAAGGAAAGCTGGGGGCATTTGAAAAGCTGTGTAGAGGGTGTGTGCACATGTGTTCATATGTGTGTATTAACACTTTTTCACTTACTCATGTAAACTACCT
>WBNO01019052.1:222376-268623 GCA_013400575.1 Peucedramus taeniatus | reverse complement strand
AAGTGTAAGATAGAAAGCAAATCTACTTTGTGGTAAATACATAACTGAGAAGGGACATTTTTGTCAGAGTGGATTTGTTCTCACATCATTCAGTACTGTGCCACATGTGCTCACGGACCTCGTTTGGTTGCCTTCCTGCTGTGGACTAATCCAGGTCACCTGAAGGGTACCCTGTGAGTTGTAAGGAGTCCATGAAAAGTAAGGACATGTGTACCGGTCACACTTGCAATGCCTTCCTCTCTCTGTCAACTGAATGAAACTTCTCTGTCTCCAAAGGATAAATCAGTCTGCTGAATTCACCACCTCTGTCTTTCCTTGAGAGAGAAAAGAAGGGGAAGTGTGGTGGGTGTGGTTGACTGGAATGAGTCTCCTCAAATGGTTAAGTAGCTTGGGGAAGGTGGGCATATTTGGGGGGCATTTAGTTTAGTTTAGGTCCAGAGGTATAGGTAAACTGCATCCCACTCTGTAAGAGAAACAGTTTTCACAGGGTCTGTGAGATTTTTTTTTTTCCTAGATTTATTTCCAGGGGGGGAGTGAACAGGAGGGTATAGTAAAGCAAAGCAAAAGCCAAAGGAAAGTGCTTGTGGCAGTCTATCTTACATTACGTATTTTGTCTCTATTGTTGGTTTTTATTCTTGCTTTCCTAAGAACTCAAAGTGTATCTGGTTACCTCATTTCTTCAGTTCCTCCTCATAAAATTGGGAAGTTCTTTGCTGAACTTCAGCCACATCTGAAAAGGAGGAAGAGCATTCAAAGCTATTAAATACTTAAAAACTTTGATTAAAGCAGTTGCTGAATATTGGAGATGCACAAACCAAATTTCTACGCCATAGCAAAGGTTGCTGTAAAAACTCAAGGCAGCTGGGTCCTGCTCAGTGTGCCATAAATCACTTGCTGGTTATATGTAAGCTTCCCCATCAGTTTGTGGCTGGGAACTAGCTACAATTCCTATTGCAATTTGCTGTGTCCCTGTGATTTAGCCAAGTGGAAGAGGACAAAGGGACATATTAAGAACTCTGGTGGGGCGCAGTGAAGAACCACATTGGTGCCTGAGTAGTGGTTGAAGTTAAGAGGCACAGGATGCACCTGTGTGGGAAACTTGTATTGGTTCTGCTTAGCTTTCTTCTTTGCTGCTCTTTTAATTTTCCCGTGAAGCCTTTCTTTGTTTTTATTCTTTTACATTTTTAAGTCTTGTGAATAAATAAATAACTGACCTGTTAGATAAAAATGAAAATAGCTAGTGTTCTTGTACTGGACAAGTGCAAATACATGTTCCTTTTTTTGTGTGAAGCTCTGTGTGGTGCAAGTCTAAAAAGAAGACTGGACTGCATGTATAAATGTGAATGAAGACCTGTCTTGCAGGGAATGATGATACTGTTTGACCAGAGAGGTGTTTGCCTTAATCTAGAAACCTGGAATTTTGTGTTTGTTCAAAACCTGAACATCTCAGAACTGTAACAGCAGTCTTCTAGCCTTCACAGCCTTCAAAAATTACTTTGCACAGGGTTTGCATTCTCAAACATTTTAGACATGACAGGTATATTTCCAGCATTGCAATTGAGATGAAAATCCTAAGTTTAAAGAACAATAGGAGACTATTTATTTTATTAATATATTCTCAAGTGGGTTGATTAACTGAGATTGGGAAGCTTTGAAGAAGGGTTTTGGTGGTTTTACATTGGGGGTTTTTGGGGTGGTTTTTTTTTTGGTTGTGTCTTTTTTTGGTTGGTTTTTTTTTGGTTGGTTTTTTGGTTTTTTGTTTTGTTTTTTTTTTTGTTTTGTTTTGTTTTGTCTTGTTGCTTAAAGATGTAGAGCTGCTGGTTCAGAAATTCCACATACATGCAGACATATACATGAATAAGAAACCATATTTCTGTATATGTAGGGCTTTGCTTTCATTTTCTTAATTTCTTTTCAGCTGATATAGCTCAGAGGTACAGGATAAGCAAATACCCAACTCTCAAACTCTTCCGGAATGGTATGATGATGAAGAGAGAATACAGGGGCCAGAGATCTGTGACAGCAATAGCAGATTACATCAGGCAGCAGAAAAGTAACCCTATTCATGAGGTCCAGGATTTGGAAGAAATTAGTTCTCTTGATGTAAGTGTTTCAATTTTATTCCTTCTCTGGATTTTTTTTCAATGTTGAACTGTAGAAGGTTCAGTACTTCGTGTTTTTTTTTTAAATGAGTGGAAAACTGGATCGTTTGCAGTATTACAAATTAGTTCGGTGTAGGCACTTTGAGCTGCGTTCACTCCACTACTAAGTTATTTATCTTGCTTTTAAAAATTTGAAAAGAATCATATGTTGTATTTGACAAGATACTTTTAATAGGCCTCACCAAAAAAACACTCACAAGGATTCTTTTGAATATTGAAAAGGCAAAAAAGAAATAATTTCTGCATTTAATTGTTATTAACATTTACTTGTTATTATATTAGTTGTTATTATTGTTTACTTATTATTATTATAGTTGTTTACTTGTTACCAAATTGCTGCATTTACAAAGTCAGCATTTACTGACTCTTGAATGAATGGCATCTCTATATTTAATATCTGTAGGGAGTAATGACAGTTTTTGATAATTTGATGCAAGTTATAATTCAACCTTTTTTTTTTACAGCGCAGCAGAAGAAATATTATTGGGTACTTTGAGCAAAAGGACTCTGATAATTACAGAACCTTTGAAAGAGTAGCGAATATTTTGCATGATGATTGTGTGTTCCTCTCTGCGTTTGGGTAAGTTTTGAAATTTCTTGATTTCGTGACTTCATTATTGAAATTCTGTTAATGAGGTCTATATAATTTAATTAAATAGACTTCTTTATTATTTCCAGTGTGGCATAACTGAGGAGACTAAACCTTAATAGATAAATACACTGAGGGAATAGAGGGACAGAACTCTTCCTAGCCTTAATGTTTGCTGTGAAATTCAACTTTTATTTTTTGCTTCCTTTTTCTTTTTCACCATTCTTTGTCAGTATAGTTTAAATGTACCTGAGGAGGTTTGGGTGGGGGAATGGTAGACATTTGTGTCCCAAAAACCTGCATTATTAGAGGGAGAGAGTTTTTTTCATTTCTTCCTTTCTCTGTAAGGAATGTAGTTGTTTACTCATTTCCTCTTGGTATTAGGGGAGCAGACCTTGTTCCAAAATACCTAATTTCTGTGCCTGGGCCTTTTTCATGCAAGTTTTATGTCACTGCACAGTGCAATGGCTTAGTAGGATATTTGCATTGGTGAGCTACACAGTATAAGTCTAGAAGAAAAATCTACAGGAATTCAGATTTCTCCTTGTACAGATTTACAGTGATATTTCAAAATATTCAGTGGAAGAAGAATAGATCGGGAGTGATTCACTTTTTAAGTAGCATAATAAAATTAAAATCTGGATTCATTCTGCAGTGTTTAATGTGCCAGCACTGCCCAATTTGAAGTGATTGGGCATTAATGTGATTATAGTGGTTTCCAGTCTACTCACAGTTGCAAAATCAGGAATTTGCATGAGTTATGCTAGATTTTATGCTGCACAGAGTTGCCTCAGGAGGTTTTTGTTTTTTTTTTTTTTAATTGGAGAATTGGTTGTGTAGAATAGCAGACAAACTGAGAGGATATATCAAGATAGAAAATGTTTCATCTAATTGAACAAAACCTGTTGTCAGTCCCTGATGCCTCTTCCAATATGTCTCTAAAAATAGTTTGTGGGTGGGGGAGAGTGTTTGCAAAGTGCAGGGTTGCTCATGGCTTTCCCTTCCTTCAGTCCCCAGTCAATATTGCTGACTATGTAAGCAGCCCTGGCCATGACTTGTAAATCTGTGGTCTGTAGGTCTGTCAGTCTTATCCCTGGTGAGTGCCATTATCTCAAGTGCTTTCTGATGGCTGCATCCATCCTTGTTCTCAGCACAGCCACTCTGAGTTGCTATTAGAATTTTAAATTATTTTTTGCCCCTCATTCAACTTCTCAATCTTTTCAGAAATAACTAAAAAAAATATTAGTAAGATAGCACTACTTTCAGCATTCACTCTCCTGTTTTTTGAGTCTGTTCACCTTTGGTTTGCTGTTTGTCAATTGCCTATAATGAGAAGTAGTTTCCCACCACTCGGTGTTAGCACTTGGTTGTTGGGCACTGTTCTTGAAGTCGGTACTATAACAGGTTTATTTTTATTTTTTGTTCAGATATAAGCAATAAGCAGACATAGTGGAATGGATCACAGTTTGATTATTCATAACCTGCCTGTGTAAATACAGATTGCACAGCAGGTTTATCATTATTCTTATCTCCAGATACCCATTCCCTTTCTAGCCTGGAGCTGTTAGTGTTTTAAAGTGCAGCCTTCCCAACAGCAATCATGGGAGCTAAATGTTTTCATCTCTCAGTAACTGAGGCTCTTCAGCTTCCTAAAAAATTGTATGTGAAAAGACTTCCAAGGGAGATGCTGGCTACAGATCAGTGGTTTTTATTCAGATTATATATAGCAAAATTCTTCATGGGGAGTTGACATTGATCAGTTGAACTCTTCTGACTGAGCATCTTAACAGCCCCTGGAAAGGACTTTTGGTTTTGCTATGGACAGAGTTCAACAGCTACATGGTTTGGGGAAGTTACATGAGTGGTCATGTTCAACTTTCTCTTAAGCTAAAATAAAACAATCAATTTGACAGGAGAAAAATAGTTGCTTGACTAACTTCTGTCAAGGCAGAACTGTCCCATTATGCCAAAATTATTCTGGCTTTAGGTAGCTGTAATAACTTATTTAAAAACTCTGTTAATAGTACTTAGTTGCAGATAATTTTGATGCTTAAAACTGTTCTTAAATTAACTGGTCCTTGCAGTTCTGTTAAGATCTGAAGTGACCACAGAAGAAGATTATTGAAAGAAGGCTTGTAAGCAGTAGGAGATAGATGAAGAGATTGTTAGAGAAAGATTTTAAGAAATAGAGAGGAGTAAATCTGTAATGTTTGTGAACATGGAAGAGAATGTTGAACAGGAAAAAAAAAATGCCAAAAATACTTTTATCTTAAAAGGCTATGATGAACTATAAGTAATTCATAGAAGAAGGTGATAAATCTAGGAGCTGTTATAATTTTACATTAGCAAGTAAGTATGGCAGGGGAGGGTGGGGAGGTTGTGTGCTTTCCAGAGATTCACCTTGTACGTTACTGTTTCAAAAAAAGACAAAACGCAAACTGAAGTGTTTCCATTTTAGTAGTTGTTTTAAAAAGGTGTATCTTCAGGCATTTGGGATTTTCACATCATGTCCCCACTTTATTTGAGTTATCTGAAAAAAAAATCAGTCATAGCTGCAGTTACTGGAGTGGAAGAACACAGAAGAGGACGTTTTGGGTTCTACCACAGGGTTACCCTGGAGCATATATTTCATTATAGATTATCATCAGCTTAGCAAGCAGTGATTGGGCAGGTGGCTTCTACGGCTTCACTTTCTTATTCCATGAAGGCTTATTTGGGATGCAAGTGGTTTACCTCAGTGATGATTGTCACTAGGAAGCTTCACATTATGGGGAGAGTCATGTTGGGAATACAAAAATGCATTTTAAAATTCACATCTGTAAACCGATGCAAATACTGGTAGTGTAACATAACTCTGTAAGGCACCTTTTGTATGTGATAAGAAAAGGATAGTTGGATCAAAAGAAATCAATAAAACATAGGTACATTGAGTTAAGCTTTATGATGTCTGTATTTGTCTTGGCACTATAAAGTGTTCAGACCCCCTAAAGGTGTAGCTCATCTTGCAGTGAGGTAAATTCAGATAATTTGTTTTCTCTTTCTTTTCTATCTCCTCAATTGGATGCACAGCTGTTCCAACTTGCTTGAATAAGAGATGATAATTTGGGGTACAAACTAGCAGCTTTCAGGGCACTTTGCTGTGATTTGGGGTAAAATATTCTAAAGGCAAGAGAGGAACTTACCAGGGTGATGTAGTAAGCTGAATACCAAGGAGGAATTATAAATCTTAGAGGTGCACACCTGCTTTATCATCAGTGGCCAGAAACTGCATGCTGTGTGTTCTCTCTAGATGTGTTCCAAGGGTAAAATGGGGACTGGGGGCTCACTTGCCAACCATTTTCTCATTGCTTGTGCCTACAGAACACCTCAAAGCCCTTCTCTGTCAGGGTAGAGGAGATGTAAATTCTTAGTGTAAACAGTGGAACAGGAAGAGTAAATGCAAACAAAAATCCACCTTCCTCTTTGCTTCTTGAAGATTTTTTTTTTTTTTTTTAGTTCTCTGATGGTCTTTACCCAAAATAGGCCTGGTATTTATCACTTGTCACTTTGATGCCTTTAGTCCAGACTTCTTCTTGCTGGCTCCCTTAATGCACTCTTATCCAGGCAGGCCAAGTTTTTATGGAGTCACTTTACAGTTTACTTTAAAAATGAAGGATTTTAATTCTCAAATTGTGAAGAGGAAAAGGATAGAAAATTAAAATATGAATTTTGGTATCTCAGTTATTTTATTTGTACCAAGACATGCTTACTGGTTGGTTTGTTGTAGGGCTATTTCAAAAGCAGAGAGATTTAGCGGAGACAATGTAATCTACAAGCCACCAGGGGTAAGTGTAACTATGTATTTTTTTTGATTGTTGTGATTATATGTGAATACAAACAAATGGAGATTGTATTCAGATCATTCAGTATGTTGCTGCATCTCAGATCTTAGTTTTATTACATCACTAAATAGTGTGAGGAATAGGATCATAGAAATTAGTGCTTCTGAGTCAGTGATAAAGATCAGTCTCACATGTTAATGCTTAATGCACAGAACCTAAACCTGTCATTTGAAACATCCATGTCAAAAAATTTAATCTTTTTTTTTAAACACAGTCAACATATCATGTGTATAGATACTGTGTGTTCTGTAGAACTCTTTAAAATCTGTGAAGCTGGTACACTTCATGTTTTCAAAGCAAGTAACAATTACTGTGTATTTTTGTGACTATTACTTAACTGTCTTGTATGCTTTAGTCCACAAGGGTTAAGAGCTCTTCTGTTAATTAAAAAAAAAAAAAGAATTAATAAAATTAACTGAGGTTAACAAACTCTCATAAACATAGTTCTACTGGAAGAAAAATTCAGTACAGAATAAAATCTGCAAGAATTGCTTTCTAGAGACATACTATTTAAAACTCTGCTCCTTCCTCAAATTTACTGCATGAAAAGAGCTGCTTACAACAGAGGAAATAGATGCAAATAGACCTGAGGGGGAAGGGAGTTTCAAAGCATTTTTTTTTCCAGCAACAGAATTTATAAAGTTACCTAATTTATATGGCATTTTTGAATTAAGGTGTGCTTAATCATGGCCACAGCTTGCGAAGTCATGCTTCACTTCACGTTAGCCAAAATTGTAATTAAATTAAAGGATGCTAGCATTGAATTACAAGTTAAAACTACTAGCAAATAAAGGAAAATTATTATTTATTCATATCTCTTTGGCAAAGCAAATGTAAGATACCAGTTTCAAGTCCTGTAGGACATTAGGAGGGGGTTTTGATGAGTCTTTGTAACTATCAGCATTCACTAAAGCAGCTCAGTAGCTGCGTTTAGTTTAGGTCTGGAGATACCATTTCTCAGCCTAGCAGAAAGCAGAAATATAAATAGCCCTTACTTGAAGCATCCCTAATTTGGAAACAAAGTATCTCCCACTATTTATAAATTGTCTTATAAAATGGAGTTGACTACATAAATTATCATATGTAATATTTATTTTTCATTTGTACTTTTATTGCATATTTAATAGAAATCTTGCATGCACAAGGTTGAATATGGGTATAAGATTTGTTTTAAATATTCATATAATATTGTTACTTTATGCTGAGTAGGTAATCTTTGTAGGTAACAATGTCATTTTTACTGTTTCTCATCCTATTGTATTTTTCTTTTCAACAGGAAAATGCTCCAGATATGGTGTATTTAGGCTCACTAACCAATTTTGATTTGATTTATGCATGGACACAAGATAAATGTGTACCACTAGTTCGAGAAATCACATTTGAAAATGGGGAGGTAAGACTTCTTCTACTATTCTACATTTGGGGTTTCTTTCTTAAAACCAAAATATCTCTTTCAAGGTCCCTAATCCACATCAAAGAACTTTGTGTGTTTTGCTTTAGACAGAAAATGGCTGTCAGATAATGTCTTTTCATTCTCTAGGAGCTTTTTGGTTACTCTTGAAATTCACTGGTGGCAGATCTGTAGTAGTTTCATACACTACCGAACTAAGAAGTTATAGTTACAGAACTATTAAAGTTGGAAAAGATCTCTAAGATAATTAAGTCCAGCAGTTAACCCAGCACCGCTGTGCTCAACACTAAACCTTGTCCCCAGGCGCCACATCCACATGATTTTTTGAGCACTTCCCAGAATTAAGTGATTCTACCACTTCCCTGAGTAGTCTGTTCCAGTGCTTCACAACCCTTTCAGTGAAGTTTTTCCCAATAGCCAATCTAAACCTATCCTGGTGCATCTTGAAGTCATTTCCTCTTCTCCTGTCACTTGTTACCTGGGAGAAGAGGCCAACCCCCACCTGGCTACACCCTCCTTTCAGGCAGTTGTAGAGAGCAATATGGTCTCCCTTGAGCCGCCTTTTCTCCAGGCTGAACACCCCCAGCTCCCTCCCACTGATGTTAATGTGAGTGGTAGAAAAATATTACTGTATTAACCACTTCCAAAACATGATCTAATAAATAAGCACATTAAATGGTGGCTGACCATGGAATCTTCTGGAAATGGTAATGAAAACTATGTGGGGTTTTTATTTTCAATCTGTGTTAATGCACTGGTACCTTAATCTTTTTAGTTTCATGTCTTGTTTCCCATGCTTTTCTTCTTTTGGAAGAAGGAAAAAAAGTCCTTAGAAAATTATCAAGTTTGTAGCATCTCAGAAGAAATATTTGTACATAGGTACAGAATCTTAGAAAATCTGCCAAGGTTTGTCACAAATTACGGTATGTTGTCCATATTGGATGAGAAGCCAGAGAATCAGTTTGCACACTTAATTCTTTTTATCCTGAATCTGCTGTTCTGGGCACATGCAGCACTTCAGGTTTCATGGCAGAGGGAAGGACAGGGTGGTTTTACTTAAGCCATGTTTATTGACTGTTTTCTAGTCAATCCTGCCAGTTTTTATTGGCAAGTTCTGATAGTTAACAAATCTTAATTCTTCATTTGCAACTCAATATGTAAAAGATGCCACATGTTGACATCTTTAGAAGTGTGTGATAGATTTTCAGTGTACTTTTTCCACAGTGAAACAGGATTCTGAGCCTTGGAAGCCAAAGTTCATCACTGTTAGCTTGTACCACATTCTGTTGTGGTTTCTCTGGTTGTTCCCTTAACCCTTGATTCCTGTTTCCTTAGGCAGATAGTTACAATTGCAATGTGATATTTTGCCTGGCAAAGTTTGTTTAAAAATTTCAGTGTTGCTGGTACCCAAACAAATTTAAACATGCCAAAATTGAGATATTTCTGCATGCTGAGATGGTACAGTTTTTAAAATGAGCTCTTATTGTGCATACTGCACAATATTTCAGGATAAAAATATGAAGTGCTGTGACTGTTAAACTGTTTTGCTGGCACTAGAATACACTTTAAACACACAGTAATTGAGCTCTGAAGCAGGGTCTTCTGCTCAAGGACTGCCCATTCAAGACAGTTTCTGTGCTTGACCAGCAAAGGCCGTTGGAATCAGGATATCATTCGGAAGAAATCCCTGTTTGACCTGTAATCAGGCTGTGTAGCTCTGTGTTAAATGCATGCAGTGAACCTGCGTTGTCCAACGGTGGTGCTGAACTGTGAGGTTTGGAACCAGTAAGAAGTTTCTCAAAGGCACACAGAAGTGATGTGGGAAGCTGAGATCTAATGGAAAGTCTTCTGGTTTTCTTAGTGCCAAACAACACAGTAGCTTTTGAGGGAGCTTCCACTTGTTCTGCCTGCTCAATGAGACATGATATGAAAGCTGGAATAGCACAGGATAAAAGGGGAGGTACCTTATAGAAGGGCTAAAATTAGCAAGGTTCACGGCAGCTGCTCTTACAGCCTGTTTGGAGATGAATTGATCTTGTGAATGTAACTTGCTGAGGTTGTCATTTTAGCTGCTTGAAAGCAAGAGAAGACCTTAGAGCCAGAATACCAAGCTGTTTAGGAGTTCTCCCTCTGGAAATGTACATGCTGAGATGAATGGGGACGTGGAGCCATAATTGTAGTGGTACAAAACAGACTTGTTCCCATCCTGTAGTACAAGAGGAGGCTGAGACCCAGTTGAATGTGTGTGTGTAAAAATGAGAATGAGCAAATAAGATTAGTTGTTGTTTTAGGGATGGATTGGGAAGCTTGGATTTCAAGAGCACTGAAGTTATGAGAATCTCTGCTGTCTTCTGTTTGAAAGACCATGCTTCAGCTTACCTGATGGACTTGATTGAAGGGAGAACAAGAGCCATTTCATGTACCCTGTGTAACTGGTTGCCTTCTGATAGGGGAAGTCTTTCCTTCGACTTCCTGCAAACTGAAGATATCTGAAGAAATACTTCTATTTGGTAGCAGAACAAGCCACTATTATTTTTCCCAAAAAGCACAGTTTTTATGCTGATGTAGGCTAGAATCAAAGCAATAGCAGCACCTGCTTGTTATACCAGTTGTGCAAATGAAAAGATAGACAATTATAGGCGTTTCTTAGATGATAAATTATTATTTCTTCAGTCAGGCTGTAGTGAGTTGAGCTGACAAAAATCACTTCTGGAGCAAGTTGTTTGCGTTTTGTTTGAGTAAAAGAAAAATCCTGTATAAATTATTCAAGGCAATCTTGTATTTATCTGTTTGTGGGCCGAGGTCTTTAAAAAGCATTGGGCTGCAAGAATGGATTCATATGAGGAATCAAAGTTTGCCTGTCCAACAAAGGATGACCAGTCAGGATACAATTACTGGCAGGAGAGCAGTACTTGATCATAACTGCTCTGGCTGTGTCAGTAGCTTCTGCTTTTCTCTCCTCACTAAAAAAGTGAGGAGAGAATAGAGTTATTCAAAGACACTTGTTATGTTATGCTAAGAAAGCACCAATTGACTATATGAATAAGCTAGAACTGAGTTCTAGAGTACACCCTCAGCCTTTTGTAGCATTTAACAACTCAGGCCTTATTGTGGTTTCTCTGGAGCTGCTGTGTTTCCTTAGAATCCGGTTTATTTCTTTTGCACAAGTAATCCAGTGAAAGTGTATCCCTTCCCAAAATGCTGATAATGACTTGCTCTCATCCTTTACCTGTTGTATATGATAAGAGGAAGGAAACATGGTTAACTGTATCACTCGGGTATCTCAGAGGAAGGGTCAGCAGTTAACATCTTTAGTCTTGCTCTTTTGCCTGTTTTTAAAGTGAAGATCTCACTGAATTTGGAAATTGTTGGAATCACTTAATCTGTTGCCCTTAAGAAATGGAAGAAATTAGTTTGTCCTTTGTTTTCTGTGCAGGAACTGACAGAAGAAGGCCTTCCTTTTCTCATACTTTTCCACATGAAAGATGACTTGGAGAGTTTAGAGAAATTCCAGCAGGAGGTTGCACGGCAGTTAATAGGTGAAAAAGGTTTGTAATAATTCCCCCTACTTCTTGGTTTTACTGGTATAATTTTTTTCAGACAACTCAGTGGAGTGGAAGCAAAGGCAAAACAGAATTGTAGCTTTCAAGCTCTTGAGACTGAAGGGCTTGATGCATTTTTGACAGTGAGGACCAACTCCTCTGGAAATTATAAAAATAGATGCACAATTTATTAGTAAGTAACTTTCAAAAATCCTTCTTGTCTGAATGATTTAATGTGTTTTGAGAGGGCATTAAACAAAGCTTCAGTTTGTAATGTGAAAAAAAACTACTTTAAGAAAATCTATTATTTTGGCGGTGTTGTTTATTTAGACCTATTTTGCATGTTGTATCTATCTAATATCTCCACGTTTGTAATACTCAGGAAAGTGGTTTCAAGACGATAATAAAAAAATCCTAACATGGGTTTTTGTCTGTTCACAATGTTAAGGTACAATAAACTTCCTCCATGCTGACTGTGACAAATTCAGGCATCCCCTCCTCCACATTCAGAAGACTCCAGCAGACTGCCCTGTCATTGCCATTGATAGCTTCAGGCACATGTATGTCTTTCCAGACTTCAGTGACTTGTCGTAAGTATTTTTCTTGGTGCACTTTATTTTGAGAAGAACAAGTGAAAAGGCTCATACTTTAATCAGTACTGTGGTAGGAAGATGAGTAAATCTGTGGTCACTAAGGCTGCCTCTGTGTGATTTAGTGTCAGAGCCTTAAATCAGGATGAGCTGGCCTGAAGTCATTGTTTAAATGGAGTTGTATTACTCCATGCAAGAAAAGAATCTTGTACGAAGTTCTTAGACACCGGTATTTTCTTTCACAGTTTTGCTATTTTCCATCATGGTTAGGCATTTGGAGCCTAGCATGGCATTTTTAGCAGTGATCTAGATATCACAACTTTCAAAGATTAAAAATACTACATGGAATGTGAAGTACTGTGTTATTCAGGGATTCGTGTAAAAAGCAGCATGCAATAATTCCCAGCCTGCTGGTTTGGTTTTTCTTGCAGTGCAATTCTAGCCTTCCTCCATTAGTCTATACCTGGAAAGCTGGCAAAGAAATAATTGTGTGGGTTTGTGAAATTTCCCATGTGCAACTTGGAAAATGGCCAATCACTGGCATGTTTATCTGGATAAAATATGTGACAGCAAAGTACCAGGGTGCTTAGGTGAAATACTGCTGCGATAACTCTCATTACTTCAGCCTGACTATGGTGCGCTGCCTTGGAAGCAGATGTTCTGTCTGGCATGGATCAGTCAAGGAATGAAGATGTGTAAATGTTCTCTTCAGGGGCTTTCAGCCTGAGACAAGTGCTCTGTCTTTGTCTTCTGATTGGGTGTTAAAAAAACCCTGCAGTTTCTGTCTCTAAGGAGGCAGCTGCACATACACTGCCTGCAAACTCCTGGTTAGATGCTTAGGCTGGGTGTTTCATTTTTGTCAAAACCAAGGATTCAAAGCTCAGACTTAGCATGCAATGTGAATATAATATCATGTTTAGTTCTGCTATTCCAGGAGATATTTTTCTACCTGAGATACTGACATCTGGGAGGACAGTTTGAACTTAGCTTCTTTCTGCAATTCTCCACAGGCTTATCTATAAAATGTTGTCTCTGTTTGATGTATCTTGAATAGTGCTTTCCAAATATCTGAAGCTATGTATGTTGAAATTCTTGATAAGCGACTATTTTTCTCCCTATGTTTCTGTTTCTTTGGAAGACTGTATTCATTGCACACCCTAGCAAAAAAATAGCGGGATATTTGCATTTTAAAATCACTCTTTTTATTGGCACTTTTTAAACAGCCCTAAAACAAATTAACATCTCGCATAGAGGTAGTAGAGATGTTTAGACTTTGATGTTATGTTTCGTACATGTTCAGTTTCTGTGAAACACTGTCAGAATAATGAGAGCCACTTGCTTGATGTGTACCAGTTGTCACTTACAAACGAAGCTGAAAGAGAGATGTCAGGATTGTAGACAGTTGCCTAATGATGAATAATTACTCAACCTTACTCTAGGAGGTTGAGCTGATACATAGAAATAGCAAAACACAGTTTGGGAACAGTAAGAGCTTGGAGCTCCTGGGAAGATATTCTTTTGTGTATATGTGGTTTGGATGTTTGGTTTGGTTGTTTTTGTTGTTTCTTAGGTGGTTTTGTGTGGTGGTTTTATTTTTTTAATAATAAGTAAAATCTTAATTCTGAGATTTTCATCTACCACTTCAGTAACCTTCTGGACTCTTTCATAAACTGGCCCTGGGCTATCCCTTGTAACCTCAGTGCTGCCACCAGCCAATAGGGTTTGGATATGGCACTTTCAGAGCTGGCCCACTAAAAGATTTCTTCTCTCCTTATTGTTCATTGTCTTTTTGGAGAAGAGGCACTTGGCAGGCAAATGAGACCATCACTATTTTATCCTCATCTGTTGGCCACCTGGCCCTATTCATCCTGCTGTTCCAGACTGGAAATGATAGCAGGGAGTGTCCAGCAGATGGATTGTAACTTCTCAGCAAGAACAGGCTGAGCTACACGAGGCTGGAGGCACCGAGTGCCCTTGCTGCATTAGGAGAGGAGAATGTCTCCAGCAGTGTGCCTGACCTAGAACAGGGCAGGAGCCTGGGGAAGGCAGGGAGCAGTAAGTCTGCTGTCCCTATAACCAGGCTGGAATGAACCCCTTTCTCTCCATTGGTACTAATTCATGATCTCATCTGGGATGGGAAGAGGCCTCTAAAGTAACATTGTAATACTGATTGGTTACAGACGTTGCTGTAATGATACCCTCTGAATCAATATTTGCTGCATTTTATCCATAGAGTTTTCTAATGATCTTAAATATTGCTGATAGTTTGTCTGACCACACTTTCTTCCTTTCTCCTAAATGTAATAATTAGTTTCATGAAAGACTCCCTACAAAACCTGTGTCCATTCACACATTACCTTCAGATTTCATGCGTAGTACTCACACTATAGTTTTTTTATCTCATCTTTAATATTTACTAGATTAACTCTTCACTTTGAGGTTTTTACTCAACGTGACATTTCACAAATAAAACTGGATGCTGTAGTTTAGCACATTTGCTGTGGGTGACAGTAGATGATCTCAGATTAGATTTACATTGATATCCTCTTAGTGCTTATCTGTGGTGTATGTGCAGTTGCTGAGGCAGTAGAGAGCCTTTCAAGGATGTTTTGTCAATAGTGCTCCCCAAGTGTCATTTGTATCTGTAAACTGTGCATTTGGAACCTGCTGTTCCCTCTTACATTACGGTTAGTGGGGAGCTGAAGGGAGTTCACAATGAAGTTATTGGCTGGTACAGCTCTGTGGGAGTTATTGAAAAGATGAAATACTTGCTGTGTTCTCAAGAGACAGTGGAAAGAAAAAGAAGCTGGTGGGATACCTTAGCAAACCATGTGGCTCCCTGTCCTCTATTAATCACCTAAAAGTAGGCATAGTGTGCTAGATAAACAGAAGTTGGCTACTCTAAGCAGTGCACTTTAAATCTCCTGTGTTTGGACTTAACTTGTAATAAACATGTGGATATTTCTGTTGAATTTGTTCCAGAGTTCCAGGTAAACTGAAACAATTTGTACTAGACTTGCATTCTGGAAAATTGCATAGAGAGTTTCATCATGGCCCTGATCCAACTGATGTAGCACCTGGTCAGGTAAGGTTACAACGAATACATTTCATTTGGCCGTTTAGTAAAGACCTTTTTATTACTCTTTGCCAGAGCTGTAGCTTCTAGTATATTTGTACTTTTAACTTCTGTCTTTGGAAAGAGAAAATCTGTTAACATCTTTCTACTAGAAGCATAACATTACCACTTTTGCTTGGCTCTTCAACCTTCTTTGGGTAAAGCAGGGAGTATTAGGGGTAGTATGGTACCTATTTACCTTGAATAAGGGAAGAGTATAAGAATATTTATTTTCTCCACTGAAACAGGAGATCTTGAGCTGGATGACTGTTCTGACTTCACAGAGCTGCTCTGAGGTTCTCCTGTGACTTCAGTGCAAAAGCTGATAAACTATCATAGCTGCATTATTTCCCACACAACACACTACTAGAAGGTGCTTCTAAGGGGAAACAACAATTGATTGAATGTTTTATATATTACCAATGCAGGCAGGAAGAAAATTATTAGAGCATCAAGAAAGGATGGATGAGCAGTAATAGGCCTTACTGCTTTTGTTAATGCAGTTGACAAACAGCATTAGCAGTGCTCACAGGCTGCACTTGTCAGTTTGATTTCTTCATGGTTCTGCCCAAAGCTTGTCATATTGTGTAATTACATGCCTGGAAGTCACTTCTGGGACCTCTTCAGGAACACAACTACTAGATCCTTCTCCAGACAAAAGTCAGAAGCCCCTCAGTGTCAGAAAAGAAAGGACATGAGTAGCCCCAATTCCCTCTGCTCATTGCAGTCTTCTAATTAATGGTGTCCCGATCAACCTTGTATCTTCTTGATACTCCACTCAGCTCGCATGCTTGGGGTCCTGCTGGAAAGTGCAGATTTAACTGTCAAGGGAACATTTTCTCTACCTTGGGCACCCTCCAAAAAAGGAACTCTCTTAAAACACTTCTTTCAAGATATACATTGTGTTGTCCAGGGCTCAAAAGGCTGCTTTGGTCCCAGAGGAGCCCTGGTGCCCTTGTGTTGGGGAGCCTTGGGCCATTCCATGGCTGAGGGATAGAAACTATTTATAGCAACAGGCTCCTTTTCCTGCTCATCTGTGGGATGTGGTAAGGATGGCACTGCTCTAAGTCGATTTGAGTGCAGCCTCCTGTTGCCCTGCTCATAAGATTTAGAAGTGTGAAAGCCCTGGAGGGCTTGCCTTGGCCAGGAGAATGACTGCTTTTGAATGTTGTCATGACTGGCTGTGAAAACACGTGGGCTGAATTGTCTCAGCAGCAATTCATTTGACTCGTAGTTGCCTGTGTTTCTCAGAAATTCATTGAGCAACCAGAATTCAGGTCATCAGGAGGAGGGGCAGAAATAAGGGCTGGAGACAGAGGCATAGGCCAGGCACTTGCCCTGAGGAGGAGGCTGGCCAGGGAAGGAGGAAGCCTGTGGAGTTCCTGGATCCTGCTGCCTGCCCATCTGGGCACAGGCACAGGACCCAGAGCTGTAGGCTTGCTCTTGCCTCATTTCTGCCTTGAAAAGTGCACACAAAACCTGGGATGCTTACATTCCCATCTCTCTGTATGGCATCCTGCCATCTTGTGGAAGATGTGGATGCAATGGAAATAAATACTGGCCTTAACTAAACTGGAGGCTGCTGTCGTGGGTCACCTCTGCCCCTTGAATTGCATGTATTTTTGTGTGGGGCGTTTTCTTTTAGTTTCCATGGAAAAGTAATTCTAAAATGTTTTTGCAGTGATGTCACTTTTGCCCTGGTATATCTCATAAAATACATGTAGATGAAACTAGAATACCCCCAAAGCAAGTGGTAGATTTCAAGCAAATACACAGTGGGGTACATCTGAAATACTTCTGTGTGACTTGTACAGAAACTCATGTGATGGCTGTTGCCCTTGAGATGTTACAACAAAAGGAATATCCTTAACTGGAATTGCTTAATTAATGTGTGTGTGTGTTTGTGGCTGTGTTCCATCTCCTTGGGACTTGAAACATGCTTTCCAAAAAAAACCCCCAAACTCAATTTGTTAGAATGCTGGGCATTTGTGCATTCCCATAATGCTAGAAATTAATTTTTTGGAGACGAATGATTATTAGTCTAACAAGGTATTTTACCATTTGTTCTTTTTTTCAGCCAATTCAGGATTTAGCAAGCAGCCCACCAGAGAGCTCATTCCAGAAACTGGCACCCAGTGAACATAGGTACACCTTATTGAGGGAAAAAGATGAACTTTAAAAAACTTGAAATAATCTTGCAAGCCTTTCAGACAGCAGCATTGACTTCTGTGTGGTGGAAATAGTAAACCTATATTTTCATAATTCTATGTGTATTTTTATTTTGAATAAACTGAAAAATAATTTTTTTCTCCCCAGGCTTGTAAATACATTTGTTTGGTGGGTCATTCTGTACAGCATCTTTCAAACAGTGCATTCTTAATGCTATAGTAAAATATCAGAGACCCATCCAGACTCTTGATCTAACTCTGTAAAACTTTTATAATCCAAATGAAGGTATCCTTGCCAGAGACATGCTGTTAACTTGCACTATCCCATTAAATAGGACTTTTGGGTTGTTTTCTGTGTAACCTTGGTAGTATGTGCTTTTTCTTCTTCTGTGAACAGCTATCCTGGTAATCTATTTCTTTGTCACATTTTTCTCCAACTTAAGAGGGTCTTCTATTCTGGATACTTGGGAGGGGAATAAATTAAAGTTTTACAGAATCTTGTGTGGTGCTTTACTGGCTGTAAATGTCTAAACAATTAACAATCTGGAATATTAAAATACCAAGTGAGGAGAGGAAAAGTTTTGATGATAACAGCTGTATTTTGAATGAAGGGGCTGTACTGACCTGCTCCAATTTCCTGGAACTAAGATTGTTACACTGCCCATGTGGTTGTGGTAAAAGGACAGGAATGTTAAAAACCTTTCAAAATCAGAGAGGACCAGGACTGGACTGGCATCTGTCAGTCCTAAATTTCTATCTGTATGTATGTTACCATTAGTCTCTGGATATTTTGATTTTTTTTTTTCCTTCTGGGTCCCTGCCTTCCTGGCAGACACTGTTCAAACAACCATTGCAAATTTTCTGTTACTCTCTTTCCCTGGCTTGTGCCTTACTTATTTTGTAGTATTTGAATTCTGCTCCAAAGAAGGAGTTACCATTTTCCTTGTGGCATTCTGTTATGGACTTTTCTCAATGAACCTTCAAGCTGCTGGGTGAGGTGAACATTTAGAAACTGAGATGGCAGAGCATCTGTTAATTTGTGCTGCATTGCTGGAGATTACTGGATTTGTACACTTGCTGCACAGACTGTAGGTCTGGGACTTGGGCCCCAGGGTTCAGTGTCCTTGGAAGCAAGTTTTTTCTCTGGACAGATGGAACACTGGGTTCAGGTTTACATAGGAAAGTGCCCCAACCTGTGCAGTCACTGCTCAGGACCATTTTGCCTCTCCGCTCGATGCCACTGGCTCAGTTACTGATGGAGGATTTAAATTGTCCTGTGCAGCTGTGGCAAAAGTTGATCCCACGATGGGCTCCTGACTCAAGCCCCTGCAGCACCAGGCACAGAAGATTTCTAGGGAGCATTTCTGAGCACAGAGTTGCTGGTACCACACTAAGCTACAGCTGACTAAGCAGCTGCAGAGCTGGGAGCTAAAACAGTATTGTAAAGCTTTATTTACATCTATACTTTTTTGTTGGTTTTGTGAATCTGCATCTTGGAGTGCACATAAAATGCTTGAAAGCCAGGTCTTCTCCTGCCCCATTCTCCATCTCATCACAAATCAGGCATTTTTGGCAGCTGAGTCATACTGCTGTCCAGCTGGAATTGAAAAATGTGAGCGGGGTGTGGTTTTAAGGCTGACACTTGTTAGCTGCAGGTTGTTATATGCAACTTCTGCAGGAGTTCTGGCACCTGAAATTTTAGTCAATTCTTACATGATATCTGCAAGGACTACTTACCTTACTCCTCTGAGGTTCCTATTTTTCCTTAAGATTCTTGGAGGAACGGGATTTGTAATCGCTGTTTGGTGGAAGATGTACAAACTTTTCCTTCTAAAGAGATATGGTCATCATCCACCCACCAGTCCACTGGCTGGTGCTTTCAGCTAGGAAGTGAAAGAGATGAACCCCCTCTGCCATTCCTTAATCCAAGTTTGCTTTTGAGTGTAAGGACTTGCTCCCAGAGCTTTGGCATCCCAGCACTGGGCTGAGAGTTAGATATAACAGTTTTATGACTGTTACTTACATGCTCAAGTAATTTTGGTGTGCATTCACTGGAGTTGGACCTGATTCTCCTGGGTTCTTGATAATCACTGACCCAGCTGCACCAGTGCTTGAGTGCCTTTTCTCTTTGCAGGCAGGAAGTTGAACAGCTGAAGCTGAGCTGGGCTTGCCCATTCTGCTGAGGAGCACTTGAGCTTTTACCTGAGAAAGCCAAGTGCTTGTCAAAATCCAAGTTGTGTTTCAAATTGAGCCCTTCCACTCTGGTCACTGTATCTGTGGTTTTAACCATTTGATGCTCAACTTCCCATTCCCTTTAACACTTCTCACAGGTTTTCCAGGAGAAGTTATCAGAAGTATTAGTGTTATTCCCTTAGGGAACAAAACCATTCCAAACTCTTTTCCATTGAACTTGAGTCCATTTCTGAGCCACCATGTATATATGAGTTACTGGATGCCTGTGATATTTTAGGAACTTATAGTCATTTCAGTCAATGTAAATATTTCGATAGCTGAAGTATGTGTTTGGGAACTCATTACAGGATTCTTGTATCTTGGTAGTGCATTTCTTTTAATAATATAAAATTTGGGAGGGATTAATCTTTTAGATGCTGAAAGGAAATAAACCCTGGTGTTCTCAGTAAATACTCCAACCAGTCTCGTAGACAAAAACCTTTATTTCATCTGAAAGAATTATTTATATCTTACAATTCTTCTGAGTAACATGCCTAGCAATTTAATTGCTAGTTTGGTTACTCACATGCTGATGTTTCTTTGCATATGTAAATAACCCACCTATTTTAAAATATCATAGCTTAAATAACAGTCTCCCACATCTAGTGTGTACACAATGATTTCAAATTGCTTCCGCAAGGATGCAAGGGGGAAGAATAGTTTTTCTAGTAGATATTTTATAAAATGAGTGCACCAAGTTGAATTTATATAAGCTGGGGCAGGAATTCAGTCTTATGAATTCAGATTGTCCTGGCATTATTCCAGCTTGGGGGGGTGAGGATGGAGTCCACAACATCATCGATGTGGCTGTTGTCATTTAAATGCACGAGGTTTCACAGCATACAGCAGGAAAGCAGAGAGCGCATTTGAAGATCATACAAAGGATCAACCAATTTCTGATTAAAAACACTTTTTTCTTAGTGTCTTCCTTTAAATGTAGAAAATAAATATTAAAGAATGAACAGCCTTTCTATGAAGTTGTTACAAGCTCATTAACTGTGTTTACATCCAAAGTAGATGCATTGAAAGGAAAGGGCTTTTTGCCTGTCAGAAGCAAATGAGCTGAATTACTCAGGTCATGTTTTGCACTCCAGCTGATTTTACCAGTGCAGGCACCAAGGCTTCAACACATGCAGTTTTGACAATGTCTGCAATTACTTGTGAAAACTGTTCTTGCATACATTGTTTCCCTGAATCTCAGACCTACTTAAAATAGACATAATGCTCTGGCTGATAGCAATTTCGGTATTTTAAAAGTAATAAGGAAGCACTGCTTAAAAGAAGTTATTTGTGCTGTAACTAACAGTTGCTTACAATGTCTCTAGGCACAAAACCCCATCATCTGTCATTAGCAGACAGTGATTTCCAGTGATGATATCAAAGTACTGGTTATTGAAAGGGAGCTCTTTCTATAGTATACTTTCCCTGTCCCGTGTTCCCTGCTAGGGAGCCTTATCTCAATACTGATTTCACTGTGCACCTAAGAAAACAACTCCAGCAGAGCTCAGGATGAATTGACCAATCTAAAAACTTCAAAAGCGGCTTCCCAACCTCAATTTCTGTTCCCCCTAAACAGTAGCAGCAGTAGTGTGGGAAGTGTCCTGAAAGGGTGGAGGTAGGACCATGTTCAGAATAGTAAATTATGTGACAATTGTACAATTATATGACAATAACAACACATTAACACTTCTGCATTTAACAATGGAAGCTCCAGAAGCAAAAGGCTTCTTAAGGAGGGTAAGATAACAGGTGTCCACTATAAAAAGCAAGCAAAAGCACTGCCAGCATCTCACCCCATACAGGCTCCACAGCATGTCCCAAAATCTTGAAGAGACTGAGCGGCTACACTGCAGCATGGGTGGAAGCAGAAGTTTCGGCACTGGAGAATAATGCAGGAGTGCAGCTGCCCAAACAAGGGTGGTTTATGCTGTAAGGTCTATCAGGTTGACATTTCTGACCCTGTCCCTGCCTCTGGGGCTGCC
The DNA here is from genome assembly GCA_013400575.1 of Peucedramus taeniatus. NCBI lineage: Eukaryota > Metazoa > Chordata > Aves > Passeriformes > Fringillidae > Peucedramus > Peucedramus taeniatus. The sequence continues at coordinate 246,951 of WBNO01019052.1, read as the reverse complement.
AGCTGGCACTATTAACATGAAGGGACCTCTCTGCTTCTCTGCTGGCCTGGGGCCTCACGCCACCCAAGAGGGACAACAGCTGCTGAGGGAGTGGGCCTGGCTGCAGCACTCCCTTCCAGGGAAGCTGATCAGCTCTCCCACCAGGGCACTCTGGCCTCCAGGAAAAGCAAAGGCAACATCTTGCAATATGTGCTGCTTCAGCAATGTGAGGCTTCAGGTTCAGAATGCCAGAGCTTGGTTCTTCAGCCTGAATAGTGTTCTCAGGACAGGCCAAGGAGCTGAACAGTTATGGAAAATTATTACCCTCCAGCAGCAGTGCTGCAGGGTTGCTGATTAGACTGTTCAATTCACAACTACACTTTGAGCAAGGTGGGGAGTTTACAAATTAACTGCCTTGCCTGGAAAGGAGAGAAGCTGCTTCCAGTGCTGATGTGATATAAACATTTTTCCACTTTGCTCACCCAACATTGTCACCTTTTCTTATGACAGCACGTGGTTCCCAGTGTATTATTAAACAAGCATAGTCAGGCATATCCTGGGGAATAAAGGGAAGAGTTTGGGAATCCAGATAAATTAAGGTAAATTTAAAATACCATGAGTGTGAAAGAATGATGGCATTTATTTCCTTTTCTTTGGAGCACTACAATAAAAGCTCCAGCTTCTCATGGCATTCATGGGAAAGCACTAGGATTTTCCAAGTATCTCTCTGCATTGTCTGCAAGACACTTTGTGCAAATTTGGCATGAAGCACCTGTCACCCATTATTACAGCTGTGAATATAGCTTACCTAAGAATTATGTAATTAAAAGTTATCCATATAATTTTCAAAGGACTGATGTCACTGTGTCTGAAAAGAGAAATTCTGACACGACTCTTTCAACCCTCCAAAGGAACAGAACTGTCATCAAAATTCACACAACTCAGCCTTGTATATAAAGCATAAGGCTGCAAGTCTGTCATTAGCTCAGCTACTACACTGTTATTCCTGACCATAATGAATCTATACTTCAGCTGGATTTTTTGGCACTTTGGTGAGAAAGCTCTGGACAGCTGGAAGAGACCTGCTCTATCATTTTTTGTTTTTTTCTTTGTATCAATTTTCCACCTGTGAAGCCCAAAATCCCACCACCAAGTGCAGCTGCAATTCCTGCTACTTTGAAGCCTGCAAGGAGACCAATAGGACCCCCCACCACTCCACCAATGACTGCACCTGCCACAGGCAGAGCTGCCAGCTTGTATTTTGCAGCCTGTAAAGGAAAAAAAAAATAGTTAGAATACTTGCCTGTGGCGATGTGCATTTTTCCCCCACTGCTCTTGGCAATGACTTGAATGCTCAGTGATAAATAAACTTTACAAATTAGTATTTAAAAAAAGTATGACAGAACATGCTAAAACCAATTCAAAATCAGTTGTCTTGTGTATGCAGTTGTGAACCAGGTCCTTTAATGTGGTTCTGGCTGCTGTGTACACTGGGTGTTACCTGGTCACCATCCTTAAATCAGAAACTGAGAAAATGCTCAGACTTTTCAGTGATGGGCCTGACTGCAGCTTTGGGGTTTATTTAGCATCTGACATGGATCAGGATGGAAATGACAGGTTATCATCAGCCTCTTGTTTAATGTTTATGTGATTCTTATGAGCGAGTCACTGACTGCACTTGTCTTTGCAGGTAAAACAAAGTAACCATCAGAATTGTGTTTAAAAAGCCCCTCCCCCAAAATTAAATAATTGTATTTTCTAGCAGCCTGGATGCGATAGAAGATTACAAGAGAGATTGATTTTTTTTTCCCTGCTACCTGTGGGTCATTTCTTCTTTATTTCCTTAATTGCTGGTTCCCTCAGCATTAAAGACGGCAGATCAATGGGGTTAATACAGAGGGTGGCTGGGAGGCAGAGCACCATTGATTCACCAGCAGGAGCAGATCCCTACCTTCCCCAAGTTTTTGGTTCCCTCTTCAACATTCGCAGCAGCACTGTTGACATGGTCTTCAATCCTGTCAATCTTCTCCTGCTGGGACTAGATGCAAAGGAATTATGAGTGAGGGAACCTGCTGGGAAGCAGCAGTGAGCCAATACACACCATTTTAATGCCTGTAATCAGGGCCCTACAGCAGCTTTCATCTGCACCCAGCAGCCTTAGTGGTGCTCCATGATTAGCATCTGATAAACTCTGCTGAAGCTAGAGACTTACTTCAAAAAAATCTAAACTATTAAGTAATAATATGGGGTGGATATTAGACAATGTCTTGCTGCAGTTAGAGAAAACAACTCAAAATGATTTCTAAATCTTTTCTGTAGATAGAGGAATTCACATTCCAAAAGGAAAAATAATCAAAAGTAGCCTGTTTTGTTTCCTGCTGAGTCTCACATTCAAAAAATATTCTATAAAGGGCATTTATAAGATCAGTACTAACTCCAATATACAAAGCTGCATCAAGAAATCTAAGAAGAAGTGTTTCATTATGACATTATAGAACAATGACTTCAGAAATAGTGACAGCACAGAAAATATACTTGATGTTGCCCTGTATTTTACTGTTTGATTTTACTAAAACATTCCATCCTTTCTCCAAATGTAGTCAGTCAGGTTCCCCCGCAGTCTCCCAGGGAACACTGGAGCAGAAGATAAAGGGGTCTGTGGGTTTGTTTGTTCTTATTCTAATCTGAGCAGTACGCAGGCTGTTTTATGTCACAAAATAATGAGATAGCTGATGTTCAGCTTAAAATAAAAGGCATTCTGAACTTTTTGCCTCTTTCTAAGTCAGAAACTGCTGAGTACACCAGCTCTGGTATTCATCTACAATGCAGTCGACCCACCTTAGATGCTTACTATTTACATCTAATGATGGTTAAGTGCAAAATCCAGTAAGTCCTGGGAACAGAACCTCTTCCTTTAACCTTCAGAATACTGAATGAACATTTTTGCAGTCCCTCTCTAGTCTAATGGTTCTTACTTGGATTTTTTTGTATAGATGAAGCAGCACATATCAGCAGAAAAGATAAAAGCTAGGTTATTTATCCCTACTAACCCAATAGCAAGGAGATGAAAGAATTCTCCTAGGAGATGAGAACTGTGCATTTAAATTCCCTATGGCACAGGAAGAACTAAACATTGGGAACCAACATTTTGGCAATGCAGTGAGAGCAGAGAAAGGGCATGATAAAGGTGATGATTTTTCTAGCACTTCTGATGGAGAAAAGATACCTGACAAACACACACCCTGTGCAGTAAAAGCTGTCACCACCATTACAATTAGAAATTGTAAAAACTAATAGGACCTGAGTAGAAGTCTGCAATCAACACAGGAGAGCTTCTGCTAAGGTTCAGCTTGTGGCCATGTGCACTGGCAGGAACATCGTAGCTGCTCCAGTGACAAGAATTTGGGAGCAACTCCCAGCACTAGTGCTGAAAGAGGAGACTGCTGCCTCCTCAAAGTGTCACCTTGGCAGAGCCTGAATCACAGGAGAGATACATCCTCAGCTTTTTTTGTCCCCACCTAACCCTACCTAGGAGTTACCCATGCACCCTGTTTTTGTAGGAGACTCTGTAGAACAGAATGCAGAATTAATACTTACACAGACTAAGAGAGAAAACTCAGTCACCAACTGGCTCAGCTCAATCAAGTCCTGCAAATAAAAAAAAATGTTACTCTGTGATAGTTGCTAAAATCAAGAGCACCAACATGGCAAGGAGGGAGTTCCAACATACCCCTTCTAAACTTTCCCAGGACTCAGCTGCATTTTCTTCCTGAGGTATTTCTGGAAGGCGGGAGTAGATCTGGATCAAGCTTTGGGAGCCATCCTTTACTTCTGTGTTATATAAAGTTTCTGAATGAGAAACATGATGTTTATAAATAAATGTACTGAACCAGGATGCAGGTGGTATGCAGAATTTCTCACTCTTGAAGTTTCTCAAGGGTAACCTGATACTTAACCTAATTCAAGCCAAGCAACAGCCCCAAAAATGATCATATAAGGAGATGCCTTACAGCACTACACAGTTTCTTAAAAGAATGTTATTGACAAAGAAATAGATTCATTTCTATCAGCACATTTTCACAACCAGTCCTGAAATGATACTAAATTATACTCCTGAATTCAAGGTCATTTAATTCATTTTGTATCGACCAGGCTGAGAAAACTGGGCTTAGGACAAAAACTTTTCATTTACGTATGACACATAAAAACGCTGTGCTCCCAAAACTCAACAGACAGTTATTCATTTTATGATTGATTATCATGCTATTGGTTTGATTTTCAACCACTGGGAACTAAAAGAAGCTGTAGAAAAAAGCTTTCAAAACAAAAGCAGTGAAACCCAAGTAATGTGGTGCCCAGCATTCCATGCTGCATCATTTGGGTAAATGGTTCTGTGAGGATGGCAGACATTTGCAGCTCAATGCTTTACATGAGACATTCTCAAATATGTTCCTCCCTAAATCACCTGGACTGAATGCAGAAGACATTAGGACAAAATATGGTGTTAAAAACAGGGAATGAGAGATAGTGAATGGCACTGGGGAGAGCAGATACAATGAACAGGCACACACACCCCTCCTCCAGTCAGAGCCCACTCCAGAGCCACTGCAGATGTCACGGACATGCCTCTAATTATGGACAACAAACTGACTGGCAATAAAGAAAAATAACAAACAAATTTGGCTTGCCAATACAAGGACTGAGGAAGAGCTTGGGAGTCTGAAAGGCAGACTGGAGAAGGTGTACATGTAAACACAGTGCAAAGATCATCTCAATTCAATCAACTTCCATTTCTGAAAGGAGATCGCTCCTTCAGTAGGACACTGGTGTTTCCTTCCTTGGGAAGGCAGTCCCAAGAGAAAGCTTATTATGGGGAAGGCTGGTTAGATACGTCTAACAGTACTAAAGTGTAAATATTGTATTAAAATCTTTAGATACAACGATTGTGCCAAGGTATGATAATATTATATAACTGTTACAACAACAGATATGTCCAATGGAAAACAAATAAATACAATCATATTCATAGAAAATCAATAATAGTGCATGCTTATTCATGGAACTAATTTGAGATAAAATAAAAATGATACATTTTCATAACATTTGTCCATTTCTCAACATTTTTATCCTAATATCTCAAAACAGATGAAGGACCCAGTCTTCCTACTCTCAACTCAGCAGAAGTCTAACATGAATGAAGTTGATATTTAGACATAATTACTAAGTAAGCAGAGTAACAAGAATGCACTAAGCAGTTCGGGGTCTTAATTTGAGTTTGTTTTTCTTTTTAAGTATTTCTACCCCTTTTCCTTTAAGAATCCAGACACGGAAGGCACTTCATGTACTACAATCATCACCTGTTCTTCCAGAACATATTTTTGATTAATAACCTCAGATTAATTAAGGTTGTATACTCAGTTCTAAAATATTCCTTTCCCCTTTTCAATATAATTAATTATATATCCAAACGTGTGCATTTTTTTGAGAAAACTGTTCTGCAGCATGCTCTGACATTTATCATGGGTTTTGGGGATTTTATTTCATTTCAATCCTACACAATCCTATTTCAAAATCAAGTTTCTTCTGCCCAGAAAGGTGTACTCTTCCCTAATCAGCCACATGCATGCTAAGTTGGTTAAAATTAAAGTATTCATAATTCAAAAGCAAAATAAAAATCTCACTAAGCAAAACTGCCTCCTCCCAAGACATTGCTCTGGACTGTTCCTAACAATCTATGCCAACCTAGTGTAGAGAAGCATATCCTTGAAAGTGTTGCAAAACCAAAGTTTTGCATGACACACATTCCAGAGAAATTAAAAGTATAAGTAGGTTTACATGTTAACATTTAGTTAACATAACTAAAAATCAGTAAGAAAAAATTCCTCATGAAAATTCTTTATTCACTTTAAAAAACTAAGGTAAAGAACAGCAAGGGTAAGAGGTGGTCACATTTGGACTGAAAGTATGAGTAAGAAATTTATATTCACTACTTCACTTTTTATCAAGTCTAACCCATTTTAATAGAATTGAGAATGGAAGTGACTCTACCAGTTCATTTATACAGCATCTCCACAGAAATACAATAATACAAAACGCCTCTGCAGATTTCACAGAGGAGCTTTACACCTCATTACACTTGAGATAAAAATCTAATGTTCTGGAAGATTCAATATGTTGCTTAAAAGATTTTAGTAATTTTAAGAGTAGAGTCTCACCTTTTGTTAATATTTGTTTAATATGCAATAAAATTCCATTTCTATTGGTCTTCAGTTGAGGATGGTGAATGGGGGAAGGGACTGTATCATATCACTGACAGGCCTTCTAAATGGGAGATCTGAATTTGTAAACTCCTTCCTTCTCTACCAGATGGGAAGCAACATGCTACAAAGAACGGGCACGTATTGAACTTCCTTTGATTAAGATCAACAGCCAAGATTTGCTTTCAGGACTGCAGCCTCTAAGCACAAAAGAATAGGCAATACACTGTGTCTGGGTTAGCAATTCAACAGGGCTGCTTGCACAGACAGGCAAACTTGGGGAAAAAAACGGTTTAATTGTATTTAGTTGTCTGCCTGTCTGTTTCACTATAAATGGGGTGAATTATTTCCACATTCCTGAGCAGACTTGCAGGTGCCTGTCATTCCAGTAATATTTTTTCTCTTCTTCTCATCCTCATCATTTTAATAAATTTATTTGTCCTTCTGAAGTGCTGTTAAACTCAATGTCCTGTGTACTTCAAAGGTATTTCAGATTTCAGAAACAGTCCTGTTCTTTGAAATTAAACTCTAGTTCCCATTTGCTACCTATGTAATTGTGTAAAAAAGAGAGGCAGTAAGCCAGGACAAAGTCTTTCCAATGAAATATTGGAATGTACTGAGAACAACTGCAGAAAGTCACCAACAGAAGAGGTATCTTAAACTTAGTTCTGATCATAACAGAGAAGAGTGCACAGAGACTGAAAGTAATGGCTAATATATATGAAGGGAATCACCGAATATTGAAAACAATGAGCTCTCCACAAAAGAGATGTCAACAAATTTGGTATAATTATTAATAGAAATTATGTGGAAGAAGTTCCTAAAAGATAAAGGACTGCAGAACTGCAGGCAGACACTAAAAAACAGGCTGTGCTGAAGATGACATCAAATTGTCCTGATGTTTATGGCTTTAACAAGAGCTCTTCAGTGCTGTGGATGTCAAGAATTTGATACACAATATGAATACAAAGAAAAACATGAGCATGGAAAGTTAATATCAGGAAGACCAGGACATAAATACATTGCAACCACAAAAAGGCATAAATGGTAGCAAGAAAGTTTCTGTGAATGTTTTTGAAGTTAGAGGAAAACTAAGGATGTGGAAGTGCATTGCCAGAGAAAAACGTAGCTTTAGGCAGGTAATTGATGCAGTTAATTTAAATAAGAAAGAAAGAGACTGAAACACAAAGAGAACAGGTCAAAAATATTTGGATGAGCTAGGCCTATTTAGAGTCTGAAGGTTTGATGGAATTCACTCTAGAGCATTTTTAAGAAACAGCTGCTGAAATTTCAAGAATATTTTTGAGAACTTGAATAAGGTGGTCCCAGAGGACTGAAAGAGAAGAGACTTTGAAATCCATATTAGAACAAGATATTAGAACAAACTACAGAACAACCAACTACAACATGTTGAAGGTGTTGAAGAGGTCAAGAATTTTATTGTCAGAAGCCAATTCAGTCTATTCTGCTGGCCTTGTAAGAGAGAAGTTTTTTTAAATGGGGGTGGTGAGGCACTGGCACAGGCTCCCCAGAGAAGCTGTGGATGCCCTCATCCCTAGAAGAGTTCAAGGCCAGGTTGGATGGGGTTCTGAGCAGCCTGGCCTGTTGGAGTTGTCCCTGTCCATGGCAGGAAGCTTGGATCTAGATGATCCTCAAAGGGTTCCTTCTAACCCAAACAGTTCTGTGACTGTGTTTGATTTATCTTCATGTTCACAAGGTTTTCTGATACTACTGCAAATGACATTCTTGAAAGCAAGCCCAGTTGTCAAATCTCCTTTTCTCCCTGCTCATACCACGAGGTTCACTGGCTTGTTAATCACACTTGAAAGAGTTCTTGTAGTTCTGCATGCAGCAACAAGAACAGTCATGAAAATCTAATCTGACAGCAGGTTCTTCTACTACTGCCTAAGAATGCTCTTTCGATTTTAGGACACATGAAATGCTCAAATCATTTAAAGTAATAATGCTACTGCAGCAATCAAACTAATTACAGATATGGGAAGGATTTAATCCTGATGGAACCAACCTTCTCACAGATCATCAGGAGAGAGCACTAGCCAGCACCAAGGCATAACAAGACTTCTGAAGACAGAGTGGTAGAACAAAGATCCAAAGACATTTTATACAGAAAGGAGGAAAGACCAGCAAACACATCTGATTTCTAGCATGTCACAGTGTGTTTTCCAAATCTTTTCTTTAAATGGATTTATACTCTTTCAGTATATTTATACTCCTTTCTTGTCAGTTACCAAGTTAAAATGCTACAGGAAGAGATGTTCTTCTTTACCTAGAAACTTGCTTCTCTTTTCTATATATTTCAGCAATGCTGTATTACACTACCTGTCATATAAAATCTTCCTGGTATTTCTTCACTAATTCAATTAAAATGGCCAAAATTATTACTTGCACACAATCAAGTGATTTGCAGGGGGGGCAAAAGAAGCCAAGCTACCTTGAAACATGACTGTAAGTATTCTGATTCATGTGAAGAATACTATTTCAAGATCCAAGGCTACAGGACCTTTGTCATGGAAGGCCATAGATATTTAATTTTTAAAGATATTTAAGCATTTTCTGCTTACCAAAATTCAGTCACAGGGCATGACATAAGTGTGGTGTAGGGAAAGAAATCTACTTCTTCATTAATAATACTCTTCAACTGAAATCTTATCTGTTTACTTCATTTATATCTCATTTATATGTCAGAGAAATTGCATACGAGATACAATGACAGAGATACAACAAATACAGAAATTAAATTCTACTACCTTGTCCTAGAGTTGCAGATCTGGTTAAAGAGGGATCCTCCTGTCCTTTGAGTTGCCTTTTAAGTTCTTCTGCAGATTCAGAATGCAGCTGCAGGAAGTCCTTAATGGCAACTGCAGCTTCCTCTTTAATGGGATTTATCATTCTCTGCAGAACTGGGATGTCTTCCTGCCGGACTCGCAAACAGAGCTTCTCCATCTCTCTCATATTGGCACGGAGCTGCTGCAAGAGTATTAAAGAGTTATTCTGTAGCTTACTGTGTGAGAACATCAGACACCTCCAGTGCCTGGGAAGCACCTATCATCTTTATGATCAAGGGAGAAACATTTTTGAAGCCATCACCACCACTATTTCAATTTTTCTGGCTGTCAGTTTTGTACTTAATGCACTTCTCCAAGTCACTTTGTTTTATTTTGGGTTTCAATTAAAGTATTTAACTAATTCATTTGTTGTGTAATCGCTGAAGTTATTTCTGTTTCTCTGGTCAATTTAGGTCTTTGCCAAAATATTTACACAAGTTGCAACAAGTTGCAATAATATCCAAGTAAAGTAAGTGACTGCTCCTCAAAGTTTGCTTTTTTTATAATAGTGACTGTAGTGATCACAGAACCTCATGATAAAGTCATTCATAACTCTCAAGTACCCCAAAACTTTCATTTTGTGAAGACAACTTCAGGGACAAAGGAGAAGGATTACTTTCCTCTTTAATTTTTTTTTTCAGATGAATAATAAATATATTTATAAATAAATATATTTATTTGATTGGAATATCAAATTTAATAAAACATGTAAATACTTCTTTAGTTACAAGACTTCTGAGGAGATATAAACTGTTCACAACTAGCAAGAAGAGTATGTGTACAGGCATTTCACATGAGATAAATTTCTTTCTGCATTAAAAATAAAGGGGGTTTCCATTGCCTGGGCTTTAAAAATGCACACAAATTTTCCTGTCCTACAAATGAAAAGATTAAATTTACAGTTTAAATTACACCACTTACTGTTTTAGGACAGAGTTTTTATCTAATTAGAAAAAAAAACCCCACTGTAATAAAAATATATTCTCTGCATTACTTTACAGTGATACAATACATTCTATTCTTTGTCGTATTATTTACCAATTAATTTGAATACTCTTCTCACAACAGAACAAGAGAATGGATTGACACCAATGAGTGGTTAGAAACAGAAAAGTTTTCTTCCAGAATGCAAACCAGGTACAGGTAATGCCTTAGAAAGGTAAATATGATTATCTGGAAAAGAGAGATCTAGATGGAACTAATTTTATTTATATACACTAGAGGGATCTTTGGTCCCCAGTAGATGCGTGGGATTAGTGAGTTCCTCACCTTCCCAAGTTATCTCTTGAACCTCAAGAATTGGAGATCCTTGGCCTTTTGTGCCAAATTTAATTATACAAGGAAAAATCAAGCTTTAGTTAAATAGCTTTAACTATTTAACTAGCTATTTACTATTAAAAGCTTTAGCTTTTAATATTTATGAAAAAAATAGTTGAAAATATAATTGAAGAAGGAAGAAAATTATTCAACAACATGTTGAAGTAACATTGCACAAGCTTCCAAAGAACTATTGATTCCTTAAAATCATGTGTCAAATTATTAAGATTAGATTAGATTATACTGTATGCTTAAATTAAGAGTACTATTAGCCAAATTAGGCTTCATTATTCAAGACTAACCTCAGGTAAAACCACTGCTTGACAATTTGAAAAAAAGAGAGATACAAAAAAACCCCACTGAGCTGAATTAGAAACATGGTAGCCAGTAACTTTCTTCATCAATTTCTCATCTCAGTCTACTTTATGCTTCCTGGTATCTTCCCCCCATGGTGTGCCCCTAAGTACTGAAAAAAGGAGAATGTCACCACTTTCATACAGCACCATGTGCTCACCCTAAGGAATGGCTAAACCAGATCCTCACTTCTACTGCTCATTATTAACTTGCTAATCAAAGAGAAATATTTCTGAGCAAGAAGATGGAGGTATCAGATGATGATATTAGCCTATTTAGTGAAATTTAATTTTAGTAGCTCTTCCTTTGTGGTTTTGAAGAGAGGACTTGTGTTCCACTTACTGTCAATTAAACAGAAGGTGAATGGATTCAGCCTAGCAAGAAAGTTCAGCCCTGCTGCGAGGAGACACATCCCAGGAGCTCACCAGGGTGTAACATCATAAATGTCATGGATATGCAAATGACTATGACTTCTTCTCATAGTAATTTTAATGGCACTGAGTTTAATTTCTAGGTAGAACATAAAAGTGTATCACTGTCTTCCCAACTGTTTGCACTTTTAAAACCAAGATTACTTAGCGAGGAAGGTAACACAAAATTCTCTTTTCATTTGTGGAGGCTTCTGAGTTTTGCACTCTCCAAATTCAACCCAAAAGACACAGAATTTTTCTTTATAATAATTGCAATTTTGGTCCATTCACTTCCAAAATCAAACAACAATCTTTGTTTCAAATGGCTTTCTCACAAAAAAATGTAGGAAAATAGAACTGGTGAAAACCTTGGGAAGTTATCCCTTCAATGCATGATCCACTGTCCCTATATTATTTCTGTCAGTTTATCTAATCTGGTCATTAAAGGACTTCTGCATGAAGAGCTACAACCTCCTTCATACCTCACTGCCAGAATTCAGTATACTATAGCATTTCCTTATGTCTAACAGAAATCTCTCTGGCCTCAGTTTAAACCAGGTATTTCTAATCCTCTCTGTTCAAAATAGGGAAAGACAAGCCCTGTCCTCTTTGCAACATCCTCTCCATGTTTGCAGAAGACAGCACAGTGCTGTTGGGCATTCTTTGAGCAAAACAACTAATCTGTTGATCTTTACAAGAAGTCCTGTTTTCTCAATTTCTGACTGCATTCACTGGTCTCCCCCTGCTCACTTCATGCCTTCCTTGGAAGTGTGGTGCCCAGACTGGATGGACTATTCTACCTGGGATCCTACTACTGCTGACTAAAGAGACTGTAGGAGAGACCACACTGACTGCTCTCCTGTTTATTTATCCCACTAAGTTATCTGGCTTTTTTGGACCACTACCACACAAACAGTTCACTTCCACTCCATGCCCCTCAAGTCCCTTACAAAATTCTTGACCTAGATCAAAGGAACTCTGAGTTTAAGGATATGTTTACCCTGCAGATGGCCACAGGCTGCAATAATGAGCTGATTTTACATGATCCTTCACTGATACCACAAAAAATCTCCTGCAGAAATAAAGTTTTCTACACTACTCCTCATGCCCTTACAGCATACCTACACAGTATGCCAGAGAGGTACCTAACCTGAGGATCATTAAAGAAATGTTACAGAAGACCTGAGCCATACAAGGCCTTGAGCCAACAACCTGAGCTTTGAAGATTTATGCAAAAAAGAGCTGATCAGAAATCACCTTTAACTTGTAAATCATTTTCAGCTGAACTAGAAACCATAAGTGAACAAGAGAAAATAGATTAACATTTTTCAAGCAGCTTTCCAGGTTAGAGTAATACAGTGGAGAGACTTTGTCAGCCTAAATATGTTTTGCAGAACAGAGTCTCTTTTTGAGGGCTGAATACAAACTAAAGCCAGACTGTTCATCTGCTGCATCTTTCCCTTTTTTTTTTGTTTTCTTTTTTTTTTTTTGTTTAATATCTTATTTCCTCTCTAGTAACTGCAGCATTTCCCTTCCTCTCACCACCAAAATGATCAGGGCAGTCCTAGGATGTTACAACAAAATATTGCCATTTCACTGAAATTAGCTTAAACCTTGCAATAATTAACTAATTTTGTGGTACAGCCAGCATGTATGCAGACAAAGCCGAGAAATGGCAAATTCCCTGGGGCTCTAACATTTTGAGAAGTCCATGGACTGTCCCTAAAAATGAAAATATACAAGAGCACATTCAGAAAACTAATACATGATATACAAGAGCTATTTTCTCAATATTTTTGAAAGGGTCTCTTCATGCCCTGTGCAAGATTTATCTGTTTTCTTCACCTTCCTTTATAGAAGTTTTTAATGTGGCACCCAGTCACTTGAAATCAGAGCAACAGATTTACACTCATCTATACTTCTATTATAATTTTGACCATCATCAAAATTACAACAGAAGTAATTATTCTGGGTAAACTGAAAATTCAGAAAAATGGCTAATTATGTGCACATGGATTAAATGTAGAATGGCTGTGCATATATTTGTCTAAAACCTGTGGCGGATGCCTTGGGTCAATATTGACTTAGGGATTCCTAATGTATTTTTACAACATCTAATTTTGAGAGCAAAGTGTGTGCTGCAGAGAACATTCGGTATCACAATAATTAATCTGATTTCTTTGCAAACAAACAGATCACAAGTCCATCAGTAAACATTTAAACAGCTTACGGCAAACACATTCTACATGTCATATAATTTATTATCAAGTACTCCAGACTCCTAACTATTTAATTAAAACAAAGAGCCAGTCTGCTCTTCTTGCATGGACCCAGATACTTATTCTGCTCTCTGGGTATCAGAATGTGAACCACTTTAATGCATCTAGATCTGTATCCAGAGCTAGAAGCAATAAGCATTAAATAAAACCTAAGAAAATTTACTTTGACTGAAATTAAAACCAGCAAGCTATAGATTCAAGACAAATATAAATGTTTCTAGAGACAAATAAGCAGTTTTCTTATTAAAGCACTTAAAACATCTATAAGTAACATCTTCAACACAATTATTTTTTCTCTAATTATTGATAGATTTTTGTCTTGCTAAAGAAATGATACTGGTAATTCAAAGTTACAAGAGAAGTCTTTCCCTCAACTCAGATGTGAAAACAGATTAGAGAACAGACCTCAGCAAACACATGCTTACTACACCACACCTGTTAAAATGCCATTGTTTTAACAGAACTTCCACCTTTGGAAGCCTCTTTGAATATGAAGAATAAACTTGTATTAAAATTTCAAAAGTACTTGGTGAAAAATCAAAACACACACTCAAACCTCCCATGAGCAGCAATATCAACTGGATTTCACGTGTCACTTCATATCATCTACACTAAACAAAAAGCTCACTATTCCTCAAAAAAGACATGTAACTCCAGCTCTGCCTACTATCTAATTCTGTTGTTCAGTCAGGATTCAGTTCTTTCTGAGGTGAGCTGGTTTTGGTGGTGGTTTTTTTTTCCATTTTTAGTCTGTTCTAATTTCCCACAAGAGTCAGTAAGACACTGAAACAAACATGGGAATTCACAGTTGTAGAATTGTGAGCAATGGCTTAAGACTACGCCACCTGTGCTGGCAAATCCTGCTTGTCTACGTGCAGTGTAGGTCATTTACAGTAGCAAAGACAGGTTCCTCCTCTGAACAACACCTATGAAACAAGATGTCTCTCCTGGCCAACACATGTCTGTCCCCAGAACACTGGCAATGCAGCTGTTACAGCCACCAGATGCTACATCTGCCTCAGCAAACTTTGTGCTGCAGATGTGGTCTTTGTGTTCTTCTGTACTGATAATCAAACTACTTTGCCTGTGTGCTATTTAGCTGAAGTTTGGCCGAGTTTCTGCATCATCTTCACCAAGACATTAGGTATTTTTAGGAACAGTATATAGTTCCCTGTGTGCTGAGTTATGGATGACTATGGGTGAAGTCACTGAGATGATGCCCGTGCTGACAAATATGCTGGTATTTCCTCCCTTGATGATATCATCTACCTAACACCACATGTGCACACCAAACTAGCAGTCCAGATGTTCTCTATATCTGAAATCATGCTTTAAAATTAGCAGTATCCCTTACTACAAGAGCTGTCTTCTAATTTAATAATGTAACAGGATAGTTTGCAAAAGATCACAGTCTCCAAACTTTTGCTTTTTCAAGAATATGGAAACATTTCTGACTGTATTTGCCTCATAGGACACAATTAGGAAATCCCTAATTTTTAAATGAAGTGAAGCGAAACTGTGTGCTTGCTTTTCAAACCCACCTGTCAAGTGTATGTCTCTCTGAAGGTCCATCCCTGAGGTAACCAGAACTATGTCTGTAATTCAACCCCACCAGCAGCATAGCCATTTCATATCCTTACCTGAACCGTTCGTCCTGCGTTGATGTGCTCTTCGTGCAATCTGTCCCAGAGCCTGCATCTCTGATACTAAAACAGAGGAAAAAGACTCCTTAGAATTGCTATTTTTACCAACTGGCTATGCAGAAAAAAAAAGCCACCTTTGGTAAATATCACTTTAATTTTCCAAAACTGAAAGTAAAGAAGTTGAGTCATAAACAATTCCACTGCAAAATTAGAGAGGTAAATAGCAATGTATTTTGTGAAAAATTTTGTACAATGTATTTTACTGAATTAAATACAACCAGGGTTTCAAGTATCAGTTTTTAACACCCAAGTGATATTGCATCCTGACATTGCTGTAGCACAAATCACTTGGTGGGCAGTAGAAGAAATGGCAGAAGAAGGAGAAAGGAGTGGAATAGTGGATAAACAGTACTGGCCATATAGGATAACAAGGTATCTGATACTATCGACAAAGAAAATGGCATTCATTACACAATGCTGCTGTCTACATTTACACTGAACATTTCTATATAGTTAAAAACACAGCTACAAGAACCATCAGACCAGATCTGGCACCTCCATGAGGCTCCACTAACTTCAGTGGAAAACCATCCATACAGTACTTCCCACAGGACAGAGACCAGACTAACTATTACATTAGCAGAGAGCAAGTTTGGCAAAAGAACTGCTTATTATCACACCTCAACCTTTTCATCAATCAAATAAATCAGTGCCTGCTACAGGCAGTTGACACAAATAATATAGAGACTTTAGCATGAAAAAGAGTAGTAAAGTAATAGAAGTAGAAGCTGTGATTCCTGGAACATGTGTTGAAACTATCAAAGAGTGTATTTACAACTGTAAATTGTACAGTTGTACAATCGTATTAGACAATTGACAATTGTCTACAATTGTATTAGACAATAGACTATTAGACAATATTAGAATATTTATTTAATTGTTTAGATTACAAGGCAAAATATTTACCAGGATTTCTAAGGTATTTTTATATAAAGTTTAATTCCTCAATTTCTTAATAAGCTTTGTTACCAATTATCTACACCCTCTATCTTTCCATAATTGTTTTCATAATTTTAGATGCCACAGCAGTAAGGATCACAAGCTACTCAGCTTCCTTAAATACAAGGAGAAATCTAAAGTTACTGCTTATTTTCAGAGCAAAAAGTTCTTTCATGTTAGGACTTTGTAGTGCTATGGAAGATAAAATGTTTAGTGTTCAACAAAGTCAGATTAACGTCATTCTTCTAGGAAACTGAATAATAACAACCTCTGAATAAATTGCTATGCCATTAACATTACTGCCAGCGTTCCTTAAAATAAAACAGACAAAAAGCCCTGTACCAACACTAGATCTTCCAATTTAGTCACCCCCCAAAGAGTACTGAAACAGGAATTTCTGAGGTTTTAGGAAAAATCACCTATTTGACTTCAGCTGACTAAAACGTTGTCCAAACAACTAATAATAAAAAATCCTGTTATCCAGTTAAGAAAAATTCCTCAGGAAACCTTTACTGCTCTTCATAATTTCTACTAGAGATGTTCAGCACATTCATCTGCTTAATATATTGTTTATTACTTTGCTTCAAAATTCAGAATATGCTAGTGACAAGCACAAAGAATCCAATGACTTAACACACTGACATTCACGTGGTCAGAGAATTCCTCCTTGTTGACTTCTCTTTGTCATGCAACACAAAGTAGGCCACACTCCTGGACAGCGTTCCCCCTGGGGGCCTCAAGGATAGTAATGCTTGAGAAGAGATGGTATTGACATTATTTATTGTGGAAGTTGGGGCTGTTCAGCCTGGAGAAGAGAAGCTTGCGTGGAGACCTCACTGCAACCTTCCAGTATCTGAAGGGGGCCTACCAGAAAGCCAGAGAAGGAATCTTTATCAGGAGCTGTAGTGATAGGACAAGGAGCAATGGGTACAAATTGCAAGAGGGGAAATTTAGGTTAGAGATAAGGAAGGAATTTTTTACTGTGAGGGTGGTCAGACACTGGAACAGGTTGCCTGGGGAGGTAGTGGATGCCCCATCCCTGGGTGTGTTCAAAGCCAGTCTGGGTAAGGCCTTCAGCCAACTGGAAGGTGCTCCTGACCATGGCAGGGGGTTGGGACTAGGTGGTTGGGACTAAGGTCCATTCCAAACCCTTAACATTCTAAGATTTTATCCTGAACAAACACGTGTAAAACTAAGGGAGGTCCAGGAAGTAAAAACATCCATGGAATCCTAATCTCTTAGGTCAGGTCCAGAGGAGGACCACAAAAATGGTCCAAGGCCTGGAACAGCTCTCCTGTGAAGAAACACTAAGAAAGTTGGGATTGCTCAGCTTGGAGAAGAAGGCTCTTGAGAGACCCTATTTGCAGCCTTTCCATAAATAAAGAGGGCTTAGGAGAAAGACAAAGACTTTTTACTAAGGCCTGTAGTGACTGCATATGGGGCAATGCTTTTAAACATTTAGAGGGTAAGTTGAGAATAGACTCTAATGGGGGTGGTGAGGAACTAGAACAGGTTGCCCAGAGAAGCTGTGAATGCTCCAGCCCTGGAAGCCTAGGCTGGATGGGACTTTGAGCAATCTGATGTAATGAAATGTGTTTCCACCCCATGGCACGGGGGTTGGACTAGATGATCTTTAAAGCTTCTCTCCCAACCCAAATCACTCTATAGTTCCATATTTCTGTGATATTTAATCATAATTGTGCTATAGCCAAATAGTTTGTATTCCACAATAAAAATATAAAACATTAGGTTACTCTTAGGCACTCAATCTCTTTTGCTCTGTGAACATTCTCTTGAGAGCCCTTTTTAGAAAGAAACTCTCATGCTACTGCTCTGGATCCCTTCCACCTCTCCTTGAAAGTTTCCAGTGGACATAGAACTCAAAAGTTTGTCATGATATCTCCTGCCAAAAGCTCTTCAATGAATGTCTGACACAAATGTCCACACTCGGATAAGACTGCAGGAAGACTCAGATACCCTCATTTTGTGTCACCTTGACATATATTCCCACCACAGCAATGGTCCCCAGCCAAAGGTAAAAAGTGTTTCACACAACATCCAGGCACAAGAAATGAAACTGAAATGGAAAGCAAGAGAGAAAGTGTCTCACAGCACTTTTCTTTTGGAAAGGATTGTAGCATATCACCAACAAAGGTTAGGGCAGTAAGCCAAACAAAATCTCTACCTTCCTGTACTACCAAGTACAGGAGGTGTAGTACTAATATACTACCAATTCAATTGCTGTTACCTAACAGAGACTTACAAACAGCTGTATCCCTTTTGGATACACATGCATTTTATTCCCTCTTGGAGTGAAAGGCCATCCAATCCATGGAAGCTGCTATAGAAAACAAGAATTTTCATATGGAAAACATGGAAAGAAAGAAGAATTACAGAGAACTTATTTCTTAAGGCTATAGCTTTTAAGTCTTCTGAAATGGTCATACAGAAAGTTGGACTCTCATATAGTTGAGAAGCAATGATGATGAATTTATGGTAGCCACTTCCTCTGCAAAGGTGTATTCAAGGTCAAATTTCATTATATATTGATTTTATAGTTTCTTCAAACAGTGATTTAGGAGATTAATTGTTTGGACTATCTCTGGAACCTAAGGTTTAAATCAATATTCATGAAATGAGGTTAGAGATATTGGCTTCATCATAAGTAAATAATGTTGCTGCTCTAAGCAATTGGACATAATTAGTGATTTTTGCTTAAAAGTAGCCTGTAAAATAAACAGGATCAGATTCTATAAAATTATCCTTTTACCTCTAGGGATGTTTGGTTTACATGGCTGAAAGTTAATTTTACAAAAACTATTGAAGAGAAAATCATCATGACAGCTTACAAAAGTACTGTAACACATTTATTATGGCTAAAATCCATGTAAAAGATATAAAATGTGAATTATCATACAAGTATTTCAACCAAACTACTGCTAACATTGGTGTTTACTACAAATGTAAAGGCCTTTCTGCACACAATTAAAAATACAGAACTTTCATCTTTAGCCAAATTTGAATCAAAGCATTTTGTCATCAACTTCATATCAAAAACTCTACATAATCTTTCACTGCGACTGCTTCTATACTGCAAAAACAACTACATTAGTAAAAAGTGAACACTAACCTTCTCAATATTTATTTGGTGTTTTCTTAACCTTTCCAAATCTGTTGGAATTGCCACTTTAATGAATTTCTGAATTGCAGGTTCGATTCGGCGGAGTTTAACTTTTTCCTCATCTTCAGACATCCTAAAAGCAGCTTTCAAGTCAACAGTTGTCCAATATACCTTCACCAAGGTAAAAACCCCTAAAAACCAAAAAAAATATAAACAAGAAAGTTAAACCTGAATCACTTTTTAAAGAAATCAAAATAAGACAAATCCGACTTTCTGATGATCACATATCCCCCAAAACCACAGTTAAGTAATATTAATACCTAATATCTGAATGTTTGCATTTAAATGTATTATCTCTACTTATTTGCAGGCTTTGGGAATAATTTTTCATAAAACTTAACGCTAGCAAGAAGAAAAAAAACAGCTAAGCAATTAAGGCAAACATGCTTTACAGCATTACGATACATAAAAAGGTTTGAAAAAACCTTCCAATTAGATGCTTTGATCACATTGCCAATTTACATTCAGAATCATCGTAAAATTTGTAAAACGTGTCCTGAAAAGACACTAGAATAAAATTAATTTTGGAATTCCATTTCATAGAAACGTTAAGAGCTCCTGAATGAAGATTTGCACTCCCAATTGCATACGTTCCCTACTGACAATGACTAAGGCATCACCTAACGAGGGGAATAAACAGGCTGCTGAAGTATTTGCAGGACCAGTAGGTACATAAGCAGCCTGAATTCTGTTCCCTGCATAGTGTAAAACATAATTTTTGAGTTTTACTTCTCTAAAAGAGAGATGCATAGTATTGTATGTAATAGCAATTATCTAGAGAGCATAGGAGTAACATAAAGGAATTCCATTATGCTGAATGCACACAAGGGGAAAGAAGACACACATGAGAAAGTTTTGTCACAAGTGTCAGTAAAAAGACATGTGCTAACTTGGCTATATGGAAGTACCTGAAGTACATCAGCTACCGTATCAGAAAGCTTTCCTGATTTTCCTCTTTCGGTAACTAAACTGATTTAAAGTAATTAACCCAGCATATTCCTCCTGGTGCAGGTGAGGCATGGCAGAATGTAACAGGTTAAAAAACATTCCTGTTTTTCACACACCCAAACATATTATCAACAGTGAAATTAGAATCACTTTTCTCCCATCTACCTATAGTGTGAAAATGCAGAGGGAGGGTGTTGATGTTTTTCTGAGACCTGTGATTCCTGCAGGCAGAGAGAACATGAGGGCAGACACCAGCTGATGGCACTGGGCCTTTGACTGAACTGCTCAGTGTTCAGCCCCTGCCCTCTCGCACAGCACGTAAAACCTGCTCCAAACTCAAAGGAGCCAAGTGGGAAGCATCTTCCAGCAAGAAAGGGAAAGCACTTCTGGTATAGGGAGGAAGATAGTTGCAAATAAAACAACACTGCATTTTTCAGAAGAACAGAATGCTAACAGTAGACTCTCTTCTTTTTATTTATCCCACTCAACAAAGAAATTGAACTGTGGAGAGCTGAATGCTAACTGAGAGTAGACCAAGTTAGAGGAAGTCAATCTTTAAGGTTTCAATGACACATCTTTTCTTTTTTCAGAACCTCAAAATGAAATTATTTCATCAACTGATTTTGCAGTCATTGCTAAACCATCCCCACTTCAAATTATAAAGCACACTATCAAGCAGTCTTGCAAATCCCCTTCTAACCCACGGCATTTAATAATAACCTTCAAATAAACGCACTGGATGAGTGACCGCACTTTTCAGGTTGCAAAAAGAACTTCATACTTTTCGTATTGATCCACTCTTTTCACCATTCCAAAAACATCAGTTTAAATGCAAGATGATAAAAAATACATTCTATTACACCTTGGTCACTACAGTCCCTAACTTTTGAAAGAGGTAGTCATATATCACAGTTGCACTCTATTCTGAGTCTAGAACTGACTTTTTTTTTTATAATGTCCAAAAGATAAGAAGCATCATACTCCAAACTGCAGTACTTCCTCTTCAAACAGACATTTAATTTCCTGGCAGCTTATACACTAATCCATGACTTTATGAGCTAGAATTAATTAAAAATTGGTTCCCTAAAGATATTTAATAGCCATATCATGCTTTTCCTTAATACTGAATCATCTTGAAGAAGTGTTGATGCAAATTCTTCAAATGTGTAACACAACATGAACTCACAGAAACACACAGCCCATTCTGTCTTAGAAGAAATACAGCAGAGACAAAGCTAAATTCGCCATAACTTTGTCCTTAACCTTTCATGACATCTGGAGATTGATGAGAGTCAAAACTGATAGTTTAGATGTCTTACAATCTGGAGCACTGTGAAAGGAGAGATAATGTAAACAATGGCCATGTGCCTGGGGTAGATGATCTGAATTTGAAATTTTTAAGACTTGACTGCATGCAGGGCTCTTAATTCTCATGAAAAATTTCCTGACAGTAAAGTAACTTCCATGACAGTATCTACTCTTAAAGACACTGCTGCCTAAAATTCACTATGCAGCAAGTTCAAAAAACTAAGAAAGAACTATAAAAACTCCTTACATTCTCATCAGATCTCTTGAATAATTTTCTCTCCAATAGTATAGTAGCTTCTGCCAACAAAAATTCTAAGCCATAAATGACCAGTGCAATGTCTTACTTTTTTTTTTACGTTCATACAATATTAACATTAAATAAATAAAATTGATATTATGCATTTCTGCTTGTTGCTGATGCAATTTCAAGGAAACCTTGCATTGTCTTTATTTGACTTGTGTTCTCCTAAGCATGACTTTAACAACTCATTTCTGAAATAATCAGGTATTATTACTTCAGAAATGAGTTGTTAAAGTAATGCCTGATCTTTCAGCAATTACAAAGTAACAGGACAGTTTAGATTCACATGGATTTTCACATGCCATCCAGTACAAGCTGAATCAGATGTCATTGCACAGGCCCTTGTCCAGTAAAGATCTATCACCTCCATGGATGGACACTCCACACTCATTAGAGCCCTCCTTCAGTGTCTCACTATTGTCCAGGCTAAAAACAAACAAACAAACAAACAAAACAAAACCATGAAGACAGTTCCTTGTAGCTAAACCAGCTTGTGTCCACTGCTCCTCATCCCACTGTCATGCACCTCCAAGAGCAGCCTGGCTTTACAGCTTCTACCCACAACAGGAAGATCTCCCCTTCCTTTACCTTCTCTTAAGGCTGAACAAACCCACCTCTGTTTATCCTAGAATGTCACATGCTCCAGCCCTCTAACCAGCATGTGGTCCACCACAACACTCGGGTCCTTTCCTGTAAAGCTGTTCTCCATTAAGTCTTCCCAACCTGTTCTAGGTGCACAGCTTTCTTATTGCCTTTGTTGGAATTTTTGAGGTTTCTGTCTGCCCACATCTCCATCCCATCAAGATCCTTCTGAGAAGCAGCCCCGTCTGGCCTATGAACCACTCTCCTCAGACAAGTGAAAACACTGCACTCAATTTCAGCTTCTTAGGAAGGTGATTTGCCTCTGTCCTTGGATCTGAGTATCTGAATATCTTCGATCTGAGTGACTGAATTAACACTAATCCAGAAGTGATCAAGACCAAGATGCAGAATAACTTTCAGTCAACTACGTAAATAAAAAAGACATATCCAAAGCAGGCTGTAGCAGCACAAGTCACATAGTTACAGTCAACCAGAAGTAAAATTCTTCCCAGGTATGGTAACATACTTGTTATGAATTTCAGAAAATGCTGCTAAAACACCTCAGATGTTAATACTCCCAAACTTCTGTTTAACACTCATAAACATTTATTAAACTTCCTAATGTTCTCCTAATGTTGAGAACCCAGTACAACAATGCACAACAAACCTCAGAAGTTCTGCTTGCCCAGGGAAACACAACGTAATTCACTGATTTGGTTTTAATTCACCCACAACACTTTAAACAACGACTGACACTAGAAAAAGTATCTCCAGCATAAATGCCTTGTTGATAAGGGTTGAAAAGCCTAGAAGTATTTCCCTGTAAATAAAATTAACTAGAATACAAGGACATACAACAGCTTTCTCCCCAGGGTGACCTGAAGCATTTCCTAGAGTGGTACTGGCCCCACAATTGCAGTGGAGTTATTGCCCACTTGGCTGAGGCCTGTAGTTAGTGAGGAGCACACTCCTGTGCCAGGCTACAGCCAAACTGCACTTCAGGACTAAATTACATCTTTTACTTTTTGTCTGTAAAATAAATCAACAGAAAATAACTTTGTTGGGCTGAAATAAGGCACAGTCACCAGCCCCAGCGTGTTCACAAAGTAACATGAAACTGCTTAGTGGGATAAACAGGCACACCTGTGGGATCTCCCACAGAACACCCTGAATCAGCAGCTGCACATGTCAGGCTGTGGCCCCAAGCAGATCTGTGCACTTGTGGATCACCTGGCAACACAGATTTGATCCAGCCAAAGCAAGAGCACATGACTGCATTTTGAGAAATCAGAGCAGACAACAGGCATTTTGTCTTGGATTTGTATGTTTAAGCCAACTGCAGAAGGGCAAAAAATACCTAATGACTAACACGTGAACACCTTTTGCACAAAGCTGAACCGGTGGAGCGAGTCTGCAGTGGGCTGACACCTGCCATGAGAGGCCACAACAGCTCTACCTGCAATCAGAGCCCTAATACCGAATTCTCAGTATTAACAGAGCTACACCTCTGGTCTCACTCCAGAGCCACACAATCAATTAGGTTGGAAAAGACATTTGGGATCATCAAGCTATCAACACCACCCTGTCAACTAGACCATAGCACTAAGTGCCACAGCCAGTCTTTCCTCAAATACCTCCAGGGACAGTGACTCCATCACCTTCCTGGACAGCCCATTCCAATGTCTAATTAACCTTTGTGAAGAAATTCTTCTTGATGTCCAACTTAAACCTCCCCTGGCGCAGTTTAAGACCAACAGGTTCTGGAGGCCTACCCTGCCTGTACTATGCCCTGGAAAGGCAAGGTGAGCATGAAGAAAGCAGAAGCATAAAAAATAAAGACAGGCTTTAAGTCCTATATAAAGGCTTCAAGCGGACTAAACTACCTCTTTTTTTCCTGACTTACAGTTTTGAAAGCTTGGGCAATGCCAGGCTTAACAATTTGTCACGCTGCAAAGAATAAGTAAATAAATAATTAAATAAGTAAATAAGGAAATAAACAAGACAATCTAAGCTGGTGTGACAAGTTCTGTCCCGATCAGCGCCCCAGAACCCGACCGCGGGGGGAACCTCGGGCCCAGCCGCTGCTGGGGGCATCTCCGGCTGGACACCCCCAGCGGCTCCGCCTGGCAGGGCCAGGAGCAGAACGAGCCCCGCCGCTCTGACACCGGCCC
>WBNO01019052.1:167799-222309 GCA_013400575.1 Peucedramus taeniatus | reverse complement strand
CGCCCGCCACACGCACACCCCCTTCGCCGCCCCCGGGCCATCCTCCGCGTGTTTGTTTCCCTTTGGGAACCACCGGTCGGGGGCGGGAAGGGGACGGAGAGAAGGAGGAGGAAGAGGAAGAGAAGGAGGCGGAGAAGCTGTCCTGGCCACGGATCGGGTACCGGGAGTCTGGGATAAGGGCTTATGGGGAGGGAAAAGTTAAATTTATTCTTCTAAAAGAGACACAAAGATTCCCGACGAAATTTTAAGAGCTTTTCATAGAATCATAAAGTATTCTTAGCCAGAAGGGACCCACAAGGGTGATGGAGTCCAGCTCCCGGCCCTGCGCAGGACATCCCCAAGAGCACAGCCTGTGCCCGAGAGCGATGTCCACAAGCTCCTGGAGCTCGGTCAGCCTTGGTGCTGTGACCCCTTCCCTGGGGAGCCTGTTCCAGGGCCCAAACACTCTCTGAGTGGAGAATCTTTTCCTGATATCCTGCCTAAGCCTCCCCCGACACAGCTTCAGGCCATGCCAGTAATATGTTTTGAGAATGTGTAACCTGTTTGTGTCTGACACGCTGATTATTGGATCCTACCCCGACACCACATACCCCGGCTGGCAGAGCATCTGCCTGCTGTGGGCGTGCCCGCAGCTGTGGGACAGGTGGAGCAGAACCTCCGAGGGCAGCCTGGTACCACTTCTGATCAATTTATCACATCTGAATCAAGTGTAAAACTGTCTGGCTACCTGGTAATATCTGTAGAGCAACTATGTTACAACAGTATTAGACCATTTTTTAGCTAAACATTAATAAAGCAAGGATAAGAAAGATCTCCAGAATAACAAAACTGAATGTATGTTGATTGTGATGTTCTAAACAAGATTTATGTTATCTGTTCATCTGTTGTTCCATGACTTTTTTGGCCAGCTCCAATCTAATTTGGAGGAAGTCATTATGGTCCTGTAAGTTTTGAGGATATTGATATGTCGCTGAGGAAATAAACCTAAATTTGTTTCCTCAGTGACGGAATAGTAAGCAAAAAGCTCAGCTCTTACACATTCTTGTAGCAACAAACAGCCACTCAGTGTGTATATATTAACCATCCACTTTATGTAGACAGAGTTCCAGACTGCTTGATAGGATTTTCAGAGGGCTAATGGAGAATAGATTTTAGTTATAATTAAGCCTATTTAAGGGCTGAAGAATCAAAATGAACAGAATCTCATGGCTTCATTAGTTCTGTTGTTCACAGTACAGCTTCTGTAATGGCAACGGAGTACTGGGGAATGTCAGGGTACTAAAAAAGAAAGGCTTACATTAAAAATATATTTTTAAAAGGTTAAGGAGGATGACACAGGCTAGCAGTTTCACAGTTTGACCCAGATTAGGAGCAGAATCATGGAAGTGCTAACCTTGGATACAGTCATTAAACGCCAATAATTAAATGCCAGTCAACATATTTTTATGAAAAATTTTGATTAAATGTGTTTGGATTTAACTTTGGTAGATAAAGGTGGTAATAGCTTCCATCTGATGTGAAGCAGTATACTGTTCTCATAAATAAAATGAGGAGTGCAAATTCTGTGTAATTCACAGAATCATAGGATTAGAGAATGGGTCAGGTTGGGAGGGACCACAGTGGGTCACCAGGTCAAACCTCCCTGCTCAAGCAGGGTCATCCTACAGCACATGGCACAGGATTGTGTCCAGATAGTTCTTGAGCATCTCCAGTGAGGGAGACTCCACAACATCTCTGAGCAGCCTGTTCCAGTGCTCAGTCAGCAGCAAAAAGAAGTTTATCTTTGTGTTCAGGTGGCACTCCCTGTGCATCACTTTCTTCCTGTTGCATTTGTCCTGTTGCTTGGCACCACCAAGCAGAGCCAGGCTCCAACCTCTTGACACCCTCCCTTCAGATACTTGTAGAAATTGATGAGGTCCCCTTGCAGTTGTCTCTTTCCAAGGCTGAACAGGTCCAGTTCCCACAGCCTTTCCTCATAATAAGTGCTAATAAGATCATAATAAGTGATTCAGGTGGCAGTTCTTGAGAGAAGTGATTCTAAGTGAAGATTTGTCATTAGGTTGTCTTGGTGTTATTCTTGGCCCTGTGCTATTATAAATCACTGAGACAAAAATACCAAATGACTACTTTGCTCTTATAAATAGAGATAACAGCAATTCACTTAGATAAACTCCTTTGAAATTTGAATGAAGAGCTTTGTAAGCTCTTCTGTAAAAATACTCCTCCAAAGCCACTCAAATTGGAGGGCATACAGTCAAGATAAAGCCTTGAAGGCACACCTGGAATCTGGGAGAATGGCTGGCATGAGACAGTGCTAAAGAGGACCTGGACATAATCAGCTAAACATGAGGTCTCAGGACAAAGCTTTTGATAACTAATACTCTGAAGAAAACCAGAGGAACATGAAATACAACTGGAATGGATATTCCTCCTTTTTATAGAACTGATGAAACCATTATCAAAATAATGCATTCAGTTTGGGCATTAACACTTCAAAGGGATGTTAAACACTGAGAAGAGTCCACAAGGAAGTTGTGAAAGGAGTGGAAGATGTGCATTAACATGAGAAATATATGGATATATATTTTATAACTATATATAATATATATGGATATATGTTTTAAAAATATAATCCATTGCAGGTGAGAAGGTACTTTTGTCATAGGTGTAGTAGTACTTGTCTAAGTAGTACTTAGAGATATTTGAGGACAAGTGTTGGTTTTCAGAAAATTACAAAACTCTGAAAGAAAAACTAGAATAAATATGAGATTAGAAATGTGACATATCTTAGTTTGCTATAGAATCAAATGGTCTGTAAAACTGTTTTGAAACAATGCAAAATTGTCAGTAAAAATATGGAGATTTTTTCCAAAGATACACTGTAGTTCAAGCATAAACAGCAGAATATATTGGTCCAATATGGATGTGGCCCAACCGCAATGTTATACTCAGCCAATCCTTTCCTTACACTTGATGACTCCAGAAAAAAACAACTCTACTTGTATAGCAGCAAAGGAAGGAACAGGATCACAATATTTCCAAAAGGAAAGGTTTTTTTTTGTGCATGTGAGTTCTAACAGGCAACATCTGAAGAACTCGTGGCACATTTCATTGTGAGCATGAGGTTCATGCCTGACTATCCAGTTCTTCTACCAGGGCTAATGTGGTTTTCAAGACAACCCAGCAGTGACTTCAGAGAAGTCCGAATCTCCTCGAGCTAAAAATGACAATGCAAAATCCTATGTCACTCATGTAAAGATCATCAAAGGAACAAGAGTTCCACCTTCAGGTCTGGGAAAATACTACCTCTGATGGCAAAAGATATCTCAGGAAAAAAAAAAAGTGTAGATGGAGTTGAACTTCCTGAATTACAGACAGACTCAGACTTTCTTTGCAAGTCAGTGATCAATTCTGAATGGTCTCTTACCATTCTGATCTGATGACTATGTGCATCCCTTAATAGTTATCAAACCTTTCTGTACCACCAGTAAATACATAGAAGAAAATAATAGGGAATCCTAGAAAGGCACAGAACTTCGTTGTACATCTGACTTAGGAACAGCTTGCAGTATTTTCTATTTCTTTTTCCACATG
Source organism: Peucedramus taeniatus (assembly GCA_013400575.1). NCBI lineage: Eukaryota > Metazoa > Chordata > Aves > Passeriformes > Fringillidae > Peucedramus > Peucedramus taeniatus. The sequence goes on along the minus strand of WBNO01019052.1, from coordinate 218,715 downwards.
AGGTCATTCATAGTTTTCAGATAAACGAATTCAGAATGGGCAATTAATTTAACATGCTTAGCTCTATTCCCAGCAATCCTTCCTTACACACAGACTCTCAGATAACATGAGGATATGCTGGGAATATTTCAGTGGGTGTTGCTCAATAGACACAGAACTTCCAAGATGCCTACATTATGTTCCCAAAGATGTATCTTTTTCCAGTAGAGCGTTTCAAAATTCTGTTGCCTTTTTCAACATTATTACTACAGATACACTGATTTCGGTGTCAAATGGCTTGTGCTGGCAAGAACCATTCATAAAGTTTCCACTCTGTCATGGAAAACAGCCCTTGCTGTGTTACAGTGAACATTACTCTCTCTGACAGTCTTTCAGGAACACGAGGTTCTTTGAAATGAGATCCCCTTTTAACATACATCCCTGGAAAAAAAATAAAACTCTTTCCATAATTCTTGATTGAGGGGTGTTCTCTCTGGAATATGTGGCAGTATTTTATAAAACCATATTCTTGATGTAAGCAAAATACTGGGGGTTAATTTGGGGGTAAACTGTTTCCTCCTGCTGGCAAAAGTTATGCTATTTTTTAACACTTGCTAGAATTCTGATCCAAAGTTCTTTCTGTGTATTTTGTGGCAAAACCATCTCAGATTTGGCTGAGGATCATTTCTATAGTATTACAAAAAGTAAGGCTCTCCAATGGGGGTGAAACAGAGGAGGCTCATCATACATTAACATATTTTCAGTAGCAGTAATACTGCATAGGGTGTAAAAGTAGGAGAGAAAGAAATTAGGGCAAAGCAGATTCTCTTTTGATAGATGCACTTCCTCACTGGTTGCACTGGCTGTTTGGGTCTTTTGCAGCATATTCACAGGTCTCACAGTGTGACCTTGATGCAGGAATGGTTTATAATACCTGCCACCGACCTACCCCTGCAAGGATCATACAGGAAAGCCTTTGCAGAGAGGATGGTGGATACAGAGACTGTCTACAACACCTGGTCTGCAGTAGGACTTCCCTTCAGGCAAGAGCAGGGTGATACACACATCACTACCTGGTGGGAGCTCGTGTTGCTGGCACTTAGGGAATGTGCACCTGCAGCACTTTGCCTGGGGTGCCTTAGCTATCCACTGCCAGCATAACTAAAGGAGGTAAAATATTAAAAAATGTGCTGCCAGGGTTATGGCCATACCTGGGAACTTACCCATGATTGGAATTTCATTAAAATCCATGTTTGGTGTTTTCTTCCCAATGTCTTTTTGTTCCCACTGAAGAGGATTTCTCCCACTCAGAACTACTGATCAGCTTTCAGCATGTGCTGTAGCAATGGTTTATGAGATACTCACAGTTTTGTTTGTTATGTCACCTAAGCACCTTTTTGTTTCAGAAGAAGATTGAGCTCACTCAGCTGAAAAGCTTTCAGTGGGAATGTCTTTTGTGCTCATTTGTCTCTTGTTATACTGGATCATATTGGCATCATCTTAAGCTAAAGTCCAACAAGTCACTCCAGTTAGAAAATAGAAGTTTCCACACAAGGCAGTTTTACCAAAACTAAAGGAAATTGGTCCACTTCCTTGGGGTTTTTATTCAAGACCTTAGAAATTTTCTATCAAATCTTAGTGTCAATCAAGTCAATGGTAACATTTCCATTGATTAAAATCAGCATGGTGAGGATTTAATTCTTTGTCAAGGTTCCAATGCTTCCTGAGTCAAAAGAAAAAAAAAAAGACTAACTATATTCAGGGATAAAAACTAGAAAATGGCAAATCAACTGAACAAACATTCATTCATCCATCCAGTTTATCCGTGATACTTACCAGAAGACATTCCTTTTCTAAAACCATTCAGCCATGAAGGAAGGAGTCAAGATGTCTTCTAACTGCAGAACCAGAGGTGTAATATCATCATCTTACATTCTTAATCAATTTATATTAAAGTCTATTTAAAAGCCATTTTTAATTTTACTTGCTTAGTTAGGAATGTGCTTCTGATTCTCCTGTTTCTCTAATATGTGCAGATCATGAGCAACTGCCTGTTCAATAAAACCTTCAATGAGTTTGAGAAAAGAATTAAAATTTATAGTACTTTTATTCATTTAGGGTCCTTTTCCATTGACTTTATGTTACATATTTACTTTTAATATTTTTAGAGTTGTCTTTGCCTTCTCTCTTCCCCCTTATGGGATTACCAGAAAAGCATTGTTCAGCTCTGCCAAAGAGGTTCCTTGTGCTGAGAGGTGAATAAACAAGGGGGCAGGGAACCATTCACTACAGTAGGTTGCTTAGAGCTCCATCCAATATGGTCTTGAACACTTCCAGGGATGGGGCATCGACAACTTCTCTGGACAACCTGTTTGAGTGCCTCACAACCCTCACAGAAAAGAATTTCTTCCTAATATCTAACCTAAATCAACCTTCCTACAGTTTAAGGCCATTGAGTTGACATCACATTGATCAGGAATTTACGTGTCAGTACAATGAGCTGTTAATCACACTGCTGATTCAAAGGCCTTGTGTGCCATGGAGCCTTGGACTGTCTCCAGCAGTGGCCAGAAGTGCATGGTGAGGTCAGAGTAAGAAAGCATGTGCACTAGTTCCTCCTCCATATTCTCCCAGCCTTCACCTTTTTGGGGGTGCTTCCTGAAACAGAATTAGTTTGGATTATCAGTAATCTCAGTGGATCTCTTTTTCAGATGCTCAGCCAATCTCCCCTAGAGATAAGGCTCTTTTGGGCAGAAAGGTCCTTTGGCAAAGATTTTCAGCAGTTCTGCTGCTGTCTGTACAAAGAAGTTGATTCTTCTGACAGTTATTTGCTGTCCAGCTTCCTCTTGCTACTCATTGCTCCAATGACCTCATTTCTGCTCTGTGTTGCCTCCTCTCAGTCTCAACCACTCCTTGTGGTAAATGTGCTCAATAACTTTGATCATCCTTGTAGTTTTTCTCTGGGTGTTTTCTATTTCTGATTGGCTTTTTTTTTTTTTTTCCTTTTTCCCTTTTTTTAAATGAGGTGAAGAGACCAGAGCTGCACACAGTATTCATTTTGTGGGCAAATACATATTTATGCAAGGTTATAATTGTATTTCTATTTTGTTGCCTATTACTCTATTAACAATTCCTACCATTTGATATATCTTTTTTTTTTACCATGTCTGAGAAGTTTTATTGCAAGTCTTCGTTCTAATCTCAAACTGTTACTTTGAGTGGTAATGGCCAACAAAATGGTTGGCTCCTTACTTTAGAAATGGGCCACACAGTTGCACTGAAAATGATTGAAGGCAACATAGTGAATAAAGTAATTGTACAGAGAATACTTCCACTCACAAGAAAGGCTGAGTCAGAGTGAAGAGAAGGAATGGCTGAGGTATAGCTCAAGATCTATTGCTAGAAAGTATCTGTCATTTCTAATACATGGCAGGTGGTATACAATTTTAAATGTAACTGAGGAATTATATTAGCAAGATAAATATATGTCATAAAATATACTTTCTCAAATGAGAAACTTCTTTGGCCTGGTGCTGCTTTGATTACGTATGTCTTACACATTTTCCAGAATCATCAAATTCTTTGCAACAAAGGAACCCCTCATGACCTGGATCTTTACAGTGATGCTTGCTGGTATTATCTTGAAAAGTTTAATTTGCTTCCAGCAGAAGTCAGACCCTTTTCTCTGAAAGACACAAAATGAGAAGGCAGTCACAATTAACTCCTTCACTGTCTTCTGCTTCCTTGTAGGTCATCGATGTATCTAAGCCATGAAGGGGGATGCTGGCATAAGACAAAGGGCTTAAGTTCACATTTCAAACTTGTTTCTTTCTTCTTGATAGACTGTTTTAGTGCAGAGGTGCTCATCAGAACTTATTGAAAAAGAAAATCAATGATCTAGCATCAAAAGTGCAAAGCTGAAGGGTATTAACTCAGTTGTGATACCCTTTAGGGTAGAAGTCAGGTAGATCTTTTCATTATTTCATATTACGTTAGTGCCATATATGTGCTAAAACTGTGAAGTAACAGAGAAGCTAAAACTTTTGTAACAGTAGAGACTGAAGATACTGTATAAACAGATACGCAAGGAGACTTGATTCCATAGTAAGAATTCTTTTTATAAATGATCTTTGAATCTTATTCTCTTTTCCTTTAGTATGGCAGTAAGAGTATGAAGTCCTGAAGTTCAGTCTTGTAAAGACAAACCTATAAGACAAACCTACAAGACAAACTTTAAAGTTTTGTCTCAGAGAAAGAAAGCCTCTGAAGCCTATTTTACTTTAAAATGTGGTTGAAAATTTGGTTTTCTTGATAAGTACTTTGGGATACATGTTCAGCTAGCTATGTGGAGAATTAGCAGTGCAAGTCCCATTAGTGCTAAAGCTACTACTAATTCCCTGCATATCATACTGAATATTTACATCTTTGTTTAGTATTTAGATGAGCCATGATAATATTGTTTTCTCCCTTCTGCAGTTTTCTGTAATACTAAAAGGGAAAACATAAACATGTAATAAAGACCATTTTTAGTTAAATATCTTCAGTTCTATTTAAAAGATAGTATAATTGCAGTTTGAATTAAACATTAAGTTGTCACTAAAATGGCTTTATTTCATATCTCGGAAATAGTATATTGGATTAAAGTTCTGTGGGCACTGTGAATGTAGATTATTTCTTTGTGTGCAAAAGCTCTGAATTTCAGAGAAGCTTAAGACAGGCCTTAGCTTAACACTGGGGTGGTACAGAGAGTGAGTTATATTATCAGTTTTATATCTGGCGGCAAATACTGCCCACGGGATGGACTTCAACGATTTATGAATGGTTGTCTTCTACATCAGCTGCGGACAAGTAAAACACTGGGAAAACAAAAGAACTCTAATTGTTGTGTGACTGTGTTGGCAATATTGCGCATTGATTGCACAGTTTGAGGAACATGATTGGATCTTATTTTCAGTCTATCTGACTGCTTCCTGCTGGGCGTCATGTCTGAGCTGGACAGCAGTCCCAAAGTGAACAGCATGGAGGTGATCAACACAAAATAGCTTTTATGAGCCCCAAGCTTCAAAATAAACCAAGACAACACTTCTATCAAGCCAAGTGCTAGTAATCTTTCTTTTGCAGGTAGTTTCTTGGGTTTCTTCGTTGGTCCTCTCAATTGTAATTTTCTAATGTGACTCTAATTATCTTAGAATTTTATTGTGAGTTTTACTGCTCCACTGCTATACATATTACTGACTTGTCCAGTCTCTTGCTATATCTACAACAGAACTATGGCCCAACAGAAATAGTTGTCATCATTTTCCCAAGCAATACACCAAAAATTTGGAGGGAGAAAGGATCTAGTACCTCAGGAGCACATCACTATTATTCTTCTTGATTTCTCCTGTGAAAAATAATGAGGTTCTCTTCAGTAGTCCCCTTAACTCTTCAGCATCAGGTCTTGGAAGCAAATGGGGAATCTGCCAACACTTTCACTTTTAGTATTGGAAAATTTAGAGGTAAGGCCAGGACAAACTTGATGTGGAGGGTGTCTAAGTGTGGGGACTGCAAGAAGCAGGCCAGAAGTGATGCAGTTCTTGGAGAGCAGAAGACACCTGATTTGCATGGCAAAAGGACTACAGTGAAGGTAGGAATGAGTTCAGAATAAATTTGTTTGTCTGGGAAGTCTAGAAGACATATGGGAGGAAAGTAGTTCAAGAACCAAGTTAGAGTGAGCATTACAATTTTGCACTGGTGTGTTTTTAACCTGATGCTGTGTGGGTTAAACTTCTGGTTTGGGGTTCTGACTCAGGGCTTTGTCAAATTAGAGTTTGGCTCTCCCAAAGATGATTCTTAGCTCTTTAGTGAATCAGATAAAAGTTTGCAAAGTTTGGAATTTAAAAGTATCTTGTGATTCTCCGGTTTGTTTCAGAGCTGATCACTAAAGACATTTCCTCAGACTAGTTGAACCTTGGTCTTAGGTTAATGGGCTCACAGCAGAACTTGATGTTCAGATGCAGTAAACAAGATTCCTGTAGACTGCTTTAGGTTCCAATCATTCTGTAAGATTTATGTTAGCACATACATTTCTGCCATTTCAGGAGTACCTTCAAAATATATTTTAGGAGAACAAGTTAGTCTTTCATGAACTCCATCACTGTAGCCCTCTGTCCTCTATGACTTTTTTTCCAGGATTGCAAGCGTGGAGCATGAAAAGCTGTCCCACCAACTGATGCTCTTCATGCAACACCCAGCTCTCTACCAGTGGTGACTCCTAGAAAAAACGCTGCATGCAGATACTAGTGGAGGAGTAGTGAAGCAACTTGTGTTTCCTGTGGAAGTCTGTCTTCACAGGTAGTTCTGCAAAGAAAGAACATAAGTGGGATGGTAGTTTGGCTCTGCATCCTTTGGATAAGGAAGGAGGTTTTCAGGGAGCAGTAGGATGAGCTTGGAATGCTGGGATCTGCCATCTTCCAGCCCACACCCTACATGTGTTTCTTGTTATTAATAGCCTTGTTCTTTACATTGCCTCCCTCAGAGTACTCTGCCACTAGTCTTTTCTCTCTGTCCTTCTTGTTCCTTCTCCAGCTCTGTTACCCTATGGATGACTCATCCCAAAAGCTTTTCCTCCTTTTTCGCTGTCCCAATACCCCAGGTCTATACTGCACTACAGCAGACCTGGAAGCACTACAGCAGTGCTAAAAGCATTCATAACAATACATAACAAGGACAGTACTGTAAGGACAGGAAGAGGTGTCAAAGATACACTTTCACCACCACTCTTAGCAGGGTGGAGTCTTCAGTAGTTTTATTCTATCCACTCATTATTGAAGCAACTTCCAAAGACCAGGCAAGCTGCAAGATAAAGTAACATTTCAGAAGAAAATGGTATGAAAAGTTAAAATTTTATGGTCAAATGTTAGATTGATGTAATTATAGAAACGTTCTAATTTTATCCATTTGTTTTATTCTTTTGTGTGTTTGTATGTTATAAAACAAACTGGAAACAATAGAAATTCAAACAATATAAAACTGTTTGACTCTTTAACAATATATAATTTCATTAGCATGAGGCATGAAGAATGCAGATGTTATGCTTTAAAACTCATATTTTTCAATTTAAATTTCTCACATAATGGTCACATTTTATCACAGTAAGTGGGAATCTTGCAATTAATTTCAGTCACCAGTATTTGACTCATTTAAGAATAAAAAATATCCTATTTCAGTGTCGACATATTGGAACTCAAGCAAAATCTCTTATCATGATTATACAGCATAAATGAGTACTTTAGAATTTAGGGTGGGTTGGGGTTTTTTTTTGCTTCACACTGCAGGTGGGCTCCATAGTTTTTGTAGCGTTTCTTCCCTAGATTGATGTCCAGTCTCTCAGCAACCCTTCAATAGACATTTTCTGCTAAGGCAGAGTGTTATTTGTCACTAAGTGCATGTGGATACAAACTGAATCATCAAATCAGGAGTTAAAAAAGCAGGAGAAAGAGAGAGAGAAAATAAAGGTGGTTGCTCTGTACAAGACAATTAACACTGGGACCTTTACAAAATGGGGAAATGGTAATTCCTAGAAGATGAGTTGGATATTCATGGACACAAGCAGATTAGCTGCTGTTACAGATAGTGCCAAACGGAAAGCTTTTGTAGTTTTTCACTGCCTGCTACTTCATTTAATCATTTGCAGCAATGAGGAGTGACAGTAAAGGCACATACAGGAAAATCAATGTGATAATGTGTGTATATGTATTGCACAGCATCTGTGAATACACCAGAGGTTATCCACCATCTACTGCTACGCTTCTGTCTTATAAGAGAAAATGGAAGCAGACTCTGAATAAAAAGAACAGTAGGAATCAATCAATTTCCTGCCAATGTGCAGACATCTCTATTGAGATGCTCTCAATCTTTAGCAAAATTACAATATGTTGTCCAAGATCTGTGTTTGGCAGAGAGATGGCTGATGAACCCTCAGGTAGTGTGCTGGGTTTTTTTTTATCTAATTTAATTTTTTTTCTCTGACATAGGCATTGTTGCTATGGTCTGTGACCCAGCTCCATCTTAGCTACACTGAAGGTTTTGAGAGACTGGGCAGTTGTTGGAAACATTGACTGAAAAGTGACTAGAAAGAAGGGGAATTTTATCACCTAATACTGAAATTGCCCTGACACGCCTTGTGTGTAGAATTTTTACTGCAGGCTTCCGGACTGCAAACTTAAATAGCACAGCTCAAACATTCAGCTCAGAGGGGGAGTTTTGATGACAAACTGAGTGTGCAAGGTGGGGGAGAAATACAGAGCCAAAAGATGATCATCCAGAAAAAAGCAAGAAGTTGAGGCCAATGGGAGTACTAAGGGAAAGAAGAAAAGAGTGAAACCAGATTTCTGGATGCAAATCTGGTTGTAGTGTAATCCCCATCATCCCAGGCTATAAGGTAACACACTTGGAGCATTTTTTGGGTCAAAAAATGCTCTGACTTTCAAAAAAATGAGATTTTTAAAAGAAGCAGATGCTTAGAAAAGAGACGCCAAGTGAGGGGTGCAGCAGGGATGTGGATGGCCCTGGTGCAGCAGGACAGGTGAGGGCAGGTGTCCTGCGGTGCAGGACCTCAGGGCTCTGCCACCTGAATTGCAGCAACAGAGCAGGGCTCACCTTCAGCCTTTACTTGGATGAAGGCATTGGTAGGGCTTTCACTTTTCCCTGTTTGTCCTGAAACTTGGAAAGGATTTTCTTCTTTAAAACCTCAATTTTTCCATTGTATTTGGTTGAGCCCACCCAGACCAGTGGAGTCTGTGGGACAAATCATAGCATAAGATTTGTTTGCCTAGAAAACCTGGCTAGAAGGGACATTAAATAATATTACGGATGTCCATGGCACAGGTGGCTGAAGTAGAACAATTTGAAGAGAAAAAGATGTTCTTGGGCTTAAATAAGATGGATTCCTGTGGCAAAAAAAAGTCATATTTTCATGTAATCGTGGACTATATCATAATGCTTATACAGAAGCAGGGAGAAGAAAGTTTCTTCAGGCACAGAAGATTCTTCTTCACTCTTATTTCCTAACTTCTAAATGCTTGACTACAGCTACATAACTTTTTTAACAATTTTTTTCTGAGTGTGTGAAATACATGTATAGAGTACAGCAACTGTTCAAGTGTGAATTTATTTTTAAATAGAATTGACTCCTTGTATTAGTATAGGTGCTATGGAAGTAGAAACATTTCTATATTATCACCATCTATCTTTTGAAAAAGAGATATATATTTTTACCTCAGCAATTCTGGTAGCAAGGTGGAGGCAGTTTTACAATAATCTGAATATATTTAATGTGTGCAGTTCATTTTTGTACCTAATGAATAACTGTGTGCATGAGTGGGTGGATAGAAAATAAGAAGCTTTTGGATTAGATAGAGAAGGTGAAACATGTTACGTTTATGCACGTTATGTAGATATTTCAGTACATTTGATAAAGTCACCGTTAAATACCATTTTTAATGCATGTGATGGCAATCAGTTTCCTTTGAAAACTGTGATTCCAGGGGGAAGGAGGGGGGGAGGAAATGTCTGTACCTTTCCAAAATGAATACAAGTGTTTCATTTAATTAAAGCAGAAATCACACAATTTGGCAGTCAGATTTCTCCTATGGCCCCTGCGGTGCCGCGGGAAGCGATGGAGCAGAAGCTGGCACAGGCTGGAAGGACTGCCAGCAGAGTGGGCGCTCGCTGCCGGGGCGGCACTCGGCTTCTCCTGCACCCACCAGCGTCCAGCACCTTTGCTCTGCAGCTGCCCCATGCAGCTACAAAGGACAGGCTACCAAACCCTTTGCTCACACACATTTGGTAATTAACAGTGAAATGATGACTAGGAGCACTGAGGCAAATTAAGAAGCACGCTATCAAGAGAGTGCTGTGGAAATGGTCCAGCAGTCTGCACCAGGGAGGCTCAGGCACAGAACAGAAGGAGACCTGCAGAGATGTCTGAGGTTGCACATAGGAGTCTTTGCCCCATTCCCGAGCAAAGGGATGGACAGTCCAAAAGCATCTGTCAGTCCTGCTGGCTGGGAGGTCTCAGCATGGTACAGGCAGCTGCTGTCCCTGTTGCCCATCTAACCAGCAACTACAACTAAGCAGCTAACCAGCTGGAGTTTGGGGAACAAGATGCTCCCTAGTTACTCAAAAGTTATCTTTTGGGAGGACTTCAGAGCTTTACTTCTTTCAAGCAGCCCCACTCATGACCTGGTCTGATGAAATTTTCTGTGTTCTTTAGCATTTCCGTGGTACAAACAGCAGAAATGGTTCCTTTATCTATAAGAGACATTGTGTGTTGATACAGAAAATGTAAGCATCTTTTGGGAATTACCTGTGGTGGCTGCTGTTCCATTATTTTCTCTAGCCTTCCTTCGGCAGCAAAAATGGGTCCTTCATCAGGAACAATATAGATTATCTGGAAGAAAAAGAAACATCACATACAACAATCAGGGTGGCATTGATTAAGTTGTGCTTTTTTTTTTTACCTATGTGATTTTGATATAAAATATGAAACATGATTCCAGTAAACCACTTCTGAAAGACTCTGTGGCCTCAGAGCTTATAGTTTTTCTGTGCTGTGCCTTTTAGAGCAATTTCATCCAGCCTTTGTATCAGCCTCTACTGAATGTCTTAGAAATGTTAAAATCATTTAATTCAGCATTATTTGATTGCTGCATATCAATACAGAAAACAGTGCATTTCAACATTCTCATCCTTTGTGCAGAAAAAAAAGCAGCATTATTAATGAGAAACGAAAAAAGGAAGTATGACAATAAATTCAAGAGGCTGTTCATTTAAACAGCTTCTAAATTAAACATTTGCACTTTGTGAATAAATCTACATCCTGATGCCTGATATCTGGAGCAAATTTTGACACACCTTGGCTATCTTCATGTTTGGGAGATAGATCCAGTTCTAGGGGTAAATCTGCCACCTTCCACACATTTGACTCTCAGTACTCTCTTCTAAACACAATTACATCACAAATTCTGCGCTCAGTAGTTCGTGTTTCTGGAATGAATGAATCCTGAGAAGGAGACACAGCAGGGGGAAAACAGATATGTTACTTCTTGGCTTCCAGGTCCCATGTGAGCTATTAATTACAAAGCAACCCTAAGAAAGAGTGCCAGTATCCACGTATAGCCCCCTTACCAGAATAAACATTCTCCAGAATTCATATACACCATTAAAATTCAGAAATAATTTCAACATATTGAAATATTAGTTTTAAATGCATTGCCCTAGGATAGTATAACAGAGGGTGAGGCGTTGGAATGGCAGAAGTACCAGGGGAAAAAGTGCATGACAGAGATGAATTGCTCTACTGAAGACTTGCCCATTTTCCTGGTGATTTGGAAGACAATCTCTCCCATGGAAGAGATGCCTTGGCCACAGCAAGGGCTGCTGCCCAAGCTCAATACACCCATAATCTATGCAAAATAGCTGAATCCCAGCCTCAGAGGGTAACAGCAATTTTTAACCAGAGCTAGATTTAGTATTTTCAAGTCTTCAGATAATTTCCCTTTTATCTCAGACAGGGCTGTGGTCAAGACATTGTGTGAAAAACATTACTTAAGGTTTAGGGAGGGACTGGTAAACTGATGTTTGTAGAGGAATGATTCTAAATTTTGAGATGTGCGTGTGAGAAGGAGAAAGAAGCTCTCTAGATCATCCTTGCTTCCCCTGCCTGGTGACCAGCTACCACCACTTTGAAACCTGGTGGTTAGTTTACTTATGTTTTCAAGGTTGCCTCTGGAAAAAGAAAATAGAGACAGAAATTTGATTTTAAAATTACATATCTCCAAAATTGATGGTATTTAGGGTGCCTATCACTGAAAAGGTAGCATTTGAAATAAATTGCAAGTGTGATGCATATCAGGGTAAACCTCAGAATTTTCCCAGATATTCTGAAAAGTCTGGAAAAAGAGATGGGTGCCTGGGGCCTTGCTTAGGCATCTGTTTGCCATATGTTTTCACTAAGGAAACGAAATAAAATGTCAGAAAATCTGCAAGAGGTAAAATGTAGGAGGCAACAAACTAAAAATAGCAAGGCTTACATGGAGACTGGACAGCTGGGTCTTCATGGGCTCAAAATGGAGTGCAGCTAATGCAGTTTCTACCAAGTGCTTCTGAAGCACAGTGGTGCTGGTCCTCACAGAAGCCATACCTGATCCATGGATCTCCCCCAGTCCCTGAACAGGGAGGAAGACTGATTGCCACAGTTGGATACAGGATAGATTAGAACAGCAAGTCAAAAAGTTACACGTGTCTGAGGTGCAGGTGGCAGACATGAAGGGAAACTTGTCGTGACACAGGGTGCAGCCTATCATGATATGACCCCATGGGAGAGAAATGTCAGTGTGCACTAACTGGTACAGACCACTGGCAGTGAAATATAGCAAAATGTTGATGGTTCAACTAGATGGGAAACCACTGGAAAGAGAAAGGAGCACAGGCAAAAATTGCTGAAGAGATCCTTATGCGAACAAAAGAAGAGAAAGCTTGGAGCGACGAGTGGGAAACAGCACAGAAATCAGAACATAAATATGTACAGTAAGGTGCATAACTACATACAAAAGCTGTTCACAAAGCCCATTAAACCTATTAAAAGCTAATATATCTGTGTCCTTCAGAAAACAGGCAGTCCATAATATTTTATTGCTATTTTGGCTATCAATGTTATTCCTCAACTCTAGATTTGGAGCTGGTGAAACTGGAATAGCTCTGTCAAAACTTACAGAGACAGCAGCTTGCACTAGCAGGAAAATCAGGTCTTGTCTGTTTGCACAGAACCTTTGTCAAGGTGGTGTGTGATGAGATTGCTCTGCTATTTCCTAAAAATAGAGTAACTGGCTGTGTCAGTGATGCAGTGTCAGCATGGATGTTACTAGGACTGGATGAACCATTTAGACTTTTTGTTGTTGTTCACAAATCATTCACTAACAGATCTTCATTCCTCAGGATAGATTCATTTTTCAAAGACCTCACCTGAAGATTTAGAAGGAAAGTATTGTCAGTACTTGTGAGTTGTTAACTGTGACTAGTTGCTGCTTGTGATGTATAATTTTTCACTTCAATTGCATTGCAGTTTTTATGCTCCATGATGGAACACATGAATTATTATGCAAATTTAATCAGTGGAAACTGTAGCAATGACAAAATAATTCACTAACAGACGGATAGGAACCAATTCCTGAGTTACAGTCTTTTAGTTCCATATAATGTAATGTTTAAAATCCATGGATAAATGATTTAAAGTAGAGGCACATGAATATACTGTATGAGGACAGTTCTCATTGTCAACCAGAGCAATAGCTGTGAACCAAAATAAAGTTGTAGAAGATAAAACAAAGAATGTTTGTTTTACAAGACCTGCATTCCATGTAATCATATTGATTATTCATAAATGCACCTGAAGTGTTCAATTCTATGTTGTGGGCTTCTAAATGATACTTCTCATTATGTGTCCAGGTTCAGCATATGAATAACACATCCATATTTTCCTGTATTATGTCTCTGCTCTTTTAAAATATTTGGAATACACTGAATTCAGAGGTCTTTGAGGTTTTTCCTGTTTTCCATGCTGTGTTTCCCTCTAAGATGCTTGATTTGTATGTCTGTAATTGCAGCTGACTCTGCATCATATTTTTATTCATTCTAGATGCCAGGTTTTCTGGACCATCTACAGTGTTTTATTGGGCAGATTTATCCTCCTGCTTCCTTCTGAAATGAGAAGAGAAATAGTGATGAACACATCTGTCTTTTCTGAGCCTGTGTTCAAAATTGTAATACCTGTTTCTAGCAATGGACCAATATTTGGTGCAGAAATTTTTTACTCTTTTTCTTGCATGTTCCTTCTAACTATGTTGCCCATTGACCTTTTCTGATATATCTGTTTTTAGCAGGGTACATTTTTTTAAACTTGCAGTTTACTGTTTAAAACTATTATCCTTTTTCTGCATTCTCTATATCTTTATTGCTAATGTTTGACTTCTGCATTTCCTCTATTTCACAAGTTCTTTCTTCCCCAGCATGAATTCTTTTCTACTTGCAAATTTGTGTCTTTTTTTTTTTTAATACCCAGTAGAATGTTCTTGAACAATTTCCAGTTCCTATTAATATTTCCCACATTAAATTGATGTTGCTAGCATGTTAAAGCAACAGGGTTTCTTAAGCTTGGACAAATTGTCCCTTTCTGTTTCTGAGTGGTATCTCATTCAATGTGCATGAAGCAGATGAGAGAGGGTTGTGATTACAGGTAGCCAAATAGGCAGGTCTTTACCATCTGAAAGTGTCTGTATTGGCTGCAAAATGCCTGTGAAGGCAATGGTCCAGTGGGATGCAGGAAAAATACAGAACTTCACTAGTATAGGTAAGTAGTTTATAAATAAATAAATAAATGTGTGTAGTTTATACATAAATATGTGTATATTGGGGGTGCATGCTCAAATTTTTTTTTAGTGATAGGGGCTCACAAAAACAAAAGTTCAAATTTTTGTTTAGACCAGTGCTTGATGAGTAAGTACACTATTAGGTTTCAGTGATCCTAAAGTCATGATCAGTCTGCACAGCCCATTTCTGGTTTGTCCTGGCCACTCTCAGGATGCTGGGTTAGATGGACCTTCCCTTGGAACTATCACGAATCCTTATGTAGTTTTAATCTATAAAATTAAAACCTTCTGCAATTGTGCATCATATGCAGCTTTCTGACAATATATGGGTTTTGATTTAAACTTTTTTTTCTCCCTCTTCCCTCCCTACTGAATTACTGTCTTTTAAATGGTCCAGTCATAATCCCCCATCTAATAGTCAATATTGAAAGCAAACCCATTATACGATTTTTTTTTTTACAACCTGGTCTGATTGTAATAAATATACAGACAGTTACAGTGACATCCTTTGCTTTATATGTTATGACATGCAGGTTTCTGTGACTGGTTTGGGCTCCACTGACTTGCTGGTGACAGCTCTTCACAGTAAGGGGGGGACTACAATTTGAGATTCAAATCAGTAGTCCACTTCCATAGAGTTCCTCTGGTCTAGAAATGCATAGGTTTAAAACCAATATGGAGCCAATAACTAGGCTCTTATGTTAGGGCAGACTGTTAGAAATGCTCTCCATTGCAGCTTAATGTTTTTCTCTCTCTCTAAGTGCAGAAAACACAGTAATTTAGGGAGGATTTACTTTTTAGGCCATCTTAGCATGCCTTCTAGCCCTGCAAACCTGATGGGTTTTGCAGTCCTGGCTGAGTCTGATCGAAGCTGACATCTGTGGGCTTCTGTGAGAGATGTGGGAAGAACGTACTAAATATGTCAAGTTAGAGTCTCCCCAAGCAATTTGACGATTGTTAGTCCAAAAGCACTGCTTTGGAAAAGTATGCTGACTCACGGCATGAGAGAGGAAGGATTTATTTTTTTAAAGCAATGGGCTGGTATGGTAGGATCTGGATTAACTTCTTAACTTTCCCAAAGTTGTCACATGACAGAACTAATCTCTAAATGCCTCTGTCCATAGAAGTTCTCTTCGTACAGCAACTATAATATTTTTTTCCTCTGTCTCTTTTCATTTATTGTAAATATCTTTGGACCTGGAAGTGTCTGTGGATGTCTCCAGTTATGTAAGTGAAGAGAACTTGGCACAATGGGCCCCTTATTTCAACTGGGAGTTCTGCAGGCTACTCCTGTGCCAATAATATATGGCAGTAAGATTCCAGAAAGTACCCATGGCTGTTCTTAGTTCTATTTGATGCTATGGGTATGCAGCAGATCTAAAAATTCGGCCAAAGTATCCTGACAGCAAATGGAAAAATAAGTGTCTATTAATAGCATTGCAGATCTGTAAGGAAAGGACAGGAATCACAGAACCACAGAATGTCTTGGAGTTGGATGGGACCTTTAAAGATCATCCAGTCCCACATCCCTGTAATGGGCAGCAACACCTTCCACTGGACCAGGTTGCTCAAAGTCACATCCAGCCTGGCCTTGAACACTTTGAGGGATGGGAAGTGGTCTTTTGTCTAAGCCTTCTTTCTATGTTGAAAGCCTGCAGTCAGGTCTGTGTGGAGCCTTCTCTTCTTCAGGCTGAACAACCCCAGCTCTCTCAGCCTGTCTTCACAGGAGAGGTACTCCATCCCTTTGATCATTTTTGTGGCTCTCCTCTAAACCCTCTCCTACAGGTCCATGTCCTTCTTACACCCGGGACCAGAAAATAACTGGAGGGGAGGAGCACAGACAAGACCCCAACCTGGGAAAACCAGGTTAGTTTTAAGCCAGATGAGTTTCTTGCTGTTTCTCCTCCCATTCACATGATCCCTGTCCCAGCCCAAGGAAGGGAAGGCACTGCAGAGGGAAGAAGTGAGTGTGGTGTCTTGGTGTCCCTGCTGCTGACAGTTGGTCTGCTGTGTGCCGGTCACATCGGCAATGCTGCAGCCTAAATGATGCAGTAGCCCAGACAGAACCAGGCCTTTACTTGAGCTGCAAGAGTAATGCAGCATGGAAAAGTGGAGAATGCCAACACCAAATAGTATTTTCCACCATATTTATTAGATTTTGGGGATTTTTCCCTGTCCCTGAAAGTCCACTTGCATGATTATGAAGCCTTTTAATGTTGCATTAACAACTCTATCTCATGGGATGAGAGGTTGATTTGGAGGCCTGGAGTAAAACAAGCTTTTAAAAAAAGTCTCATGTTTCATAAGAGAATTTGAAGATTTCAGTTAGGTACATGGCATATATTTTTTATTTATATATTATATGTATTTATCTATATTTTTAGTTTCTCAGGTTCAGCCATCCTTGTTAACTTACCTTGAAAAGTCTTTCACTGAAAGCTACAACTTAGGTCCAAAGTGGGTGTAACTGCAGCTGAACATGCGATGGATCCTGATTCTCTTTCCAAAAGACTGAAATGTGCCAGCTTGCCCAGTGGATGGAAATACTTTCCACTGTGCTTCCCTCAAGAGATCACTTTAAAACAGAGCGTCATTGCTTCTGTAAAATTTGAACCCAGAGCCCTCCAGCTTTGGCATTTTATTTTCATGATTTAAATTTGTTCCCCAACTCCTTAATTTCAAAGGGGCAGCAGTCTACCAGAATTTCCTTTAGCAATCAGACAAAAAGCAGATGTTCATGCTGAATATTGCACAGCTCTGTACAGCAGGCAGGAAACTTCATGTAATAAAATTACTCCGTGAGGAAATTCTTGACTGTGGCCCAGTTCACAAAGCTTGCAAAAAGCCCTGTCATGAGTTTGGCCGTGCCTTTTGAAATTAGGGATAGGGGGAACAAAGTTAAGTTATGAAAATAAGGTCCCAAAGGCTGAAGGGCTCTGGGTTCAAATTTCTCAAAAGCATTAGGACTATGTTTTAAAACCGATCTTTGCAGTGAACTGCGGCAGGAGGCATTGTCAAAAACTGAGCAAGCTGGTGTAGTCCAGTCTTTCCTCAAAGAACAGGGAGACAAACATAAACTTCTGAGGCAACAGGGTTTTTTTCAGTTAAAGGCTTTCTTTAGATGTTAATGTCAGCTTTCTCAGTGTCTGTGGAAATACAGAACTTTTTCCAATAGTTCACTTTTGACTTGAATGTCCAATCTAAAATTTTTAATTGTTTTTTTAACACATACTGTTTATTTCAATAAGATCTCCTTATAAAGTATAGTAACTCTTCCCAGGTTTCAACTGTAATCTCCTAAAAAGATTCAGTGATTTACCGTCAAGACTTGTTGATGGTAACTCTCAATTCCTTCATACCTTATGAGACATTTTTCCAGAATGTAAAGGTTTTTTACCACTCCATCCCATAGGGAAAGAAGATGGTGATCAGACTCAGAATTTATTCTTCAAATACCTATTTTCCATTAATAATGTAAAAAATTCCTTTCTGTGTTAGAAAAAAAAATGATATTATTTCATCTGTAACAAAGATGATTCAGGTGATTCCATTATTTTTCTCTTTCTATCTAGTAATTTGTAGTGTCTTGGAGTATAAATATACTCTAACCAATTTGATTTATCATATTCCTTTCCAAATTAGATTTTCTCTCCTTGGTTTTGTTTGGATGTCTTTTTTATTGGAAAGACAGTTTGACAACCAGCTGGGACTTGTCCTCAAGTGAGCTGCAGAATGGGAATCTTTTACTTTGAATGACAGACACTTCTCTTTCTTTCCCTGAGCGTGCACAACGAAATAAAACCTCCCCTCTTGCTGGTGATGCCATCACAAATTTACTTTCTTCCTTTGTTAACAAATGAATGCATTTTGCTTTTTGAGAGGCTCAAAAGTTCACTGCCAACACAGGGCTTGGTAAGACTTTAAAGATAAGACTTATGGGCACGAACTCAATTGGATAACCATAGTACTTGATTAGTCATAGAGCCATAGAATGGTTGTGGTTGGAAGGGACCTTAAGGATGATCCAGTTCAAAACTCCATGCAATGGGCCTTCCACTAGACTAAATTGCTCAAAGCCCCATCCAGCCTGGCCTTGAACAGCTCCAGGGATGGGACATCCACAACTTCTCTGGGCAACCTATTCTAGTGTCACACAAACTTCAGAATAAGGAATTTCTTCCTAATGTCTAATATAAATTTATCCTCTATCAGTTTAAAACCATTGTCCCTTGTCCTGTCTCTACACTCCCTGATAAGGAGTCCCTCCCCCTCTTTTCTCTAGGCCTCCATAAAGTACTGGAAGGCCACAACAAGGTCTCCTGAGGCCTTCTCTCTTCCACATGAACAACCCCAATTCTCTCAGCCAGTACTCATGGGAAGTGTTCCAGCCCCCAGTCATCTTTCTGGGCCTCTTCTGGCTCTTCACTTGAGCAGGGCATGTCCTTCTTATATTGGGGGCTCTAACCTGAACACAATATTCCAGGTGGGGTATCACTAGAGGGGGGAGGGTGGAAGATCACCTTTCTTAACCTGCTGGCCATTCTTCTTTTGATGCATCCCAGGGTACAATTATCTTTCTGGCCTGTGAGCACACACTGCAGGCTCATATTCAGTTTTTCATCCACCAGTCCTGCTGGGTCCTTCTCCACAGGGCTGCTCTCAGCTGGCTGATCACCCAGCCTGTATCCATGTTTGGGATTGACCCAGGCACAAGAGCTTGCACTTGGCCTTGTTAAACTTCATGAGGCTCATGTGGGCGCAGCTCTCTATATTATTGCATAATAAATTGTGTCCATAAATGCTTTTGATATGCTTAAATTAAAATATTTAATATGATTTTTTGGACGTTCACAGAACTTAGGCTTCTGTGAACAGAAGGCTTGTAGTCCGCCTTGAGCAAGATTTAGCATCTACCTTTAAAAGTAGCTTGGAAGATACAGCTAAGCCTCCATACTTTTCCTTACTACTTTTGCACATGCTGGTGTAGAAGCCAGCTGGTTGTACTGAAACTTGGACTAATTTGAAGTGGAAGAAATGGAGCTTAACACAAATGCAGGTAGGACTGCATTTGCTTCTTAACTGAGTGTGTGAGAACGTATAAGAAAGGTGGCTACAAATCAGAGGAGGTATTAACTGAATCCTGAGGCCATGCAGGAAAAAACCTGCACACAGACTGAAGGAGTCAATCGTTAAAGTAAGGTATAATGAGAAACGGAGAAAAGAGGGAAAATTATATGGGACTGCACTGAAAACATTCCAAGTTGCCAACCCTAATTAGTGTTTGTGAAATCCCTGACTGTTGCCATGGCAATAAATGTGATACTACAAATGCAGCATTCTGACTTCTTCACAGGATCAAGCAAAGTTGGAAAGGAGCAAATCCCTATGTAAACATCAATATCGTCAATTAATTAGGAAACACAGCAAGATAAATAATAAGAACCCATGAAAGGTAAATTAATTTCTGTTTTCTGCCTGCTATATTTGAAAGTTTCCCCAGTATCAAGCATTTCTGAAATTCACTTTCATTCTATGGTAATGTTTTATCATAGACCACTGTGGAAGTTGTCATGAAGAGAGTTTTTTAATACGTTATTTAGCAAGACTTTGTCTTATTTGAGCTATTTCAGGTAGTTAAAACCATTTCTTTCTTTAAATGTCACTTAGCAAGTTTATTTATTTATTTGCTTCTTTGAGATAAAATTCCACCTAAATAAGCCCGAGTTCTCTGTTCCTTTTAGAAAAACTGATAAACAGTCTAAAATGAAGCAGATAATCCTCAGTGCCAGCAAGTGGCATATACAGGACCACTGGGGGATCAGGTCCAGACAACATGGGTTTATGAAAAGCATGTCCTGCTTGACCAGCCTGATCTTCTATGACAAGGTGACTCACTTAGTGGATTAAAAAAGGCTGTGGATGTTGTCTACCTAAACTTCAATTAGGTAGACACCATTTGACGCCTTTGACACCATTTCCCACAACATTGTCCTGGAGAAACTGGCTTCCCATGTCCTGGATGAGTGTAGTCTTTGCTGGATAAAAAGCTGTCTGTACAGCCAGGCCCAGAGAGTAGTGGTGAATAACATCCAGCTGATGGCTGGTCACAAGTGGTGACCAGAGCTCATTGTTTTGGTCAATTCTGTTTAATATTTGTATCAATGATGTGGATGAGGAGATCAAGTGCACCCTTAGTAAATGTGCAGACTCTCACCAAGCTGGGTGGGAATATCAATCTGCTGGGTGGGAATACTCATCTACAGAAAGGCTCTGCAGAGGGATCTGGACAGGCTGGATTGATGGGCTGAGGCCAATTGTATGAGCTTCAACAAGTGCTAGGTCCTGCCCTTGGGTCACAACAACCTCAGGCAGTGCTGCAGGCTGCGGGCAGAATGACTGGAAATCTTCTGGTGGAAAAGGACCTGGGAGTGCTGATTGACAGTGGCTGAACATGAGCCAGTGTGGACCTAGGTGGCCAAGGAGATCAGTGGCTGCCTGGCCTGTATCAGCAAGAGTGTGGCCACCAGGACCAGAAGAGGGATCATCCCTCTGTACTTGGCACTGCTGAGGCTGCACCTCAAATCCCGAGTTCACTTTTGGGTTTTCCTCAGAACAAGAATGACCTTGAGGTACTGGAGTGAGTCCTGAGGAGGGCAATGGAGCTGGTGAAGGGTCTGGATGGGCAGTGCTTCGAGCACTGGCTGAGGGAGCTGAGATTGCTGGGGAGAAAAGGAGGCTCAGGGGTGACCTCATCGCTCTCTACAACTGCCTGAAAGGAGGACGTAGCCAGGCAGGGATCAGTCTCTTCTTCCAGGTAACAAGTGACAGAACAAGAGAAAATGGCCTCAGGTTGTGCCAGGGAAGGTATAGATTGGATATTAGGAAAAATTTATTCACTGAAAGGATTGTCAAGCACTCACATGGGCTGTCCATAGAAGTGATGGAGTCACTGTCTCTGGGGTATTTGAAAGGCATGTAGACGTGGCACTTGGGGACATGGCTTTTTCATGGACTTGGCAGTGCTAGGTTAACTGTTGGACTCGATCTTAGAGATCTTTTACAACCTAAATGTTCCAATGTTTCTATGAAAATATTAAACAATGTGAAAAAAATGGTTTTTTTCCCCCATGGTCTTGCCTTTGGCATGACTTCAGAACCTTGTACTACTTGAGTAGTTACACTATACGCACATAACCATATACAGAACATCATTTATATCTCTGCCATGGTTTAACCCCAGCTTGGGCAACTCAGCCCCTCACAGCCACTTGCTCACTCTCCGCTGGTGGGCTGGGAGACAGAATCAGAAGAGTAAAAGGGAGAAAACTCTTGGGATGAGATAAAGACAGGTTAATAGAGAAAGCAAAAGCTGCACATGCAAGCAAAGCAAAACAAGGAATTCATTCATCCCTTCCCGTGGGCACGCAGGTGTTCAGCCATCCCCAGGACAGCAAGCCTCTATCATGCCTGGGACTTGGGAAGACAAATGCGACCACTCTGAATGTCCCCACCTGCCTTCTTCATTCCTCAGTTTTTATTGCTGGACATGATGAGAATAGTATGGAAAATCTCTTGGGTCAGTTGGAGACAACTGTCTCAGCTGTGTCCCCTCCCAGCTTCTTGTGTACCCCCAGCTTTTATCGCTGGCAGGGTGGGGAGCAAAAAGAGCCTTGGCTCTCTGTAAGCTCTGCTCAGCAGTAACAAAAACATCCCTTTGTTACCAACACTGCTTCTAGCACAAATCCAAAGCACAGCCCCATACCAGCTACTGTGACAAAAATTAACTCTATCCCAACCAAATCCAGCATAAGGTGTAATCCCATGCTTCTTTATAAAGAAAATCCTTGGTTTTGTGGGGTAGGTCAGAACCTTTAACTCATTTGACTTTCACAGCCATATAACAATTTCAAGTATTTAAACTCCTTCCGTAATCAAATGCAGACAGAACATTCCATATTATGAATATAAACATAAAGGTGACTAATGCTAAAAAAGAAAACAGAATAAAATTTGCTATAAGTGTTTCCATTTGGTAAACAAGTTTCTTTTACTTTTATTTGACAAATCACTGCATTGGTAATACTCACAAACGCAGGTCTGGAATACAATTCTCAAATATGTCCTCTGCTGCTAAGAATTTGATTAACTGGCACCCCATTTATTCAATTAATACATCAATGGTTTGGCATTTTTAAAAGTTAATCCTTTTTGCCCATTAGTAATTATTGTTTAATCCATATTTTGCAATATTCCTAATGGTTGGCTACATTAATTTAATAAAGAACAGATAAGTATTTATTTTCTAAATACTATCTAGTTTGGTTGACAAAACATTTGATTGACCACAATTTTGAATAGTCTCATGGATGACTTCATAAGCAGGATAAGAAAGGTCAGTTTGAATACCTGGGCTATTTTGAATTTGTCAATGCTTTCATCATGTTTTTATAATTTAATACAGTGGCACCATAATGGAAAGTAAAGGAAAGCGAAATAAGAGCATTCACTGGACACTAGCTCAGCAAACAGAAGATTTTATTCCCAACTCTTTGACCAAGATGCTGTATGCCCTTGGGTTTGCATTCTCCTATTTCTTTTTATTTTATCTGTTTGCACTGGAGCTTCTCCTGGGTGGGAACTGGAGGTGCTAATTAGAGTAGGTAGCAAAATGGGGTCCTGATCTCTGTTGTGGCCTCTAGGTGTTGCTGTAATACAAATAATTAATCAAAAGACATGTTTCGGTGTCCACAGAGGATGTTGCCAATTTTTTCCAGAGCCACGCTTAATTTTGTACAGTTAAACCCCTCTCTCTCCCTCCTCTCTACAGCATAACTGAAATTTTAGCTTTGTATATTGGGCAAATGAACCTGAATGTGAAAATTAAAAGTAGGAAAGCTGTAGAAAGAGATTTGACTCACCTCTAGTCAAAGTTCCTCATTTTTGGGTGCCTTTATGATAGTCTCTTGTCCAAGGGTGGTTACTACTACAGGAACCTGCTATTATATTCCTGACTCAGCCCAACCTTCCACTGCCAAAATCAATCCTTGGGCATCATATCCCTTAGCAAGGCCTCTGCTGCTGATGTCGTTTAGGGGTATAAGCACACAAGGCACACATAAAAACACAAGTGCAGGTTAGATCAGGACATAGACCTGTTCTCATGTCTAAGGACATGAGGCCCTAAAATAATTACAAATTGAGATACTTTTACATTTAGTAAGGATAAAATTTGTCTTGTAGGGTGAAAGTTCAGACCCTGGTGTGGCTTGATCTCAAAGTCTGCATATTTTACTCAACAGGGAGCTAATATGCAAAACTCATTGCCATTATGATTATCAATCTTAAGATTTGTAGTTTAAATTTTAAAAGTACGGCATAGAAAAAAAAAACAAAAAAAAACCGCAGAAAATAATTTGGAAGAGTTAGTACAACCCTTCGTTTTGTCACATTTCCAAGGAAAGGGCTGCCAGTCCTGCAGCCCAGCACAGCACATCATTTGATGTAGCTTCCAGCTGAGCAGCTCCTGCAGAACAGCCCTGGCGGAGGTGTGCCGGAGCCATCAGCACTCACAGCAATGCCCGGAATAGTGGCAGATGCCTCTCAAAACTGCATTTGTTGGAAATGCATTTGTAGCCAAACAGTTTTGTCTGGCAGGGGATAAGCGATCCCTCCTGCAAAGCAACGGCACAGTAAGGAAAGGAGCTGGATGCACATTTGAAGAAAAAGATGCAGGTGCCGGCTGGAGCGATGCCTTAGCAGGATTTTATTGATGCAAAGGGGCTGAATACAGGATGGGAGCTCTGTCCTCTTTCTGGCCAGAGGTAGGTGCTATGAACCCTTTAGCCATCCACTCCTTTCTCTGCAGCCCCATCAGCTCTGGATTAACAACTATAATCCCTTTTTGTCATGGAGGAGAAATACAGTGAGGGGTGAATAGTCTCTCTGCTCTGATCTATATGTGGTTCAACCTCTGGGACAAACATGGTCCAGCTCTCAATATCTAATTGAGATTGCATAACCAGATACTGCAGGCATGTATTTATATAAAAGCTATTTTAATCAAAAGACTAGCCATTAAATTGCCAGTGTTCTTAAGCATGCTTCACCAATTTTTCCACTTTTAAGACTCAAGTAGACAATTTTTTTAATGTTTTATAAATGATAAAAAATTCACATCAGATTTTAACAGAATTAAGCATACTTATTCAACACACATGGGGCCTCTGAAAAAAATGTTATTCAATTTAATAATTTTAATTTACATTGTATATGTACATGAGCATTTCTTTCAACCCACAGGTTAACACCACCAAAAAAAAAAAAAAGAAAAAGAAATAAAAAAGAAAAAAGTACTGTGGTTAGCTGAGTGAAGAAACTCTTGAGACACTGTTGTCTGAAATAAAAGCAAGGCACTCTCCCTTAACACCTGATATATTCCTGAATTCTGCCTAGACAAAGGCATGTTCACACTGAGAGAGCTCTAAGAATAGTAGTAGATTTATTCTCCATTAACTCTTTCTGTTACCACTGTGACAGGTCACCGGTTGTACTCTAGGATGAATCAGTGTATTGAAGTTGACATGAAAGACAATTCCACAGATGATGGGATTTGGGAGAGTATCACAGCTAAGACTATCTATGGAAGACTGGAGGACACAGACTACGTGAAATCTCACACGGGGCTCTCAACTTGCTTCCTCCCACTCACATTCCACTTAATAAATAAACCTTGCTCAACAAAAAAGCAATTTTACTGTACTATGCTGATTTGCTTAAAAATCCTTGATAAGGGCACACTCGCAAAAAAGCTCCTGCAAGCCCTTGTCTGGCTGGTGCTCAGCACCTGGCAGGATTTGTCCTTAGATAAAAGTAATTTCTCGAGGGACCTTGTGTCTTACACAAGGAGACAAAAGCAAACATTCTTTTTTTGGATTTTATGTCTGTATGTTTTTGTATGCGCACATGTGTGTGAGTGTATATATATATATATATATGTATATATATATATTTAGTATATACAAAAGCAAATTCAGTCAAAATATATTTGTCTTGCTGGTCAGGCTTGTTACAGCAACCTACAAGAAACATTAGCTTCTCTGATATTTAATTATGCTATTATGTTTGCACATAAGCTTAAAAGTCAATACAAAAAGCAATACTTCTCCAAATATTATCTGCAGGTAAACCAGAAATATTAACTATAGTGATTAGAAGTCTGTTTCCCTATTGACACTACTATAAATCTTGATATAAGAATAATTTTTTCATAAAAGCACATCCAAACATAGTAAGTGATAAAATACCAGATTACTTTTTGAAAACCATACAGTGACTCGATATCTGGGTTATCCTTTGCAGCAATTAGGCAATTCATTTGGCATCTGTTTGATTGTATAATTTAATTTCCATATAAACAGCATAGTTTAAAAAAAGACAAAAGCTAGAATGTTTAAAGCTAACAAAAGATACAGTGACATCAGGTTGACATTCAAAAATTTCTTTAGCAAAATGACCAACAAAATTTTGACTTAATACAGTGCATATAAAGTTTTTTAGAACTGAACTTTTTAAATATTATTTGAATTTAGCAAAACATGAGCAAGATTTTAATATCAAAGTGCTAAACAGTACTGCCTTAGAAGTCACTGCAAATAAACTGTAAAATAACTCTGCTTGTGATTTGACAGATATTTTATATACAAATGGTTAATAAAAAGACACGCGCACACACACACGCACACAAATATAGGTATATACATATATATACATACACATTATATATATGTATATAGTTTTCCAACTGGTGTATCTGAGTCAGTGTGAACACCCCATTTAGTTATCATGTGTAACAGGGTTCCCATGAGCTGGCAGTCATTGCAATAAATACAGGCAAAGCCATTACAATATACCATGCATACAAACATTTATACAAATAAAGACACTATGCAACAAATTATCTCATATTAATATGGCATCAACAGTATAAACATACAAAAAGGAGTACGAACACGGAATGTTTAAACGCAGCCCACTATATCCTTCCTAGCACTTACATTCATACTATTTTACAAGACTTGCTTGTTCTTGAAAACCATCTTCTGTCTGTTTACTAACGAGTCGCTTGTGTTAGAAGTCTAGAACTGAACTATCCCTGATACTGACCCTGTATGCTCCAATCACTACTTACTCGGGTTTCCTTAGCTAAGGAACAACTGAGCCACAATTGCTCCCGTGTCTTCCACATACATTTGTCAATAAGTCACGCTACATGGAATCAAGTTTGGAAAACTCTGTCAGGTAAGTTAGTGCATGTAATTTTCTCCCTTGATTTCTTCTGTTTGTTTTCCTAATAAAATAAATTAGTTAATAAATGAGACTTAGTAAGACAGCACTTTAAAAAATTGCACTTGAACATGGGAGCTAACAGCCATTGTCATTTTGCTATATTTGATTTGTATGAAATGTTTAATTGAATGTACTTTGCTAAAAAAGTGAATTTTTGTTTAGATTGTGCTGATGTATGTGCCCTTGATGCAGGAAGTATGCTAAAGGTATCCTCACAAAACACATACTACCCTGGCAAACAACAATTTGCTGTTCTTTCAAACACAGCTTCTACAATTTTACTCCTCATAGACCATGAGGTGTTAAACAACAGATTTAAAACAGTCATGTTAACCTTTTGCTGCTGCTGGGATAGCATTGTCCAAAAGTGCCATATTAGCCATTTAAAAAACCCAAATCACACGAAAGAAAACAAAGAACACAACCCCAAACCAGTAAGCCAGTAAGTTTCAGGCCTCAGGTTGTAAGGACAAAGCGCCAGAAAAGACCTTATGTTAGACTCGGAGCGGCTTTTCTGTTAAGTGAGGGCAGAAATGTTAGCTGTAAGTCACGATCCGTTTGCCTGCTCTGGCGGGCGTTTGCCTCTCAGGAGGGTGGTTTGACTCAGAAGGGTAAGGTGTCCAGAAACAGCCTGTCGATGATGGAAGGGGCTGGCACCAAATCTTCCAGTTTCAGGTAAAAGATGCGCTGCAGTCCCAGTGTGCAGAGAGAACGCAAGTCAGCCAGAACACCCAGTACCTTCGGCTCTGCAGACTCGAGCGGTTGTCCTTTGTTTTGGCAACTGAAAGTTAAGTGATCTTTCAAACTGCTTGTGATCTTGTTGCATAGCTCTTCCACTTTCTTTGGTTCTTTTAATCCATGTCGTTCTGCAAAGCCAGAGGAAAAAAACGTGTCAGCATCCCTATCGCAAATGGGGAGAATGCGTTTTCTTGGGTGTAACCCAGGTGCATACACTGGAACCCAGAGCAAAAAGTGCTCTGAAAGTGTACGTTTCTCAGAACAGCTGGGGTTACGTGGAATCAGTTAACCTTTTTGCCACACAAAACAAGAGAGGGCAAGTACCCTTTTCCCTTCATCTACTAAAACAGGCGACAGAGATGCTCAGTTATGACTGAAATTCTGGTACAAGGAATTCAAGCATCCTGCGTATCTGACATAATTTTCATGATATGAAGCAGAATTAATTGGGTGATTTTCCAGCAAAACCATCACAGGAGGTGTTTTGGAGATTTCCGTGCTTCCCCACCAGTTGTGAATGCTCAATAACTATGGCAACCATTATTTATTCAGTGAATTCAAGTGGCGATCAATATCCTTAGCTAGCTCCATCAGCGCCCGGCCTAGAATTCCACCAGGAATTTGCAGACACTCTTATAAGAAACTAAAGGCACCTTACTACCCTTTGTTATTTTGATCAGCTGCTGCTTTTTAGTTTATTCATCTTTAAAAGCTCTAAGATAAAAGAAGCCTGGAAGTTAACTATTTTGCTTTGAGTGAGCAATGCCTGAACAGCAGCTATGTTATCCATCACAAAAACCTCAGCACTCCTAAAAGGAAGGAGATCTGGGGTTTGCTCCCCTTCAAATATCTTTTTAAAGTTCTACAATGATGTTAAATGCATTCACAGTTCTTAAAGCAAAAATAGAATTAATCAGATTTGTGATTCATTAAAAGCAGACTTTTTACAGGGAGAAGAATTCTATGTTGTTTGCTATCAGGGCTTAGTGGATGAACTAAAGTAACAGAACAAAAAAAATCAGAAAAAAAATCTCAAATTTGTGGTGTATTCATTTGCCTCTGACTTTGAAATACACAGGTAAGTAAGAAATGGCTTCACAGCAAAGTCATAATAATTTACATGTGAAATAGAATTGTGCCAGATGCGGTAATCAAAGGAAATGCAGGTTATATTAAGTCAATTAGATATATAAAACAATGACAGCAGTGGATAAGGAGAAATTGTGGCAGTTCTTGTGTTTGATGCTTTTGAAGTCATCTCCTTCCCTGTGCCTCTCTCCCATCCCTGGCAGCCAGCAGCCACATTCTGCCCACTGTCCCCAAGTCTTGTTCCTCCATGCCAGGAGGAGCAAGCAATAGACATGTCCTCTGTCTGTCCCCTAATGAGCAGTGAAAAGAGTACAGTTCTCTTTACTTCCAGAAGCAGGAGTAATGCCTGCACCAGGCGCAGTGGTGCCTTGCCCAGGCCTGTGTATATAAACTCCTTGCTCACCACCTGTTTTGGCTTAGATACTCTTTACAAACCAATAAAACGGACAGGATTCAATGAGGGCAGTCAGAAATGCAAAGGTCTGGTTTTCCACTTATATTCACCCATTTTACACTTTTTTTTTTTCCAACTATATTAACTTAGGCAGAGTTAGCTCCTGAATAATACTGGTTTGGGATCAGAATCAGAGATGTGCAGACATGGACATCTCTGTCCAGAAGCTACTGTGCTCTATCATTTAAGTACCATCAATCTGCCCTGTTGTTTCAAAGCAACACTTATCCAACCAGTGACATCTGCTTCAGACGTCGTTTTCACCTTGCAGGAATTAAAAACCCTAGGTATTCTAAGTGCCTTGTTTACATTAAAACATGAGAAGTCAATGAATATTTAAAGCCTTTCCAGTAAATGGTGTATAGTGTAATTATGTAAGCCTTAACTATACAGGTCACTGAGAGTAAATACTTAGGCAGATTTTGCCATTAAAAATCTTGGCAAATAAATATTTTATACAGGTTGGAAAAGCTGAAGGGCTTTTTTTTTTTTTGTTTTACCGCTAGCCTACTGAGAGAATCTGCAGGACATTAAATTAATCTTGCAATCTTTGAAGAGTTCCCATCTTTTAATCTGTTTTGTTTCCTAGCTGTGTAAGTGAAGATATTTTTATAGATGTCGGGAGCTTGAATACTAGAATGGATCCAAAACCTGACTACAAATTAGCAGAACACGTTTTCAAACCACTGCCTCAGTAGGTGTCTACCTTGCTGCAGAGTATGGAAAATTATCTCTGGCTCTGGAGCACGCAGCAACTTTGCTAGCATTTCCAGCCAGAACTAAACAGCTTGTCTCCCACTGACAAGTTGAGAAGGTTTCATGAAAAAATCATGTCTTTAGTGAATAGCCATGAAATGTACAAGGCAAAACACTATGTGTGCAAAGATTATCATATTAGTTGCCTTACTTTACATTACAAAATCGTGGAAATTCAGAATTAAGAGATACTCTGTCCTTAAAGTCTGGTGCTACAATATTAAAGCAGTCCCTGATAAACCAAATTGTCCTCCCGTGAGTGAATTGCCATGCAATGGCCTTCTCTACTTGCACATCTCCATAAGGTTTAATTCCTCATGCCTCGAACTGCCTCTAGGGGTTTCAGTCTTAAACTCTTAAGGCATCCATAGAAAGTCAAAGCCACCTATGTGGAAGCCCTTCTGCTAGGGAAGGACACGGCATGCACGGGCACTGCCACTGCAGTCTCTGGTGTTAGAACACAACTACTTTCTGAAGAACACACTCATCTAAGAATAGGCTCCTCTCCTTGGTAGACTTGAGGCATCTAGGGCCTAATTTGCTCAAAGATTTAGATTGAACAGGGTTCAAATAACAGGAAACACATTTTCTTGCCTTTTTCACACGCCCAGTTCTGTTTGCACAAAGAAAAGACCACAGTCTTTCTTATACAACCTAGAGGGAGCAGCACGAGGCTCCTGTGGTAAGGCTGTGCAGTGGCACTGAAGCCAAGGGCCTCTAATCATTCTCTGTCTTCCACAGGATGTTCTTATCCACATGGGAATGATAAGGCCAAGATTTACCCGAAGAAGTACAGCTGGTTGAAATAGATAGGTTTTCTTTAACTGATTGCGGAGATGTGTAAATATTATCGTAGTCAGACTTTCTTATAATGACAAAGGCATGTGTAAAGTGAACACAGGATTTCTCAGCCTGTAACAAACCAAGACAGTGTTTCAGGATATCATTGATTTTTGCGAGAAAAATGGTGATTTGTGGCAAAGATGCTGTCAAAATGACTCATCAAAAGTCTTGCCTCTAAAGCTCTGCAAACTTAGCTCATCCTGGTAAACTGAACACAGCAAGTTTTTTACACCTTTTTCCTTTTCCCAGGAAGCTGAATGTGGTTTTGTGCTATCATTACACTGATCAGCAAAAACTCAACAGGAAGAAAGCAAAGAAATCCATCACCAGCTGTGCTAATCCCTCTTCCCCTAACCTCTGACCTGAGGTAGATCATGCCAGGGTCAGGCAGACTGAGCACTACCTTTACAAAAAATGCCTCTCAGAGAGTGTGACTACCTCAAGGACCCTGGGCTCTGCACTCTGTGTCACAGGGTTATCACTTTTAGTCTCAATTAATTCTAAAGTGTCCAGAAATGCAACGGATTAACACTGCAGACTTAAAATAGACCTCTAGATTGTCTTGGTTTCAATGTAGTTATGTGATTTTTCTCTTCCCCCTTCACATTTCTCTTCCTCTTCTGTAACTCAAATAAGCACAAGGCTCAGTTGCCTATAGCTTTCTTGTGCACACACAGTTACACAGGAACGTTGCAGTTTGGCAGATCCAAGAGTGTCCTTTCCTGTTGCAGTCTGGCCCATATTTATTCTGCCTAACTCTTAGACACTTCACAAGGGTCCCCAACCTTGGTGCACAGACCTCTCAAACTCCTCCTAACATCGGTGTAAGGATGGGCATTTTTAGAAGATTACAATTTTAGGTAGATGAATCATCTTCTGGAGATGCCCTGTATTCTCCATCAGCTGTGCAAGGTGCCTGAAGTCAGGTGAGATGGGTGGCCATACAGAACACCATAATTTGCTCCCTCTTTTAAGAAAACCACAGTATAACACGGAGACTGATGGTTGCTGTAGAAGCAAAGAGTTCTTGCCTCAACAAAGAGGTGGGAGTGAAAAAGGAGGAGTGAGTACTTTACTTTGACGCTGACAGTATTTCCCTCAGCTAAGTGGCAGGGGGAAGGCAGACAATGCAATCTGGAGGGGTTTTTTTTTATAACTAGCTCTCCTACACTCCTCCAGTCTGCCACCTGCTTGTATGTAGACCCAGCACATGAAGCACCCACTCCAGAGGATATCCTGGCAAGAGGACTGAAGGATATCTGCTGCAGAAGAGTAGGTAAGTCTCAATTCCATTGGGAGGTTGGACAAAGTCATGTTCAAAAGGAACTGCAGCAGTTATACTCTTTTTAGCCACACTGGTCTCATCACTGTTTCTCGGTATGACTGATGGCGCTAAAAATTGTGTTTGTAAACTGGAACAGAAAGCCCAACAGCAGGAAGAAAAACACAAACTCATATTTAATTGAAACCTCACAATGTTCTTCAGTGGTCTGGTGCCAGTCTAAAAAAGCATTAGGAGTGTGAATAAGCCCAATATATGCAGTGGTTCTGGGCTGGTCTGTAACACAGTTAAAATAAAACATATGGTGAAAGAGCTTGGCTGAATGAGGGCTAGCATGCTCTGTACTCAGCAGCATCCCACTGAGAGTGTCAAGTGGGCAAAATAATGATGGTTTGATGTGAGTAGAGAAAGGAAGGGGCAGAGAGGAAAACATAGTCAACAAGGAGAATGAGAGAGAGAGAGAAAACACTAGCAGTTCTAGAGCAGGCAGAAATTTGAGGCTAAATTAGAATGCGCCCTTCAGATAACCTGTACTGGATTCTCAGTCTTTCTATTTTCACACTGATTGAAAAAAAAACTAGCCAATGGTCATTTGGGAAGTTTAGGAAGCATTTTCAAGCATAGGCTGAGTTCGTATCTAGTCTACTCTGCAAAGCTTTGTCTTCCACACTGCCCAGTCCATCATGGAGAGACTCTGCAGGAACACTTGTGATCCATGAACACACTAAACTCATAGAAATCATCCTTGTGGAATTAACAACAGAACTTGACCCAAGATGACCAGCATTTCCTTTGCATGTTGGCGCTCTTCTTTAGCTCATTAGATGCTACATACCAACAGAATAAGTGATCCAAAGGAGAAGAACATGACAGACCTAATTTTTTTACTTTCATAGGCATGTGAGGTGAGTGTCATGAGTTGTTTCCTACCTACTTTCTTCTGGGTGATGCTTAGAGCAACACTCATGTGCTGCGGAGGAAGTTGTGTCCAGCCTTTCTAAACCAACTAAAGGAAGTAAAAAAAGAGAAGAGAGACAGAGAGAGGAAGATCCTAAAGAAGCACCTTACAGTAAAAAGAGGTGTTTTGGCATGACAGAGTTCTAAGTTAACTGCTTGCAAGCGTCCACAGTACACAAGATGTGATTTCTTTCATTCTGGGTGCTCTTTTAAACTGATGACTTATCTGAGAGGACCTGAAAATTCATCAGCAATCTGACATAATGCTTTTCCTTCTAGGCAATATACCTCAGATTTCCAGGACACATAAAAGAGATAGAAAAAGCAAAAATATATGTACTTTCTAATGGAATATATAATGCAAAATATTGTACATACAAAGGTATGTATGTACATACCAAGTTTTACCCAAAGCAAGCAATGTAGGGAACTACACTGAAAAGAAAAAAATGACCCTACATGCCTATAACCATGCATCCTCTGCTGTCATCTGCAGCTGTGGTTGGGATAGGACATGGAGCTTTGTGGCTCCAAACAAGTCAGCAGGTTTAATTGAAGGTCACTGGAACTACTGGAGCTGCTACTGGGGAGACAATTTGACATCCCAAAATGAAGGAACAGCCTTCAGTATATCTTGGGACACTGGGACCAGTGGAATGTCTTTTAGTCTCCAACACTGAATTTTACATTGACTCCCTCTTCCTTCACTGGGAGACAGACATTAGTTCTCCCTGTCACTCTTGAAGAACACAGACAGAATACGTGAAAGAGAGTACTAACTCCTCTTACTCTTCTCCCTCAGCAAAACTGCCGAAGATTGGTAGTATATAAGAAGGTTTGCTTTCTAAGAGCACATCTTTCTTTGGGCTAAGGACAACACTTGTGAAATCAAGAAGAATTAACAGGTCATTATTCCCAGAAGAAATTTTTCTTTATCTGGAAAGACAATTCTTGAATTCAGTGCTACCTAAGATGCTGTACAGTACTAAAACAGGCTATGACTACTACAGATCACAGGACTGGTTATTTTTCCTTTTTTTTTTTTTTGGTTAAGCCATCAAGTCATAAGCAATTTGTGTGATAATCAAGAAAATTTTGCTCAAGGCAGCATTCTGGTTTTGCTGTGCTGTTACTAAAGGCAAACAACTAGATTCACAAAAGAAAGCTTTCCCTGACTCCTTCTAATTTTGAAGCCCAATGACATAGATATCCACCTGGAACATGGGAGAGCCATGGTCAGATTCCCTTCCTGTTGGAATCAGACCAGAGATAGGGCCTTGGGTGTCCCTCTGACCACTAGCTTGTCCACAAATCAGACACAACAGCCATTCTGTGGCCCATGAAATATATCAAGTTGTCTCAAGATAAAAGACAGCGGTACTCAGTTGGATATCCTGTGTTCCTGGGAAAGGTTGCTCTTCCTTGGTCTGACTCACAGAAAGGGCTTGAAGCAGAGTTTGCCAACTACCCATTGCTTCCAACAGTCCATTACAGGAGGAGAGGGTGCCTTCCTCAGAGATAAAGAATGACACCTAAACCACTCATCTAAATCTAAGCCAAGCCTCAAAACAATGCTTAAAAATGTTCAACATTTCAGACTTCTTCAGGTTTCATCTTTGCAAATTTTCTCTTTGTTATTTTTTCTCTTTTGGTATGACTAGCTGAAAACCAACACATGGCTAGTCATACTCAAACTGCAGGAAGGAGACAAGGAGCCATTTCTTGTGGGATGCCACATCAGAGCCAAATCTCAAGGTTTTCCTGAATAAAAAATTTCAATACACTAGCTAGAATCACCTACTTTCCTCTTACATGTTTCATTTTTAATATTGTTCATCATTATACAATGCTATCCATTTTCAGGTGACCAGATTTCTGGCCGAGTCCCTGAGTTAGCTAACTGCCCTTGGATATCTGAAACCTGTGAATATAAGTCACTAGAGCTTTGGTCTAATTTAGATCACATGAAAATACATGCTGTCCTTAGACCAAATCAGCAGAGATATACCAGCCTCACAAAATAAAAGAATAAGCAGAAAACAACATTAATTTTAAACACCATCTCACACAGGAGAGAAAATCAAGAGAAGCTTGACAAACAGAGAAAATCTTAAAGCTTCTATGTACAGAAATTGTCTCCTTTTAAAGGCAACAATTGCTTCCATTCATTTAGAAACTGAGAAGACTAGCACAATATAGCAAACTCCTGGAAGTGTTGTGATCTAGGAAAGGAAAAAATGTGGGATGTATCCAATTAAAACCTGTTTCTAATTATCCTAGGATGAACTGAGCCAGCCTCTGGACAACTTTGACTCCTTTTGTAAGGGCAAGCAAGCTGTGATTAATCACCATGTTAAAACAGAACGTGGATTTGGAAGGGAGAGCAAGTTTTCCTCCTATACATTTGCTTTTGCTACATTCACATAGCTTGCTGGGAATCCTGTTCATCAACCTGCATACTCTTGGTCTCCAGGAGGATATTTAAGAACACACTACCTATGGCTACCTCAAAAAGACATATCTCATATATAGTAAATAATCTAAATCACTCATATGTCCTATATATATGAGCATATATGCCTGTATGTAAATATATATAGAGAGGGACAGCACCTGTCCTTGATTTAGAGATATCTAAATGCATATACATACATAAATACATTATGTACATATATGTGTGCACACACATACACATGTGTAGGTGTTTATAGTACATATATGTAAGTAGGTGTGAACCTATGCCAGTGGGTGTATATACTCAGGAGAAAAAAGAAATTGGGAATGTTCCTTCTGACTTTAACATATCACTCCTTTTGGGAATTTTTTATACAGAAAGCAGCTCCAATGAGTTATTCTGGTCTTAAATGTTTTATCAAAGAAACCAGATTCTGGATCTTAAAGTACCATTTTCAACTGCAGAAAAAATTAACAGAAATTAATAAAAAAATTGAAAATACTTAAGAAACAAAGAGCTACATACATACACTAATCCTTCGCCAAAATGCGGGAAGACAGCGTATTGAGCAAAGTGTGAACCCAAAATCTTGGCCCCACAAATGTCAGCAGGAATTGGCCAATTTTATTTTTTTTTTTATCTGTCATTGAGTGTTTTATCTCAGGGTTGCCCTGACATCATGCCATCCCAGGTAAAATGAAGACTACAGCTGGTGTTGTTGAGACTACTGCCTGCAAAGTAGTGGATGCCTGAAATACAGAAGGAAATCAATATCTATCCCAGTAGAGCTTATAAGCATCCCTGGGAAGATCCAGCTCAGGGCACACTGAAGCCCTGTCTCACACTAATGACACAGTTGCACTGTCAAACGACCAGTTTTTCTGATATGAGTGTGAGTGAGGCTCTTTGTGGACTTTTGCTCCAAATTCTGATGTGTGGTTGTCAGACACCCTTTCTCCCAACTCCTTCTGCTTGCATCAGCCGTGACTCTTCCAGTGCAAGATGCCCAAGATATGCTGGGCTTTATTGTTTCGGGAATGCAAAAATTACACTTTAAAAGGTTATGTTCCCCTATTTTGTACTTACTGGACAGATTTGGCAGATTCTGACCCTACTTCCCTGCTGCTCACCCCACAGGCAGAAAGGGTCATACAGTCACATGCACACCTAAAAGCTTTTGTACAACTGCGGAACGTTACTTTTTTCTCATTATTCTCTGATTTTCCTCTCTCAGAAAAGGAGTACATGGAATACCTAGGCAAGCCTGGCTACCAAGTGCAGCCTGCCTGCCCTCATGGAGCACTCTTTCTAGTCTAGCTATCTGGCTGAGGGATGAGCTATGCTAGCTGACGGCTCCTAGGTCTCAAGCTGCCTTGATATTACTATTCCTACGCAGAAGACCTAACTCTGGTAATTTCATTAAGATTTTCTGGGACTTCAGCAAGTATCTTGAATATTTTTGTAGGAGCTACGCAAATTGCTTGGAAGCAGTTTGCTTTTTAGAGGCTACTCCAAGAAAAGAATGAAGCTGCAAAGAAATAGACTACATTTTAAGAGGGGTGTCTGATAGCCTAAAGTCAATCCACAATTTCAATATAGTCATACTAGTGCTTAAAATCATAATCACTTCACTCTGAATATAGCTAAATTAACTGAAATTGCTTGAATCTACTATAAAGCAAAGCACTAGAGTCTAAAGCTTTCTGTTAACAAAGCAGCACTTACCTGTAATCATAGTTAGAGCTGATAGACTTGCTAAGGCTGGGATATCAAGGTTAAGGCTCTTTAAGTTTAAGGAAAAGTCTTTAATAGAGTCGAGCCACTCCCCAAATCCACGAAGGCACTGAAGTCTATGAAGCACGAGTCCATTGCAGAATACAAACTTATCCTCAGCAGTATCAGACCTCAAATAAAAACAATTGAAAAAATTATAAATGCATCTTCTACTTTACAGAGAAATGCATAACCAGTATTGAAGTGTCTGTCATTTAAAATCCAAGGCATATTATCCTGAGACATATGTGGGCATTCACGTTTGACAATATGTTTCTCCCTTGAGGCCAAAGTACAACAAACAAGCTTCTGTGATTGCTTACTTGGTAGAGTTATAAGCCTGAGGTTAGCTGTAGCATGTGGTGTAGACTGTCTAATTAGTTAAGATTTTGGTCCTGCCCAAAGGCATAAACAGAGAAGACATTTTGCATTAAATACTGTATGTTTGAACCAAAGGAATACTAAGTGAGTGCATTTTGACATACAAAACTAATAAAAAGATAGGCTCTGGAGCTCTCAGCATTTACTTAGTATCATCTCTATTTTCCAGATTGTAAAAATTGGCAAGGAAAAAACAATGGAGAACACACACAGTAATGCAGGACAATACGCACAACTGCATAAACTCTTATATGAAAACCTGTGTGCAAGAGAGAAATTACAGCCAAGCTCTTGTATTATTCCATCTCCATTACCAATATTTTTATTAAAAAAACACATGAAAAGGTATTTTTTGACTTAAATAAACATGGGCATAACTGAAATCACCAGTCTGCAATTTTGCCAGTTCCTCAAAGTGGATTTGGTAAAGTGTCTTAACTAGTTCTAGACTGACAAACAGCATCTCACTCTATTAAATGACTTGGTATTAAGAAGAAAACCAATCTGAAAAAGGTTTTAAATCTTCTTCATCCCTTTCAAAAACAGATGACAAAGGGAAAAGAAAAAAACTTTCATACTTGGAGTGCATTTCTATATTTCATACTTATGAGTACAAAGCAGACTTGCTCAAATAGTACCTGAGGATCAATTTTGATTACTATGTAGGAGGAAAATGGGACAGATAAAATAAAATAAGCACATTAGTGACACCTATGATCTCTTTTAAAATCACCTTCTTGATTTTTCTTGCAGTGTAAAACAAATTAAACACCATATCCTTTGTATGCAGACATTGCTGATTTTGTTGTGCTTTTTTCTTGGTACAAATAACAATGTTCAAAGATGGCGCCATATTTATTCCTTAAAAATATTCAGATGGATGATTTTTCACACCATCTTAAGAGGAAATTAAATAAATAGTTACCTGATGGAGAGTCTTAGTACAAACAGCTCCAAAAAAGCTGATTCTATGAGTAATGTCTGATCTTCTTTTGGGAGGTCAGTAAATCCTGGGATTTTTTCTGCCCAGCCTCTAGTTATGTCAATGGAGGCAGTCAGAAGATTATAGAACTGTTGTACATGTTCTGCATCTGTGCCTGCAGCAGCCTGATCAGTGGAACAGTACTAAAATGAAAGCCACAGAAAGCAAGGTTATATGCATTTAAGGGCATTCTGTGAAACATACAGCATTATTTGCCCGACAACATTTCCTTCTGTGGCAAAGCTGGTATTACTTATAAAGACATAAAAATAGGTCTACATCTACCTACTTATTTGGTTACCTACAGGCATTTTGCTATTCAGATAGATATTACAAAAATATTTCCATATGTATAGAAGTAATTTCAAATTTATAACTAAAATATAATATCACAATTTTACAAGTACCTATATGCTATTAGTAAACAGAAATAGAAACCTGGTGGGTAGGATAATTTGCATCACACTAGAAGAGGAACATTATTTGGCTTACTACAATGAAACACTTTTCCCATTGATGAATTTGTCCCAGTATGTCAGAAATGCAGATTTCTTCCAAAACCTCACAAAGTGCATTTTATCTGACAGTGATAGAGACACATAAGATAAATCACATTTTATCTGACACATGCAGCATTGCTTCATTTGAATACAGAATTGGTTCAAAGTAAACCAGCTGCCCCATATCACCTCTTATCCTTCAAATTGAAGCATTTGAGGTTCAGCAGAACCTATTATCCTGCTTATGTGGCCATAACTCTTCCAGGCAACCATTTGACAGTCTCAGCTTGCTCAGCTTCCCTGTGACCCTCTGACAGCTCCCTCCCCACTATCTCCTACTTCATCACCAGTGGATCTCTGTCACTCCTTTGACACTGCTCTCTCTCTCTTGGCAGAAAATAAAACAGGAGCTTTTGTGGCTTAGTCCAATTCTGTGCTTGGAAAGTGCTGCTGGTTTTCTGAGCAGGTACTGAATAATGTGGCATTTATTGTAGTAACACTCATCATCAGACAACTGCTGGGTTATTTCTGAGAGAGACTTCATATCCACTCTCTCTTATGGGTTCAGCCAAAGAAAGGCTGAGGTGGTCTCCACGGCTGAAAGAAGCCTGCATACCCTTTGGACACAACTTCCCACATGCACTTAGGCTTGAGTCCATCAGCCCAAAGGCCACTCTAGCAATTCTCCAAGCCAGAGTGGAAGCAGAAAAAAACTCTTTCTCCATCAGTAACAGTGGTCTGGCAGCCTGGGAGGACCATATTACCAACTGTGGGCTGCAGGTATCACCCAAGTTGCTAACTGCAACCCAGAAGTCACCTCTGTGCAGGGCAGAGAGAAGGGGCAGCAAGCAGAACTTCTCAGGTAGCTGTGCTGTACTCTGCCTCTCCTAGCTGGAGCTGGTTGCTGTTGGCAGGTAAGGGATGAAGGACACAATGTCAGAGCTGCTGACTGATGGGAGAACCACAGCAATCCTAGAGACCTCTGTCTGTATCTGGGTCCTGGTACCAGCTCTGAGTGGCTCTGTTCTCCTTACCCAACACTAACTGCATGAGTTTCTCATGGTGAGTTCCAGCTCATATCCCTAATCAGCTGGTGAGACATGTGCAATCCTTCTTATACAGTTCATACAGAGACAAATTTTGCCTCAGCTGCTCCAAAGGATCCTGTGACACTGAGGCAGGTAGAGGCCACAATACAGAGAAGATGGGGAGCAGCAGTAGAAAAATCTACATGCTGCATCACATTTACGTGTTCAGACCCCACCTTGAATGGAGCAGTTGAGGATCTTCAAGCAGCAAGAATCAACTACTCCTGGCACTGGACTGCAGCAAGATGCACACAGGTAATTAAAGGGTAGAAAAAGACAATTTGCTTTTTCAGATACCACACATGTTCTGCACCCTCTAGAAGTGACCATGCAGAGCAAGCCACAGCAAGTGTGCATTTTGGCTCTGGGAGATGTGCTTTGCTACACAGGTACTGACCTATGACTCTTTCTTAGTTGACAGGGAAACAAAACAGGCTGATGGAAACTCCTGCCTCACAACAGGTACTGCTAAGCCAAGATATATTCTTGATCCTTTGAGCAGTAATGAAGAAGGAAAACAAAAGGAAAAGAAAAAGACACTACCCATTCTTGAATGGGTTCATCCTAAATATAACTCATCATAACTCAGCATAATCATGCCAGGTGTTAATTTGTTCCCAATATTTATAAAACATTCCTTTGGAAAAAGTAAGGCAAAGTTTTAACATTTTCTAATGAAGCTGAATGCTGCATTATGTCATGTAACTGTGAATACTACAGGGTGGTATACCCCACGCTGGGCACTGAATCAAATTAAATGCATCTAAAAAAATTAAAACCTGTGTTTTTTAGCATAGTCTATCCCATGAGAGCAATATTAGAAAAAAGGTAAAAGATTACATGGAATTGTATAATTTTCAGCTGCTGCAATACATCACTGCTCACTATGAAGTATTAGCACTTACAAAGAGTTGTTAAATATTGTAAATAAAATATTATTTACTTGTAACAGACTTAGGAGTATATAAGTAACCATAAACAATATGTATGTTCCTATTTCGTGCACCACAATTGTGGGTTTTTTCCATGATTATTTCATGGAGAAGAAGTGATATTTGACCTAACTTGTGACCAAGACAGCTGGCAATCCTGCCCTTGGTCAGGAGGCCACAGGACGGAAGGGCTCCCTCCGATCTGCATTTCTAAACCTGCCCGATGCAAACTGGAGGCAAACCAGGAGAAAGACAAAAGACAAAGCTCTGCCCCCCTCCCTTCCTTGGAGCTCCTTTGGGAATTAAATGAAATATGACTGTTACTTAAGGAGGGGGTTGCATGTGTAGCAAGCAACATTAGCTTGTATGTTATATCTGAAGAGATTTGGAAAGCCTGAGGTTGGGAAGCCTGATAGCACAACTCAGCTCTGCCCTTTGCCTGCTTTCATCAGTCCTTCATCAGCAGCTACAGCTGCAAAAGCCTAACAATAACTTCTCTGCACAGACAAAAGCCCACACTCATTTTTCCAAAAGCCACGATATGTGCTTAATTTTGTTGCCCAGGAAGGGGGGGGATTATTGCCTAAATGCTGCACTCCCCCTCTGA
This sequence comes from Peucedramus taeniatus, assembly GCA_013400575.1. Classification (NCBI taxonomy): domain Eukaryota; kingdom Metazoa; phylum Chordata; class Aves; order Passeriformes; family Fringillidae; genus Peucedramus; species Peucedramus taeniatus. Next base: position 177,146 of record WBNO01019052.1, on the reverse strand, counting down.
AAAGGCAACATTTCTACTTACATTGGTGGCTACTCTGCATGAATAAGAATGGCAAGGGTCTGTTTCTCATCTCACTTCCTTAAAAGCATAAACTCAGGGAATTGTACCAGTAAACAGGTGTGAGACCAGACTACGGCCCTTGGCAATTGCCTTCTGAGACCAAGTACCTAAATATACCACGGCTGTGGACTGGTAAGTTAAAACCAGTGCTGAGATGAAAAGCAGCCATGTTCTGAACAGAACTGTTTCCAATGTTTTGGTGTAAAGTTTGTAGCTTATGTAATTTATTTTTGGTTTTGTTTTTTTTTTCCTGAATTGCTCTGTGTGTGTGTGCCTGCAGGGTTTTCTGGAGGGAAGGGATACACACTTTTCACCGATGCTTTTATCAGTACTTTTAAGACGTTCAAGATATTACAGCTTGTAAACACAAAGACCATGCTAAACATTAAGGTCGTATCTGCAGAAGTGTCAGGGCTGACTCCAAAGCCAGGTTTCCAGATCTGCCCATTTGTGGTGCTCAGCAGGGTCATAGCCTAGCTGAATGTGCCGTAAATTAGTCTTTACAGGTACAGGGTTATTCTTCATAGGAATATTTTAGCATTGCAATGTGTTTATGGCATGTTTCATTAAATTCATTAAATTCAGTTAATCTTGCTCTTTACACAGCATTTATTTTTTGACCTCCCCTAACTTTTCAAAGTAAGTATAAGGGTCTGTGAAAAACTCAAGAATCTACTAATTTCTTGTAGAATATCTTTGTCATTTCAGTACCGCTGGTCATAACAGACTATTATATATTTTAGTGTAAAGAAAAACTTAGATACTAATATGTTCTAACAGAAAATCATACTTAATCTTTTAGTTACCAAGACTAAATTAATTTGCTGTCAATCATTTACTCCCTGTAATGTCCAACAGAATTGTTCAACAATTAAATCTGTGGGTTGTTTTCATTAAAAGATAAATAATTACTGTAGGACAAAGAAAAAAGTCACATAAAAGTACATAATTTTTGTTCAGTTTTCTGTTAATGCAAAAGCACTTTTTATCAATAAATAAATACGAACTATGGCCCCTGGACTCCTGTAATTCTGTGGAACCCAGCAGATTTCTATCAAAGAGCACAGCTCATCACACACCTTGGTATTTGCAGAATGATCCCTGAGACATTCTGGATAAGTCAAGGTGCATGTAGATATGGCTAAGGCATTCTCCCCATAGTAGGTTTTCAGACACTAAACAACTAGATTCTTGATAATAACTTGAGAAATAATATGATTTAATACTTCCAGATTAGTTTGAAGAAAATACGTTACAGCATGCTTTAAATTGCTAAATTATATATGTAAGTATAGTCTAAAATGGCATAATGTAATTTTTATATAATTGCAGAAAATATGCTTTAGGATTAAATATTACTTAGCAACAAGTGATAAATGGCCAATGGAGTTATTGTCTGAGCACAGCTGCTATTTTTAACAGTCTCAAAATTAATCATATTTCTTTAAGGGAGAAGAATTTGATCTTGTTTTTCCATAGCTGTAGTTTTTTGCTTATTCTATATCAACCTGCCTAAAAATTGTATTTAACAAGCCATTTCAATACTGTATTTTAATAACTACAGAACTTTTTTTTTCAGCTTTCAGAATATTCCATGAATATTTAAATTGTGACTACGCTACATTAAAGAACAAGGTTAAAAAATATATAATCTTTGGTAAAGCTTTGCTGATTTTTCAGAATTTTAATTTTAAAAGGCTTGTTTTAAAAATGTTAGTTTTACTGAAGGAATATTTATGCTGGGGTATCCAAAGCATACCCTGTTCCCATTTAAATAACGGCAAAATTCCTATTGATTTCAACAGGAATGGTCCTATCCATCCAGTGTTACACTCTGCAACCTTTCTATCTGAATATAAGGGAATTGCTATTAAATTTTAGCCTTCAGAAAATGGAAGTTAAGATATTGGACATACAAGTGCTGCTCCTGGTTAATCTACGACATCATAATTGATAGTGTTTTAGCACAGCCTTTTTGCAAGAAGAATGCTCTATTTATCCATGCATTTTTGCTTTAACTCAGCCACTGAATATACTGCAGATTATTAGATTATGTTGTGATTGAGATCCTCACAATGAATAGTTACTAACACTAATATCTACTGCACTTCCTTTCCTCTCATTGTCCACCTATCACGAAAAGACAACGGCTGGCTCGACCGATTCCTACCCTCATCCAAATTTCACACCTAATTTCATTTTGGCAAACCAGCTGGTACGGAGAAACGCAGCTCGCAAATCATTTCTGTGCGGAAAGCAAATAGGGAAAGAAAAGTGAGACATACTCTTGAATAGTCCAGCTCCCTGGGCGTGGAGTCGGTTAAAGCTCGAACGAGGGCATTCATCATGCTGATGGGAGGAGAGGGCGGGGAGGGCTGAGAGGGTTCTTGCTGTAAGGGGCTCTTTGGTTTGGAAGGCAGCCGACCTCTTCTCCCTTTCAGGCTGTCGGTACGGACAACTAGGTGAAAAAAATCCCGAGGGAATCAGTTGTGAAGGTACCAGCAAATGATGGATCAGAATGAACACCCTGCTTTCCTTAACGGTGGCCAGACCAGCAAAAATATGAGCGTTCTCCAGTTTCAGCACGTGCTCTTGATGCCTTTGATTGCAAAGGAACACAAATGGCACCAGAACTGTGTCAGACCTACGATCATAAGCAGCAATGTAGCTGCTTACTGAGAGCCCAGCTGTGTTCCTTGTGTCCATGCTTTGTTTGCAGCATGTCAGTGTGCCCCGTGTATGTGTGCCCGTGACACTCCACTGCTGAAAACAAGCTGAATGTGAAACACAGATTTTAGTGTTTCTGCTAGCAGTGTCCCTTTTAAATGGCAGAGGCATTCATTCAAAGTAATTTTAGCTTTCTTGAAGCATTCGAAAAAATACGGTCACGCTATATAGGTTATATTATCCATGTCAGTATTTGCAATGGGACTGCTCACACAATATTACTCACATGCTTAAATATTTGCAGAATTGGGACTAATGAGTTGATCCTGTTTCCATTTAAATTAATTGCAAATTTACAATCAGCTTATGGGAATGAAATGAGATCCTATGTCAAAATGCACACAATCCAGTGCAGCCCCCAGTGAGATAACAAGGGGAAGCCAACAGCATTATCGAGCAATGTTCAAAGTTAATAAAGGAGACATTTTGGCCACTGTCAAATTATCCTCTTGTGACCTTGCTGTTCTTGAACTCTGGGGTCTATAGTCCAAATATGACAATAGGGGTGAAAAGCACAAAATCAATACGTTATTACATAAATGCACATATTTTGGGGTAAGTTATGAATCTCATCACTGTCAAATTTATTGTAGAGACATCCATGCTGACATACAAACACACAGATACATGGATTCATAAAACATAATATTTTAGTTTTCTGGAATCATAAGTAGCCAGAGTCCTTACCTTCTTTCACCATGCCGACACTGAGACACTTCTGGAACCGGCAGTATTGGCATCTGTTACGACGTCTCTTGTCCACTGGGCAGTTTTTATTTGCCAGACAAACATATTTTGCATTTTTCTGAACTGTTCTCTGTGAAAATGCAACACAAAAATAGTAAACTGATTGTTTCTTGAGCAGCTTAGAACCTGACAAAATGTGTTTTAATTACAACATGAAAAGTGACAGTGCAATTCATATAATTAGATAAAATTAATTTCCTAACACACTAGCCTGCAGGAAAAACAATTTTATTAGTGCTAGCTGCTGACAATGAAAATCATCTAGGATTTTTCTGAAGCAAGTCTCTGGAGACAGGCAACTTTGAATGATAAAATCATATCTGAAATTACCAGGTCATCACATCTACCTTTGGGGATTAGATTATCTCCGCTTTTAATATCCCTTTGGGAACAATTTTCTACTTGGTTCATTCCCTTGATTATTGCTGACCTTATTAAAATAAAATCAAAATGATCTGCAATGTACTTCTCTTGCTATCACTATTGTTAGTCAAATACCACAATAACTGGTTTGGTTAGCCATTAAAATCATCAGGGAGAAAAATAAAAATACCAGTAACCCCTACAAAATATGTTTGGCTAAATACTCTGGGAAAGTTAACCTGACCTGAGGAAAAAGGACAGAATGATGACATAGTTATGGAAATTTAATTAAATCTAAAGTCATGTTGAAAAAATTAAAACAAAATTAAAATTTGCAAAAACCTGGTAAGCTTTGCAAGAATGTAACAAATATTAATACAAAAAGGTATCATAATGCCATACTTAAAATCAAAGATACATCGATAAATAACATCCAAAAAGGTATTACTAGAAAAGACACCAGTAACAAATTTATCAACTCAACATTCAATATTAAATCTTTAACCGCAATTAAATTAATGGATAGATTTTATTCCATAATTTGTATTTGTTTGATTATATTATTTGATATAATTATTTGATAACAAATAATAGCCTCCATGTACTAAATATAAGAGATACGGCAAATATTGTTCATTGTGATTTGGAGCTGAAAACAGCTTAATTTTGCAGAATAAGGTACAGTTACAGCTCAAGGATATGCTTTTGATTTCCACAGGGGCAGGTTTGGGATAAAAAGAGCTGCTATTTCCATGTTGTGTTCCCTTTTCTCGTTATATTTAAATAACAAATTAGTTTTATAGGAGACGTGTATGTTACCACGTGGTCAAAGGATTATTATTAAGTAACACTGACAACTCCACCTACAATAAAAAAAATGTTGTAAGCCCTGCCCCCAAATATTTTGGGACTGTTTTTGTTCCCATTGTATCTTTTACCAGAACAGGGGCAAAAACACTATCTTAGCAAGAAGAAATACATAAAATCAACTCCAAATGTTTCAAATCTTAAACTTGCTGCCCAGAACCATCCTACCAAGAGTCAATCACAAGCTCTTCTCTTAAACAAGCTATTTCTGAAATTAATACTGGAATCTGGACTCAGTCTGCTGAAAGAAAATTACAAAGCACCCAAACCTAAGATCAAAAGAGTATGTTCAACTCTTGACAATATAAGGGCAAAGTTTCCACTGAGAAACTTGTTATTTGTGTAAGTTATTTGTGCTGCTACTCAGCTGCAAAGCTGCCTTCATTGCAGAGCAGGCAGCAGGACCCTGTGCAGTGCTTAGTCACTGCTCTGCAGGCAGCTTTCCCCTGGTGAGGGCTCCCAGGGCTCCTGAGCTGAAGGGTAATGACAAAGCAGCAACCAAAAGCAACTGGAAGTAGTTGGGTTTGTCCCATGAGTGAAACCACTTTCTTCCTGGTGCTGACCACCCCGCATTCCTCCTCGTGCCAGCTTTCCCCGGACAACAAACTGCCGCTGCCACCACCTAAAATATTAAGTGGACTTTACGATTTCAGGGTTTCTTTTCTCATCTAAAAACAAAGTATAATTGGAAGTGGTGGCTGAGCAAAACCCAGGCTGAACGTACTCCGGATGAGTTTCACTACAGAATAAATGCAGTTTATAGCTTAAACTGGGTGACCTTCGTTTCATTGAGGAATGCTGGCCGACAGAGATGTGATTCCCCCAGATCACTGCCACGGCCTCTTCTCAGCAGAGACTGGCTGATCCTTTTATCCTACAGAGGGCTTTCCTTGACCTTCTTCCAAAACTTTGGGCGTCCCTCCCACGCTGCTGGGGGGGCCTGAGTTTTAACACACGATGTCCCTGAAGCCCCAGGTCAGGACCAGGAGCATGTGGGGACAGAGCGGGTGGGAAGTGAGGCGGGGGCAAGCAAGGAGGGGAGCAAAGCGCGGATGTCTCACCTTGAAAAAGCCCTTGCAGCCCTCACATGTCCGCACCCCGTAGTGCTGGCAGGCGGCATTATCTCCACACACAGCGCAGGTGCCTTCCCCGGACGAAGAGCTCCTGCTGGGAGGAGACGGGAGGCCACTGCTGCCGCTCCCGCTGCTCTCCCCCATCAGGCTGGAGGTGGCTGCGTTGAGGCCGAGCGGTGAGAAGGCTAAGGTGGCTGGTCTTTTGGCCAGGTGAAGCCCGTAGGAATGGCCCTCCATGGGAGCCTGGCTGGCGGCGGGCCTGTCGGAGCCCAGGGGCAGGCTCAGCGAGGCAGGGTCGTAGCACATGTGGGCGGCCGCGGACGGCGTGTGCGGAGGCGAGTGCTTGAAGTGGAAGAGAGGGAAGCGCGGAGGCACGGTCTTCATGGGGGCGGCGTCCATCAGGTGGCCGGGAGGCAGGCAGGTCTGCGTGGGCTGCAGCGGCGGCTCGTCCCACAGGCTCTGGTGGGCAGGGAAGCCGGGCGTGGTGGGCGTGGAGGGTGGGGATTGCTTGAAGTACATGGAAGTGCTGGGCATCCCCTCATCTGTAGATGGGGGCAGCGAGGGCTGGTACGGGGACAGCCGGGTGTCTTCCATCTTTATGAGGGGCCTCTGGCCAGAGGAGGCAGTTTGCATTTGGTAGAGGCAGGAAGGCTTGAGCTCATAGCTGCCGGGGTAACCCTCCATGAAGGTGCTGAAGCTGGGAAGGGAGGTGGTGGCAGTGGCAGTGATTTCGGTACTGCTCAGGTCCATGGTCAGCTTGGCATAGTCAGGGTTCATGATGTCTGAGCTGTACTCCGAGCCATATGCGTAGGTCTGGGATGCATAATTCGAACCGGGCGGTGAAGGACTATACTGCGCTTGCACACAGGGCATATCTGCAAGGGCAAAGGGGCACGTTAGCAACAAGCCCAGTGCGCCAGGCTGCGGCCCAGGCCCTCACAAACTTCTTTCCTAGAAGTTTCCCAGAGCTCAGATAGGCACCCAACTCCCATTCGGACATTTAAATTAGCCCCGAGCCTTTTCCTTTCAACAAGAAATATGCACCAGGGACTGACTAAGCATTCAGTACTAGGAGTCTGCTCTCATCTAGTCAAGGGAGAAACTCACATTTATACCGGTGTCAGTGAGAGAAGAATCCGTCTCAAGCTGCCCTACATCTGCTGCTTAATATACATAGGTGTCAATGAGAATTAGATAAGCACAATGAGAACAGTTTATGACTCTAAATCTACCTCTGTATGCATGCAATCATGCCGTAAAATTTTCACGAAGGAGATTATCAAATGCATAATATTAAAAATGATATTTATTTTAAAAGAAGCAGCATCTACAGCACATGTCAGAGGAATTACTAAAATCACAAGGTTTGCTACTCAGGACTTGCCAACATCAATTTTGCTTACTCAGCTCTGGACCTTTGAAGAATATTTCTGGTCACCTAATAATTTAAGGTTGCCATTTCATTATTAGTTTTAAGGCTTATCTTTGGTAGAATGTTCTCCTTTAAAAAGTGGAGGTACAACATCCCCTTCAATTTGCAAAAATGTAGGATAAAAGGCATGTGTACTTCTGTTTTCGTGGGAAAGCAAGGTTGAGGCCAGTAAAATAGTTGGTTTTATTCATTAGTTATGAAACTTAATGTGGTTCACTGATAGCTGGGATGGTCAAAGCAACACAGTGTCTGGCTAAAACGATGTAATTTGCTGGTCACAGGAAGTAATAGACCCAATTCTGCAATTCACTGAGGTTTGCCTGACTAAACACTGTGAGATTCTAGACCATTATTTGCAACTCGAACTAAAAGTGTGTGGTGTGTTTTGGTTCCACATCAGAGGAATAAACGCATCAATTAGTATAAATTTTCTCATAAAGAGAAAAGTAAATATGGATAAAATGTATACCAGAATTAAGTGCAGTTCATATCTTCTTAATCATGGTAATTTCTATTCCAGAAGCACTTGAGAAATAATTCATGTAAAAAAAAAACAAAAACAAAAAAAAAAAAAACCTGCCTTGGAAATAATGAGGTTTTCCTCATTATTTTAAGAACTCTTTTCACTTACAATTTTAAAATATTCATTCCTGGCATGCAGGAATCCAAATAATTTGTGTTAAATCAACTTCTAATTCTTTCCTGCCCGCTTTGCAGATAAACATATTTAAACTAAGCATCGAGTTTGAATTATCACGCTGTCACAAACCATTCACATCTTTCTTCTTCTCGAGAAAACATTAAAATCTGAGAAAAAAAAAATAATGCTGTTTCCTGAAATTAAGACCTTCTTTGCCTTAAATCCAAAAGCTTGAAGAAGGAGCCAGGACAACCCTCCCCCCTAAGCCTTGCCTCCCAATGTTATTTATGTATTATTCTACTGTTCTCTTTTTTTTTTTTTTTTTCCTGTCAATTTCTGTCCATGCCATTCCATGCACACACATTTCCTGGCAAGTCGTATCATTATCATTTGTTAGTTTAAGGACTGGCTGTTAAAACATAGTGATCAGTGCTTAATCGAATAAAAAGGGAAAGAAATTCTTTCCAAACACCTCCACTGAGAACTGACGGAGGAACACAACAGAGTGAGTTCACAGCTAATGTCACAAGTGGACATGTTGATACACAGCTCTACGAAGGAAAAACACTTTTTTGCTAGCTCAGAAAATGAGCAGGGGTTCAAGGGGACAGATCATTATGCCTTTTTTTCCTGCATTTTTCTGAGCATAACAGAGTTATGCCACTGAATTCTGTGCAAAGTGGAGTAGAAAAACAGAAGTCTAAAATAACTCTGACCGGAGGACTGAAATCCCTAACCTAAAGGTCTGGTCTCTCCTGGCTCTGTGGGACTCCTCCTACCTCGCCTTTTGCCAGCGCACTTGTCTAAGTCTAACCTCTACTTTTCCGCTTAGGACATCAGTATTAATTCCCCTGCAAAGTAAATAACCTGGGATTTTTCCTTTATCCAACAATATTTAAACAAGAAAAGAAAAGGCCCCCCAGGAGGTGCATTAAAGAGCAAGCTGTCATCAAAACCCAAATGAATGGGTAAAAGCATCTAGGCAGGGACATAAGGAGCTATTACCACTATATTCAGCTTTCTTTGCGAGAACGTGAGGTAAAGGATGCCCAGTTTAACGCTAGGCAAGCTGGGCTCCTCACAGGGACGCTAGCACCCCCAACCAGCTTTCCCTGAAATCTTTGGCACGTCTTTGGCGAGGGGCTCGCAACCCCGTGTGCCCAGGCACGGCATCGCCAAAAGCGCCGCGAAAGGCACGCGCTGCTCTGATCCTTTTGGGATTTAAACTCCCCGGGACGTCGGGGGCCGATGATGCCAAAGGGATTTGGGAAGGGTAGGGACCGCGCCAGGAGCTCCCGCACCCCTCTCCTCCCGCCCTTCTCCCGGAGCGGCAGCTTACCTGGTGGGTATCTTGCGCGCTGAATGGTGGGGCTGGAGGTGCGGACGGAGGCGGCGGCGGGCGGCGGCGGCGGCGGGGTGCGTGCCGGCTGGGACCTCT
>WBNO01019052.1:81047-152053 GCA_013400575.1 Peucedramus taeniatus | reverse complement strand
GCTCCCGGTGCCGCTTCCCGCGGGAGCCGCCGGGCCCGGCGGCCTCGCCTCCCTTGGGGCCTCTGGGCTGCGTGCGGACAGGCCCACCCCGGGCAGCCGGCTCGCTCCTCTGTGAGGGCCGTACTGCGCTCGGGCAGCAGGTGCTGCTGTGTCTGCCTCGCCCTTTGGCCCCGCGGCGTGAGGGGCCCTGAGCGGTGTCTGTTCTCAGCCTGTTCGCAGCTCAGCGTCGTGAAGTGTTCAAGGGGTTGGAAGAGACCTTGGAGATGCACCAGTTCCAACCCCCCTGCCATGGGCAGGCACATCTCCCACCAGACCAGGCTACTCAATGCCGTATCTAGCCTGGCCTTGAACACGGCTGTGGATGGGGCATCCATGTCCCCCTGGGCAGCTTGTTTCAGTTTCTCACAACCTCACAGTAAAGAATTTAATATATCTTACTCAAAATTCCCCTTTTTTCAGTTTGAACCCATTGTTCCTTGTCCTATCACTACAGCTCCTGATAAAAATTCCTTCTCTGGCTTCCATGTACGCCCACCTCAGGTACTGGAAGGTTGCAGTGAGGTCTCCACACAACCTTCTTCTCTCCTCCAGGCTGAACAGCCACAGTATTCTCAGCATGTCTTTGCAGACACACAAATCATTGTGCGCCCAAGTGTTGGTTGTGAGTCAGTAATTCAGGAGTGGCTCTGCAGACAGCCTGAGTCCATGTGCAGCCGAGATGGGAGTACATAGCAGAACTTCTAACTTCAGTGCTGCTGTTCTCTCTCTAGTCTGAGATCCCAGCCAATCTCTGTGTCTTTTAGCTAGTTATTATAAACATAGGCAATGTATTCCCAGCTATATGGTGGGTGTCTAAATAAGCTTAGCTGCAGCCATCTCCCAAGAGGTAGGCAATGGTTTTTTTGGATCCCTTTAGGTCCGGGAGAGAAGTGAATGTTCTCACAGCCTAGGCAAGTTCTCTAGCTGGTGTTCTGCTGTGTAGAGGTGGCTGTGATGGCTGGTCTCTGTGTGTAAGCAGTCTCTGTGTGTCAGCAGGCACTGGGCCCCTCGGGGCTAGGAGTGTATGTAGCAAGATAACTCATTTTGCAAGCAGCTGTGCTGGCTGAAGATGCAACTCTCCCCCAGCGATTTGCTGCCTTTCCTCTGCCAGAGTTACGCCCCCACAGCTCTTGAGTTGATGTTGGATAAGCAAGCAGCTGGATGAACTGTGCTAATACTGCCTGAGGCGCCCTAAGGAGGATTCCTGCGATCTCTCTTGCTGACAGAGGTTTGGACTGGTTGTCTGTGTCTGTCTGTGATGGCAGCACTGCATGGCAGTAACACCTATGGCAGTGATACTCAAAAGGAGATGCCTGCCTGTCACTTTAGGCATGGGACAGCTTTCCTGTGAGTACATGGGGTACCTGGGGTTTGGGGTGGGTACGCAAATCCTCAGGTCAGCCTGGTTGGTAACACCTCTGGGGCTGTTCACAGCAGGGCTGTATGCCAGGTAACCTCTTTGGGTGAGAGTGTAGCCACGGGCAGTGTGTTTGGCTTTCCTGTCTGGACGTCTCACTTGCATCCTAAGTGTGTAGGGCTAGGTTCAAAGATAGGCCTGTCTGAAGAATCAAATGGAAAACAGTTCTGTAAAAAGAAATTCAATTCTAATACTTAGACTGTTGCTAAATAGTGTTAAAATTAAATCATTAGCTAGTTTTGATTGTAAGCTTTCTGAGTGCAGGAGCATCAACAGTTGTCTCTCATACTCCTTACTGTTAGCACCGAGGTCTGTGTTTCTTCCAGAAAGTCTTTGCAAAGCAGTAACAAAGAAAATTTAAATAGCAAATTTACTTAATAGAACTCTTCTAGTGCTTGGGGATTCAGGAAATCCAGCCTTTTTAATGGCTTTCTAGTGTGTGGTTTGTTGGCCTTCTTTGTGCTTCATTTTGTAGGTTAACATCTAAAACGTGATTGGTTTGCTTTAATTACAAAGTACTTGTTACGTTTTTCTTGTCTTGTGCTTTTGTATCACTGGAGTTCAAAAAAGCAACTCCTCTCACTCGCAGAATTAGCCACTTTGGTGATTTAGGGCTTCCACCGAGTTCTGTGCATTTGGGGAGTTTTGTATGTGTTTTCTAGCTCTGGTAGAGTAGACAAATTAATTTCTGTCTGCAGATAAAGTAAAAATTTTACAACTAGTAGTGTGTTGAATAGTGATACTTGTAATCTCTAATTGCTAGTCAGCTTTCTAGGGCATATTTGACAGTAGTTTCTTGGACAAATGTGAACATTTTAAAATCTCACGGTGTTTTGGATGTATGCCCTCCTCTGAGGTCCATGGTCTGTTGGAACATCATGCAGAGACTACATCAGCCTTCTACCATCATCTTTGATGCTATATCAGCTTCAGTTCTCAAGCAAAATGGTTTACTTCAGTAATTGCATTCATGGAGAGAAATTCAGTGGTTTTGCAGTTACTTTATCTGTAAGGAGGAGAATTTTCCTACACTGAGATGGCTGCACAGGTGAGCTGAAACTAGGAACAGCTCAGTTATCTGTGACAGATTTCTTTTGGCATATTCCACCATTGCAGTCGGAGAGATTACCTGTGACATCATCAGGGGGATAGATGGTGTCATTGCCATTACCTAGTCGTACCCAAGTTATGCATTCCAAGCCACTGGCAGCTGTCTAGAGTCAAGGGAAAAAGATGAAAGGATCTAGTTATGAACAAGCTCTCAACCAACCTTTCTGAAAATGGTGGAGTCGAGTCACAGCACTGTCTTTCCAGGAAATGTTGGCTTAGGATCTATGTCTTGTGAAATTTCAAAGAGAACTTCAATGAGAGCTGTCGTACAGTGTACCACTGGTGGGCAAAGTGTGATCTTTAGATGTATTTGACCTAAAACACTTTTAGCAAGCTTCCATTAAACTCATCTTGAGCATTTTGTTTGAGGTTCAAATGTTTTACTGATGGGCGATTTAAGGGTTTTTGATAGCAAAAGCATTTAGTAAGGCATTTAGTTAGTGCACTAAACTCTCTTCCTGCAGAAAGTTGAGATAGGTGAGAGTGGACCAAGAAAAGCTAACTTTAACATCATCTCACTTCTTGGTGGTGGGTCCCAAGGCCTTGAATCAAGGAGAAAGAAAAAAGTGGGAAGTTAGAGGTGATCTTGGTGGGGCTCAGCCCAAAACAAAAAAATAGCAGCTCTCTCAGTTCATGTGCACAGACAAGAATTCTACCAGTGTAGTGGTTCATTGGAATTGAAGAGAAATTTAACCAGAACAAAGATAGAGCTTAGGGAAAAGCAAAGAAAGATGAGTATGACACAAAGTCATACTTTGTAGGGTAATAAAGCAAAAAGCTTGTCTCCTTTATAGCTGTCTCCTCTGGCTTGGATGCTTCTTAATGCTCAGTGTTGAGAGTAAACAATCCCCTACAGTGATGCTGTCTGTGATCAAGCTAATCAGAAGTGTTTCTGTCATTGCTAATGGTAAACAGTAAAAATATATTTGCAGCAACAATTGGTCAGATATTAAAATAAGAAAATCAGATATTAATGTCACTATATTGTACATTCTTTGAGTACTTCAAATGAAATTTTTGGTGGGGTTTTTTTTGTTTTGTCTTGGTTTTTTTTATTTTGTTTCATTTTTTTGGTGTTTGGTTTTGTTTGGTTTTTTTAAAGGTATCTATTCTTTCTAAAGGTTTGATCTCTAACTTCAAGTAGACTGCAATACTTGTCAGTGAAGTCACTCCAGTCTGTTTTACAGAATTCAATGTGTCAGGTACATTTTTTAAATACAAAAAAGAAAGGCATTCTATTCCTTCTGTGATATATGTCTAGGAGCAGATTTACAAAGTTTTGTTTTGAGCAAATTCCTGTTGATTTTTTTCCAGAAATGTTTCATTTCTTGAAGCGAAGAAAATTAATTTAGAAAAACAACTTTGGATAGAATATAACAGCATGCATGATTGTATTAAAATCCAGTTTGGTGTCTGAATTACAAACAAGTGTGGCTTGGTACAGTTCTTGAATATGATTTTAACAGTCCTACAGTATGCAAGGGTTCCATGTTCTAAAAAAGATTTAAGTGGCATTGTTTTCTTTCTTCCCTTGTTTTGCATTTAATGAGAAGCAAAAATGGGATAGAGTGGGAAGTCATAAGCAGACGAGCACAAGATAATGTGGTTTGTTAATGTCAGCCTTCAGCTCATGTCTGTGGTCACACGTTAAAATGCCCTGCTTGGTTTCTGTGCTTTCTGTTCTTCTTTTCACTCTAATCTCTCTTCTGCCTTGTACCTCTAGAGTTTCCAGTCTGTTTTGGGTCTCCTTGCTTCCACAGTAGGCCAGTTTTGGACTTTCCTGCTTCACATATCAGTAATTGAATGATTTTTTCATTTAGTAAAATGTAGTAAAATTAGGAAGTGATTTCATGTTAACTTTCTAGGGTTTTAATAACTCTTATTTACCAGGCTGGTCTCCTTGTGGGAGAAGTGCTAATGAAACCTGCTAATGTCTAAAGCAGGTTTCATTATCAACCTATATCAAATATATGGCTTTTTCTTTTCTACATTCAACATTTTTTGAAACATTTTTTGACATTTGTCTTTCATTATGCACTCTTCTACTGATTTTGTTGTTCAGAACTGACTTCACTCATGAATCAAAACTAGTAAAGAGTTCTGCTCTGGGATCTGGCATGTGAGAGGGACAAAGCTACTTATGTATGATGAGATCTGTGCATGCCTTTATGTGTCATGGCTTTTCTACTAGGGAGTTGATCTTCCCCACTTAATTGGTCTGCAACTTGCTTACTTTTCCATGGCAAAGCCAAGACTTATGCACTGGGAAGAAGACTCAAGCCCGAGATGTGATATTCTTAAGGCTTTTAGAGCCAGAGAGCAGCAAGTAGTCACGGAAGACTGGTGACTGCTTTCCGTTTCCCGTTCCTCCAAGCTGATTTGGAGAAGGACTAATCCCCGCTGTGCGAGGAGAGGCAGTATGGTCTTTCTTTGTGTGAAGGGCACTGGTTGCTATCATGCTGGCCCTTTTAATTCTGTGTGTCAAAGTGATTTGATATTGTATGCATTCTTAGTAATTTATTTACAGAAATATGCTTGGGTAAGTTTATTGTGTACTTGGAATTAATTTGATACTTGAAAAGTGCATGATGCTCTTAATTAAGTGCTTGCACTTAGTTGTAGAAGAAGTTCTACAAAAATAATGGAAGGTAGAAGTAACCAGTGCAGTCATCTGCAGGTTGTTCCAATTTCATTTGAGTTACCTCAGTCAGTGGTGAGGAAAAAGCTAGAAAATGGGTGATTGAGGATATAAGTGATTGGTCTTGGCTGTGATCATGTGGACATTGGGCTGATTATTGGGTGGACATGGTTGGGTAGGGGAAGGGTGGATCTACAAGAGAAATTATTTGAAAATCGTTGTTGATAGAGCTTGGTAGGAGTGATAAAACAGGAAGAATGGAAGGAAAGAAGTCTTGGTAATACTGGGCAAGATCTCTTAAGGGTTCTATGGACTGGAGTAAGTGCAGTGGGAGACCCAGAAGAAAAATATGGGAAATGTCACACTGAAGTTCTGCAACTCCGATAAAGATTTTGGTTGATTTAGAGCTTGTTTTTTGCAAAATTTTATAATGTATACAAAACCTGACAGTTAACCACTGCTTCGGAATGATGCTTGCATTTCCCTCGTAAAATTAGTTTGTGCATCCTGGTATAATAATTGTATAGATGTAAAGATTTGAGTTTGATGTACACTTTCACATGAGCAGTAAATGTTTCCTTTTTGAAAACTCTCCTAATTGTTTTTTAAAACTGAATAAAGGAGTTAAATGCTAAGCTAAAGTAAGTTCTTGGCTGAACAGTGTGTGGGATTCTGTAGATTCATGGATGCATAATTGTACTGATAGGAGGAATGGGTGTGTATGTCTTTACAAATGACTTGAGAACAAGGATATGAAAGAACGGATATGGGGCTAGATGATGTAGGGGAGATATGTGGTAATAGGATTGGACAGGCTGTACCTTCCAGTACCTCAGCCAGTGGGGAGAGGAGGAGGGCAACAGGCGGTCAGGAGTTTAGGGTAAAAGAAGGCTGTGTCCTCCAACACCTCAAGAGACCCCACAGGGGTATGGCCCAGTGGACTCTCCCATTATTTGAATAAAGTTGGTTTCTGCAGGGCTCCTCTGTTTCCTTTGTGGACACAGGCCTTTGGCAGTGTGATTTTCCACACAGTATGGATTTATTTATATTGAAACAGTTTCCTGAATTCAGATTATGCCTCTCACTTGTATAAGTACTGAATCCCCATAATTTCACTATAACTTTAGAAGCTACAAATCCTTGTGCTCGGGTTGGCCACTGACTTTTAGTAGCCAGTCATATGGTATAGATTTGCAAAGCTGACGCAAAATGGAGCCATTCATCTCCTCCCTATTACAGGCTGCTGAAAGCATATTGCCCTGAAGTTCTGCTCATTGCACTGTAACCCCGCTGAGCACCAAGGCAAGTTCAAGGTTTTGGTTTTGGTCTTACACTTTACAATGCTTGATGGCAGCAGCCCAGGCTGCCTGAGGGAGCACCTTCTGCAGTCACGGCCGCTCATGACAGCTGCATTCCTCTGGAACAATGGCATTGTTGGTGAAATGGGGAATGAATGGGAGAGACAAACTGCTTCTGCAGCTAGCCCACAACTGAGGGATTGATTCCTGGAACACATCAGAGCAACTATAAACCTCCCTGTCCTCAGAATTAAGTGAAAATTCACTTGCTTCAATCTCGACTTTCCACAATGATCAGGGGAAAAAAAATCCCTAGGGCATGGACAAGGATGATTTCCGTTTCTTTTTTAAAAGCCCAAATAACAATGTATATGAAAGTATAGGGTAAGAACAGGGTAAATTTTGTCTGCTCTTCTGTGCAGTTTTTGATAGTCTACCTCATAACTCCTGCCCTCACAACTTTCACTTGGCTGGCCAGCAGTAAAAGTGTTACTTAGGCTTGTTTTTTTCGGGTGAGGAAAAATCCCAATCAAAGAAGAGACAATAGAAAGTCAACTCAGAAGAATGTTTCTAAAAATTTTAGCTTAATTTTTTCTACTTCCCTCCTTCCTCTGCACATCTATTATTAATATACTTAAAATTTACAGATGTGTTATATATTGTTGAAATGCAAGAGTCTAATTTATTAACTGTTCTCAGGAGTGTTGCAGCTGCTCTTGGGACAAGAACCTCACTGATCTGTTGCAGCTTGCATTTAAATTATAGATAAAACATCAACGAGAAAATACTCACTACAATTTTTTCCAGAAAATCACTGGACAATGTTGATAGCCCACTTGACTGTTGTCCTTTCGCTCTATAGTTCAGTTTTGAGCCTGAGCCTAAAGAATCTCTAAATCAGTTCACAAATAGCTAACAAGTGGCTCAGTCTTCAAAAACAGAAGTCCACCAAATAATGGGTGTCATTAGAGGGTGACTGGAGCCCAAGTGTCTGTGTTGCCAAAGGAAGCTGGTGGGTGTAACGTTCAGAACAAGAGGAGGTGGTTCTTTGCACAGTGTGTGGCCAAACTCTGACATTCTACACCCGATGACATGAGAAACACTACAAGTTTCTCTAGGTCCAGGGAGACAGCAGTGTGGAAAATCAAAGCAGAACTATAAACACAGCATGCAAACTCAGGAGTAGTCAGGAGTGGTAGGTGTTCCAGGTTGTGTTCTGATGCCATTGCCTAAGCATCTTCGGTTTTGGTCAATATTGCACAGAATGCTTAGGGGATCACTGATCTGGCACAATGCAGTCATCTGTATTTTTACGTTTAAAAGGAGTCTTTTACACTTCTTTT
Source organism: Peucedramus taeniatus (assembly GCA_013400575.1). Taxonomy (NCBI): domain Eukaryota; kingdom Metazoa; phylum Chordata; class Aves; order Passeriformes; family Fringillidae; genus Peucedramus; species Peucedramus taeniatus. Next base: position 144,208 of record WBNO01019052.1, on the reverse strand, counting down.
AAGAGGAGAGTGAGGGGAATGATGAATCTTACAAAGACATCAAACCTAAAGCTGTTTGTGAAGCAATGCAGAAAATCTTGCAGCTCTTGTACTACTGAGTGAGAGAATGGCAGAGTAAATTCAGAACTGACAAATGTAAAATAGTGCACTAATAGTGCATGTGCACTAATTATATGTATGCAGTGATGTGCTCTGTCTTGTCTATTAACACTAAGAAATTATCCTGGACTCACTGTGAATAGTTATGTGAAAATGTCAGCTCAATAGTCAATAGGGGTCAAAAAGGCAAGCAGAACCATTTTAGGAAGAGGTAGAAAGAGCAAAAAGTTAAAAAAAAAAAAAAAAAAAAAAAAGATTCCATCAAATTGGTGTGTGAATCCATGGAGATCTTCAACACTGCATGCATTTTGAGCCACCTTATCAAAAGGAAGGTGGCTCAAAATTTAGCCACCTTCCTTTTTTTTAAAATTTAAAATTTTTTAAATTTTAGAATTTAAAAAAAATCCCAACATCAGCAAAGAAACAAGATTCATTGGAATAGTTTTCATATAAGGACAGAAAAGTTTTTCCCCCCTAAATAATAGGTTTCAGGGGAGAGGAGTTGATGGCTTTTTACAGAGAGAAAAATAGTGGATAGAGAAAGGACACACATAAAATAATTTCTTTCCCTGTAATAAACCACAAATTAAATTTAAGTCTTCAGGATGAAAGCTTAAAACGAGCAAAAGGAGGTACTTCTAAAGGAAGAAAAAAAGCCACAAACAAAGGTGGTGTTGTCACTTCTGGTTCAGAAAGACCTTGAACTGACTCTTCCAGGGGAATGGTGTTATGCTTTCCTCAAAGTAGCTGGTGTTGGCCACTGTTGGGGATGGCAGAGTCGGTAAAATTGCAGCCTGTTGTGGGGAACTCAGCCCTGACATCAGGAGAAGTTGCTGTGATGCTCCCCAGTGTGACCTGTAGTGGAGGAAGCATCTTGTGCACAGGATGTGGTGTGTGCCTCTAACAGTTGAGAAAAGGAATGCTTTGTTTCTGAATATAAAGAAATGGAAATTAATCAAATTCAATGTAAAATCATACAGAAGACCATGGCCTGTTTTGTTACCTGCCACACCTTGGTTTGATGGGTGATTATAATATCAAAATGTTTATAAGCTTTCCGTAGGCTTTGGAAGATGATTAGTGGGATTGTCCAAAGCCACATAGCCTCAGGTGCATCTTATTATCGGTTTCCCCATTTTCATCCCTAAGCTTTTAAAAAGAAAGACAGGAATGAAAAAATTTTTTTTTCTGACCTTCTGGGTATGTTAACTTCATAAACTCAGGGGAGAACCTAGCAACAAAGAGAGTCTTTTGAATACATGTCTGTACAGTGTGTCAGATGCATTTGCTGAACCACAGGCTAATAATAAAAAGAGAAAATGAAACTTATAAAGTTATTGTTTATTGTCTGCAAGATTTAACCACTCACACTGGAAGTAACTTTAGTCTTACCAATGTGTTCTTTTTCTTCTTTTTTTTTTAAGAACACTGTGTGTGAAGCAAGTGAGATAATGCTGAAATATGTGTTTTCTAGTGCCTACCTGCTCAGCATCTGCTAGAAAATACCAAGAAGTTGTCCCCATAGAAAGTGTCTCCTGAATCAGACTGAAGTCAATAAGACAGAGTCTGTGGTTAAAACTTCTGCCTACAACCAAGTTCTGAGAATTTGTGTTGCGACTCCCATCTTAAAAAAAATCACAATAATTAGATAATGAGGAGGTTAGTCCATGTACAAGCAACAAAGATGTTCCATGCAAGTATACCACTTTTTACAATTACTAGACAATGCTAAGTGGTTTTTAACTCTTAAAATAATAATAAAAAAAATCTGATATGTGTGTGCTGGTTTGAGTAATTCCTTTCTTCAAGTTACTGGATTGCATTTATTTTTTCTTTAAACATAATGCCACACTTATCTCCTGTAGCTAGGTCTTTGCTGAGGCCTTTACATGTCCATTTTTTGTCAGACAACCGATTTTCAACTTTTCAGTTGGAAGGCCCAGAAAAATGTGCAGTTGGTAGAAGGAAGAGCAAATATAAAGTTGTGAAAGTTCTCTTGGTAATTTTGTGGTACTTGAATCCACCAATACTTTGAGGGTCTCTGGAATTTGAAACAACTTATTTCAATTCTTAATGCTTATAAAATAAATCAGTGAAACTTCCAAACCTGTTCTCTGCATGGACACTAACAATTTATCCCAAGTACATTGCTGACTCTGCCAGTAGCTTGCTTGGCACATTTATTCATTCATTAACTAGAGATTTTCTTTCAAGTCACTTGCTGGTGATGAAAGATGGTCTGGCCATGTGTGAGTCTTCACCCCACAGACGTTGCTCTTCTCTCATGTGATTGTCTCTGGTGGGCAATATGATTTGTCCTAAGACAAGATACCAGGAGGAACTCTCTGTGTGCTCTCATAAGAAATATATTCACTTTTAGACAGGTGAGTCAAACTGCTAAGATATGGTCACATCTGGGGATAAAATCATAAAGTAGCTCTATAGGTCTTTGTGTGTTCTGCAAAGCTAAAGACTGCAAACCTGTAAATTTCTAGCCCAGCCTGCTTATATTATAACCCTTTAGACCTGCTTCTATTCTATACTTCATTGTCAGTGTTTAGATATTGTATTAGCAATAAATCTAATCACAATCATCCATGTAATCAGTGGCATATTTCTGGTGCCTGACTGAGATAGTTCTCTTCTACCACTCTGTTACAATATATTCAATCAAATTTAATTATTCTGGACCAATAGAATCTGTTTTAGTTTTCCTTTCTGCAGTACTGAGGAAGTTATGAGCTGGTAAGAAAGCTGCTGTTCTGTTCAAATATTACTCCATAAATTCTTTATTGTTAAAACAAATCACCTATTCCTGTATGCTACCTTTTCCTTTTCCTTTTCCTTTTCCTTTTCCTTTTCCTTTTCCTTTTCCTTTTCCTTTTCCTTTTCCTTTTTCCTTTTTCCTTTTCCTCTCCCTTTCCCTTTTCCCTTTACTCTTTTTCAGAATTTAGTCAATTACTAGACACTTTTACTGGTTTGGTCAGTAGATCAGACATACTGTTGGTTTCTTGGATCCTTCTTCAAGTCATTAAAAATCTTTCATCTTCAGTATCTGACATTTCCAGAGGATGAAGCAGACTGAAGTTTTGTGACAGACATGATAGTTTATGATTTGGGGAGAAGTACCTTTACATCTTTGGTTTTGTCCTAACCTGTCACAATACAGGATTCAGCTGACTCCAGATTTTTGGCCTAGTGTTCAAACTCCACTGGCCTTATAAAGAGCCTCATTCATCCCTGATAGCAGTGACTTCCAACAATGTAACTGCATTACATTGTAATTAAAATAGTTTAAAACCCCCACAGCTTAAACCAACCAATAAATCCAAAAGGTAGGGAGGTAATGAGAAAAGACTCAGATTTCATTCTGGTAGTCAGCTTTTTGAAGAAGGAGAATGCTTATTAACCTCACAGCATTGAGGTGAGGTTAATTTGAACTTCTCTGTAAAATGTTTTTCTTAGTAAAAATTGTCTTTGTTCATCCATTTTATGCAATTCTTCCACTGTTTTTTTTTTTTTTTNNTTTTTTTTTTTTTTTTTTTAAATCTGAATCACAAAGGACTATGAAGTTGCTGTGTCCTTTCTACAGGGGGAGAAAATCAAAAGTGTGGCATGCATTTGGATGTAGGCACTTAGCATCCATGTTTTGAACACTTTCTCTCTTTGGTCTGCTTGCTCCTTTGCTTTTTCCCTCCATTCTGAGTAGGAACCAAGAGTACAGGAAGGTAGAGGAGGAGTGTGTTCAGCAGAATTGTTTTTCCCCGATACTCTCCTAAACAGGATCTCTGGAAAAGGGGACTTCTGCTTCAGGACTTGCATGCATTATTAGTGTGATGTTCTGACTCTGCATTTGGAGAGTACCCATCTGGCTTTGTGGTTTCTGCAGGGAGCTTTTATGTGCTAACAACTTGCCTGGTGAAGTAGGCTCACCATGTGTGAAACTAAACTGGGCCAAATTGAGAAATTTTGCCAGCTAGGTGGAGCTCCCCCACTAAGTTTCTTCCTGTCTTGATTTGTACAACCTTAATCACTATTGCTGAATCTGAGAGTTCATTTAAAAGATGGCCAGTTTACACAGACTAAAATCAAAATGTGTGACAAGCTCTCTTCTTTGCCCCAGGTGGAGGTAAGCACACAGTAATCCAGGAATGTATGGATCTGCATTGTTGTTGAGCCTCTATCTCTCAGTGGTGTTTTCATTCAGTGCAGTCCTGGAAGTGCTGGTGACACTTTGAGTAGTTTTCTTTGTGGATAACAGAATTTTAAAAATACTTTTCAGTTACTAAAACATAGTCTGTAGTTTGCTGTAAGATAAACCTGCCACTTAGCTGTAACAAACATCTGCTCATAGCAAAACTTACTCTTCCCCCTACAATCAAAAAGGGATTCTCTAAGCTAGGCATCTTTTGTGTTCATACTTGCTGGGTCTCTAGAGAGCACCAAATCAGGGGATTTCTGTCTATGTGCGATGAGGATGAGACTTCCTACTGCAGCCTGAGATCTGAGGATCAGATGAAATTCACCACACATTTCTATTCTGTCTCCACAGTAAAAAATTGCAGAACATTTTAGGCATTGATCTTCATTGAACCACGTAATTTTTCTATTGGCCTTTAGTGGTGCTGTAGTCTTCAGTAATTTTCAGTAAGTACATGAAGTGAAGCTCAGTACATGGTTTTGCTGATAGTTCAGGAAGACATACAGAATCTAGACTGCTGTCTTACAGTAAATTTTTATTTTGGAAAAGATAACTGCATTGTTGGGGCTGTGAGAAGAGCGTAGTGTATATCCTCACCAGTGTTCAAAATAATGGATCTGATTTTGTTAAAAGCACGTGTGGGGTCAGTTACTTCTGCTCAGCTGTGGAGCAGTAATTGTTATATTCCAGTAATATGTTTGTTATTTGCTGTGCTATCCATATGGTGGAGTAAAAAGTTATGGTTCTGTATTTGAAATGTAATAAAATAGAGCTAGTAAGAAGCTAATTTCATTTTCCACAGAGCTACTTTTCATAGTACGTTTGAAGTTTTAAGGACCATGTTGAAGTATAATTAAAAAAAGCTTTTTTTGGAAAAAATGAAATAGTAAACAAATAACTCTCTGTGCCAATAATCAAAGACATTTGTTTGTAATCAAATTTCTCCAACAGTAATTGATGCATATATGTGTCTACTGTAATATGACAGTAGACTGTAGCCTTGTGTGTGATATGTATGAAATATATTGAACCACTTGCAGTAATTGTTTCAATTCACCAAATAAACAATTAAAAGGAGAAAAACAGTATCATGTTGTAGCATTAAAATTGGCAAGTCCTTTTTTGTTTTTCCTTAGGATAAGCATACATAAGTGTAATGGTGAAATTGCTTTAATTCCACCCACATTGTGTGGGAAAAGTTTAAAGATTTTGAAGAATCCCATTAGTTCAGATGAAGGCAGTCTCTGAGATACCTGCTGACTGATTTCCAAAAAACAGTGCTCTGGGGAGTAGCAACCTTCTATTATTGATGTCTTGTGTTTTAATCAATAATGGTGGCACAATAACACATTTTAGGTATAACATGGAAGATGGAACACCAGAAGGAGAAGGCAGGAATTTGGAGAAAATTTCAGCAAGTCATTTTCACATGCCTGATTTGGAATGGTAACTACATTTATGAAGTTGTAGAAAGAAGGATATTTAAATGCAATGCTAATTTAATTTTATAAATACAGAATTGTTGTATTATGAAACCAAAATCTCTTTTTACATATTTGTCATTCCATAACATTGGAAAAACTGTTGACCCTAAAGCATATGCAGTTGTTGAAACTTGGCCTGTGGATTTATTTACAATTGCAATTCCAGTTACTTATTAACTGAAGATTTTTCAACACAGTGTGTAAAATGATCTCATGTATTCTGTGCATTATGCATTATGTGCCTTCTCATCACAATGTAGACCTAAGCTGTGCAATGATTAATTTTTCTTGTGGCTATGAGCACATTTAAATTTTGGTGGAAGATGAGAGTTTGGGGCCCTGGTTTCAAGGAACAGATTCAATCTTCTCTGCAACTTCACTTAAGTGCAGTCTTTCATCTGATGCTTTTGAGCTAAGGGGTGGCCTGATGGTCGTTGAGTACCATTGATTGTTGGTTCAAGGCAAACATTCAAAGCATTATCTGCATCAGTGACTAAGGATTTGTGTCAGTACCATAAGTTTTGGTTAGAACAGTTCATTCAACATAAGGATTATTACTTAAAATAAAAAATATTTGACTTCTTAAGCAGAGCTGTGGAAAAAGATCTTCATGCTCTGGACGAAGTCACTAGAATATGTCATTGCAAGTGTTCTACTTTTCATGGAATCATGGAATTACAGAACTATAGAACAATATGAGTTGGAAGGGACTATTAAAGACCATCAATTCCAACCGCCTCTCCCATGGGCAAGTATATCCTTCACTAGATCAGGTTGCTTAAAGCCCTGTCCCACCTGACTTTGAGCGCTTCCAGGGATGGGGCATCCACAGCTTCTCTGGGCAACCTGTGCCCAGTGTCTCACCACCCTCACCTCAGTCGAAATTTACCTTGTTTCAGTCACTTCCTGTGTTACTACAGGACTTGGTAAAAAGTATCTCTTTTAACTCAAAGTATAAGGCCTTGCAGTGTAGGGTTTTACTATACTCTGAAACACTCTCAAAAGCTCTCAGTAAGATTGGCTGTCAATAGTAATGAGTGCCATGATATTACGTGCCTAGGTGGAGAGTAGTTGGTTTAAAAACACCATGACTTATAAAAAAAAAAAGTGTATCAGAGCAACTTATAAAAAAAAAAATTTCACTTAATGAACTTCTCCACTTCTGGAGCTGACACTTCAGTGTTAGTGATTTTCTATTTCTCTAGACACACAGCAGAGAATTTAAATGACCTGATATAAGCTGCTAACATTTCAAACCAAACAACAGGGCTGTACATTTGACTGGAGAAGAAGTTTGACTATATATTCTTTGGAAACCTTGAAAACCAAAGATGATGGAAGTTTTGCCTTTAGGTAAAGGTATCACTGATGTAACTGAATGATTTCTTACCTGTTGGCATATGACATCACTTTCCTCCTGGGTTGCCATAATCAAATTGCACAATAATGGAATAGTCAAGCTTTCACTGGCACTGTCTTATATTTCAGACCATTACCTGAGGACATGAGGGTGTGTTTCAGTCCTTCTAAGATGATGGAACCACTGTTGGAGTCAGAAGTCAGATTTCCATCAGTGATGCAAACAGTGATTTAGATGTATCTGTATATTTGTGGCAGGGGATATTACCTATCCTTGAGAAGGTATGTAGGTATGAGGTTATCAGTCACTATCTTCAGACCTTAAAGGTTCACAGTGGAGGGGAAGCCTTGAAGGCTGAGCAGGGCTAAATGCTGGATCCTGCCGGGCATTGTTTTCTTCTGAGTCACAGTCACTTCTCAATACGTTGGCAGCTGCTGACTTTACAAATAGCTGGACTCGCTGGGGATGTTAAAACACCATCTCTTCATTCATTACCCATCTTGCTGCTGAAGAGTATCACCCTGGTAAATCCTGCAATGGAAATGAGCATGCTTGTGTTATCCACTACAGGCCCATATAGAAGGTTTGATTTAAACAGCTCCGAACCTGCAGACTGGACTGTTGTGAGTGAGGTAGGGCTCTTTTGATAGCAAGGCTCTGCAAATGGTAACCTGCACCTGATGGGCTATGAGGAGCAACCAGGAGTGGTAGCAATTTCATTCCACACAGCTAGATCTGAAAGAGGATGCATGCATGCAGAAGAGCTTGTTCTTACTCAGAGTGCTACAGCTTCAATTTATGTTGATATGGGAGAAATACAACTTCCCCTTGTCCAAACACAATTATTACTAGTACAATGTTGTGTTTTAGCTATAAGGTGTGCCAGTGTAAGGCCAGATTGGTAATTCTGTGCCTCCTAACAGTTTTGCTTGAGACATTGCACACTTTACTGAAATCTTCAGGTGTCTACAAAAACAACAAAAAAAAGTTATATAGTTGAGTATTTTTGTGGTTTCTCAGTAATGTTGCTCTGGACAGGTAAATAATTTAAAATATTAAGTCAGAGGGATTTTTTATAGTGTAGACTGCTTGTAATAAATGTATTAGAATAAATACGACAGGTGTTTGTTTTTACTTGTTGAGTACAAATATTTAAAAGGTCTCTTAATCCTTGGTTGACTGTATATTGGTTTTGTTTTGCAATTTGTAAAGAGAGACTCAGAGAAGGAAGTGAGAAGTATTTTACAACTTGAATTATTTGTAACCTCCAACAGATTTGTTGCAACATCTGTGGCATAAGCCTGTGGGGAACATGAATATTCTGAAAAGGAAAGCTTCATACCTACCTAAAGACAATTGTGTATTTAGTTGTTTAGCATCAGCAAATGGAGTGGCCTTGGCACTTCAGGGCTCTTGACTAGGAGAATGGTGTACTTCAGAATGAATGTAGTTTACAGACTATTTTTCTTACTTCTGCGTACTGTTGGATTCAGTAATACTTAATTATACTTTTTTCTTTTCTAAATATATTGCATATATATATATATATACATATATATATATATAGCATAACACATGCTGAAAAGATTATACCTCATTGGGGATAGAAGGGGATTTCAGAATAATTTTAATATAAAGAGACCATTTTGAATCACAACATCTTGCTTCAAAGGCAGATGTATTAGTACAATGAAAACTGTCGATGTCTGTGTCACATATTTAAATTAACTCCACAGCCATAAATGAAAGGCTATTAAGGTAGCAAACAACAAAACAAAGAAGAAACAGTACTTTCATATTCATCAGGTAAGGAGAAAGGACAAGTGCTATGATGATGAAATCAATAGATAGGGTTTATAGTATCATGCTCTGTGCAAGTTGAAGAGGATTTTGAAGCAATGAGGAGCTACCAGCAGGTGTAGTTTTGATTTGTGATGATGGGTCTGGTTAAGTGAAGAAAAATACACACATGGCATAGTTTCTCTGATATTGACCATGCTCTGCTTGCTTGCAGCTGGAGATTGTCCTGCACTTTTGGTTACAGCTATCATAATATCCAGATTAAAAAAAAAAAAAAAAAAAAAAGTACACATTTCTCCCCAGATTTTTCAACACAGATGCAGCTGCTTTTGCTTCTCTGCTCTCTACTGTTTTCTACACTGATGAACACTTCTAATGTGACTAATATCTCCAAAACAGTAGAGATAGGACTCCCTGTGCTGTGCTAGGGAAAGAGGCTGTTTCAAAGGGTGTTCAGGACCTCCAATGGAGTAGTTTTCAACAGTGACATTCTTTGAAATTATTGACAATTCACAGAATATAGGGCAAGTACTTCACATTGTTCTTGCTTCTTGATGACAGTTTTCCTGCCTGTGTCTGCAAAGAAATGTCCTGGCAAGTGCAGGAAAAGGCAGAAAGGTGAATATAGTAGTGCCAAGCACAGGAAAAGGATAGAAAACTCTAACTGTTAAGAAAAGCAAAAACTTTTTGATGTTTCAAACCCCATTCAGTGATTTATCTTCTCAATACATGATCTGTCTCTAGTTTCCCTAGTTTGTTAAGTTTCTAATGTGTCACTGATCATATTTTAAGAGTACCGTGGCAAAATTTCTAACAAGTGAGGAAGTGTAGTAGACAGCAAGTCTAATCTTGAATATGATGGTAATTCTCAGAGAAGTAGCAAAACAAATTCTTATAGTAACTTGAGGAGCAGCTTTGCTTTGTTCTGCTTCTAAACAGGATATACTTGGAGATATGGTCAAGGTCAGATTTAAGTGTTGTATTGACCAAGAAGACATTAGAAGGTGGTATGTTCTCCATCTGCATATCCAGAAGGGAGTTTTAGAAAGTTACTTCTTTTAGAGATGTTAATGACATGTATTATGAAATTTGTAAAACCATGAGACAGGCATCAAACTTACATCTAAATCTGATGGTAACTGTTGCACGAGAAAATATAATCTATAATATCTCCATCTCAAAAAATACCTAAAAAGAACAGCAAAGATCTTATATATCCTGTCAGACAACTCACATGGCATTTGGAATTCCATAATAACATTTTTTCTTTTGATGAGTGAATCAATTATGTAAAGATTCCCCATATTGGTTGCAGTACAGAAATGGGTAGAAAGTACAGGAGCACATGGTAGGAAGAAATATAACCCTTATGGGAGTAGTTTTTGGGCTTGTTCCATAAGTGAGGTTACATGTCAGAGTAATACCAACTGTGAGATGTACCCTTAAGCCTGAGCACCATCTGCTGAATGACACTGCATTTCTGTGACCTACCTGTGTCATAATTACCGGCTGATCCAAATTTGTAGAAACACTTCTATCCTAAAACCACAACGAATGTGTCCTGGAAAGGCATCTTTTCTCTTTTGGTACTTGGAAGGAATAGCCATGATTAAGAGCAGTTTCTTAGGTAATGATCCAGGCATTGCGGAAACCACAGTGTGGTTTCGAGCACAGAACATCCTGGTCACTCCTTCCATGAGGGAGCAGACTGGTAAGAGAGGGGAGGACAGACATCTGTAGCGACATTGTTTGGTGTGAGCTCCTCTTGGTTAAAGGACAATCACATAGTCCAGCATGCTGCATAGTCAGCAACAGGGAATACCACCACTTTAATTTCAAGTGCCCTCTTGTAAATGACAGGAGACTTGTAGGTGTCAAAAATCCATCATTCTCTTTCTTAACCACAGAAACCTTACACAAGATGAAATCAGGCAATGTAGTGGCAATAAAACTAAGTAGGGAAAATGTTGGGCAATACCTGTTGACATCACCCTCTCTAGACAGCCTGTATGTGACTGAAGTATGTAAACTTCACTGAGCTGTGGTGCACTGCCAAGGCTAAGGTTACTCATGCTCAAGCCCTAGCAAAAGGTCTCTTGAAGGAAGACCACTTTGGTGACTTTTGATACCCAAAAGAACTGGAAAGGCGGAGTTTTTCTCTAGGCAGGGATGCCCACATCAGCAGAGTGGTCATCAAGCTGAGCATTGGTGTGGCTCTGGAACTTGCTGCTCCTCAGAAGAGCCAGAGCCTTGATGGAGAAGGGGAATCTTGGTAAGGGTGTGCACATGCTGGAGCTTAAAATCTGTAGAGGTGTAACAGGCAGAGGGGGTCTGAGAAAACTGCCAGGAATAGGAGGACGTGGGGAAATGTTGTTTAGGTTGGTAGTTGCCAAGGTTTCTGATGGATGGATGCTTGTTGGCCTTATTCTTTCTCTGGTACCACCACTGGGCTGTCTCGTCAAACCTTTAAAAGAGACGCTATTGAAAACAGTGTTTTCATAGACTTTTGCTGGCCAGCCCTTGGAGCATTTAGCCTGGCCTGCTGCACCATACTTTGGGAATGCCTTCTTAAGGGGAATTCTAGTCTACTTATTGTAATAAAGTTCTTAATTCATTGTCAGAAGACTGAAACTCTTTTGGGGATTCTTCACTATTGTCATTTGACATGGTGGCTGTTGGGGATTGTGGATGGTTTAGAGGCTTATGGGGGGTATTGGCCTATCACAGATTCCCTGGAAGCTGCTGTGTGCCATGGGGGGCCTTGGAGTCTATTCTGTCTTGCAGAAGGAGCATGCTTTGCCACCCCCAAGGAACAATAACTTTCAGACAAAGAACATTTTTTCCAGATCTCTTTTGCAAACATGGAGCTGAGTGTAGAACCCTTTCTGAGCTGAGAGGTAGCTGAGAAATTTTGTGCATCTGCTCAACCATGAAGCCATGAATGATGAATATTGGACAGAAGCTTCTTTAGAGGGTGATGTTTTGGGACTGTCTAAGTGCAGATGGTTCTTGTTACTCTAAAATCAGAAAAAGAGCTCCTGAACCCAAGACAGAAGGTTTTCTGTCCTTGTTATTGAAAACAGATCCACTGAATTATGGAGTAAATGCCAAAACACCTAGAAAAGCAAAACTGAGGGCTCTGAAGCCATAGGAGAAAGTTTGATTCCTGAGTAAATGAGCTACTTTCGATGGAATTCCAGGATAGCTAGTGCATCACTGAGATAAATTGTGGATCTAGACCAGGTGTGGAATGTGTGGGACAAAGACACAGATATGTCTGCTCAAGCAGGATCTTTTTAGGGGATGAGACAAAATGAGCAGGCACACCAGCTGACAACTTCCAAAGAGATGAGGTCCTCTACCCCTCTCTCCCTTTATTTTCCATCATATACTTAGTGCTTTCTCTGATACTTGTATTTCTCCAGGAGCTTATTTAATTCACTGAAATGAAAGACCCATTTGTGTCATTTTCATTGTAGGCAGTCTTCTGAAATTTCAGCCGTAAAATGTGACAGTGGACTATGGTGGCTTTCAGAAGGGGACAAGAAAGACAGGAGCTAGGGAACAGAAAGAGAGAAGGAGGAAAAGAAGAAACAGGCAGACAGACTTCATCTTTTCAGATGCAAGGAGATATTTATTGGCTTTATCTACCCAGTGAAGTTGTGCTGTGGCTTTATGCAACTTAAAACAATTTTTCCAATTAAAATTGACGTTTTCCATACTAAAAATTGTAAATGCCATTTTCCCATTTTTTCTCTTTCATGAGGAACTGATAGATAAACTGCATTTTTAGCTCTTCACATGCCTGAATTTTTTTGAACTTGCTGAATTCCATGACCAAGATGTTGGTCTTCTCTTGTTTCATGAGATATGTTCCATGTCTTCTGTAGGCTTTTTTTCACATGAATCACTTAACATCTTATAAAATCTCCAGCTAAGGGAAAAATAGCTAAGTAGAAGTCAAACAGCAACAAAATACTGAAATTCAAGCATATGGAACTCTGATTTAAAATGTGGAGTAAGCTTCACTGCTTTATCCAGTGCTTTTTTCCTGTGGATATTCAGATGAGAGCAAGAAGAGATGGGGCATAAATACAATGGTCTTTAGAAGCAATGACTAATAGGGAAACACAGGTCGAATATCAACCAACAATTTTAGCTTGAGACTCATGAGGTACACTAACAGCTAAATATAGGATCATTCTCCTAAATTCAGACAAAATAATTAAGGACAGAGAGAATTTTATGTGGTTCAGGGCCCACTAGGAAGAGCAAAGTCAAGTAATATCTTTTCATAAGTCTGAATTCTTGTTTTCAGTGAACAAACTGACTTGAATGACTGACAGCTTCAACACTCAGTTGACCAGAACAAGCCTGTTCCTTTCACTGATGACTGTAGAATTTTCTTTACCAAGGAAGATCTTCCTCTCTGTAATAGAAACTTGGGAAAAACTAGATTTTTACATTTGGAAGTATTAGACTACCCTAGGTACTATGTTCTTTTAAAAATTGTGTTAGCTGAATAAAAATAAAAAGAAGAAACAATTAGACCTCTTTTTACTACTAAGAGTAGTAGCCTTTTGTGGTATAAGCATTAGCAATTCAAGGATCCTTGAATTTAGACATTTAGACTTCAGAATGTCTGTCAGGGAGTGGTTTTGTTTACCATGACATTAAGTAAAAAAAGAGATATTTATAAAAAAAATGTTCAGAATAACATATCTTTGCAGTCAGCTCAGACCTTTGGATGTGCACCTTCACCTTGGCCCTAGGCAGTGTTTTGCATACAACCTTGGTGCAGGTATTTGTTCCTTTTCTCCCTACAGGCCAGCTTAAAACTGTGCTTGCTCTTTGGATGGGACTAAACTCTGGAGTTTTGTCTTTAAATGGTTACTAATAATTACCAGTGGACACTGCAGCAGCTGTCAGCAAGAGGGGATGAGGGGCAGGCAGCCCCACTGGAGGGAAGGGGCTAGAACACTTGGATGTGGGGGCAGTCAATGTGTGCCCTGCAGAGTCAAAGACCCTCATATCAGGAACAGGGGAACAAACATGAGGTCACCCAGAGCACTAACTGAAGATGAAGAATGGGAAAACTGGGTATAAGGTGCACATGGAAAATTAGGAGCATGAGAAAAAGGGGGGAATGTGAATGTGATGTGTTACAGCAGTTCTGCTGCTTTAGTCTGTCGGTGTGGTGTGACAGAATGAATGAGATCCACATTTCTGCCATTCCTTACACATTCTTGTCATATTGGCTGGTTTGCAGGCATATATCAGAGAATTCATTTAAATTTTTTATTTATATCTGAAATCTGCTCTAGAGGAATTTGTAGGTCCATTGCCATGGATGTTTTTATCCTTTGTCTTTGTAAAAGCAAAGAACACCCCACAAACTTTCATATTTCTTTACTAATTTAGTATTGAGATGTTTATTACATCTCTCTTGCCTGGGGAAAATCCCATTTGTCTCAAGAACACAGTAGTTTCTTCTGTTTTCTGTGAAAAGCTGTTCCTCTCAGTAGGCTGTGCCTCAAAGATACTTGCTCTAAAAGGCAGGCTCAACAAAAGCCATGCAGTTTGCTCCATCCTATCTGCTTTAAGCAATCACACAGCAAGAGTGTCTCCTAATACAAACAAACAGTGCATTCTGAAACCTGAGTATCTTTGAAAAGGAGAAGTATCTTTGATGGAGAAATGTAAATGAAAAGAAATCAAGTTGACAATATTTTTAACCTACTTTTAAAGCTTACTTTAAACTTGAAGTAAGTAGAAGGGTTGGAAAGGAGTGGAGGGGGAGGAAAAGGATCTCTTGCTCTTTCTTTCTTTCTTTCTTTCTTTCTTTCTTTCTTTCTTTCTGTCTTTCTTTCTTTCTTTTTCTTCCTTTATTTTCTTTATTTTCTTTCTTCCTTTCCAATTTGTTTACTCTGTCTATGTGCCAGCACAGTGTGGGTATTCAGTTTCACTCTTTTTGTAAGAGTTTTATACAGACATGCACTGAGTTCTTTTAATTTCTATGGTTATGGAATGTGGGGGATGTGAAACCTGTCAAAAAAAGTAGAGGTTCCATACTATTAAGCCACAGAAAATATCCCATGAGATTTAAGGACAGATGGGGGATTTGCCCTGTTTCAAACCACCTTTAGATTGGTTATATTTCACTGTGGTGTAATTGCTTTGAAGACATGGTTGCCACAGACTGTATGTCCATGGACTGCTCTAAGGGTGACCCCAGGGCATGGTAAACTACTTTTGGCTGCTACTTGGAGCAAGTTTACAACTTTTAGCTGCAGCAGCATCCTCCCCCTTTTTGTCATATATGCTGGTTAATATATGACAGGGGAACAGTGTAATGGTTCTCTAGATATCCGATCAATCACAGGAAATAGCTGGCACACAGTCTTGCTAATCTTTAATCTGAGTTTGGTTGCATGGGAGAATTTTCTTGCTTCTTCTCTCCATGGTTATAATCTACCTTGAGTTTTTTTACTTTAGATAATATCTGATAAGAGATTAAGGACGCGATAAGTAGCTGTTTTATATGAAATTTAAGAGGCCATTAACATTCCACTGAATTGTAAAATTGTCAAGCTAAAACCAGCTCTCCTGGCGTTCTGCACAGATGCAATAGCAAATCACTGAGTCACAGGAAATGATTCAGTCAACATTTCTAAACTTTCAATGTGTGTTTTATGGAAGAAACTTGATGTAAATGTTTAGACAGTTATGGTTTTGGAGATAAATATTGCAGTTTTATGTAGTTTGGGTTTTGACGTACCAGAATTGTGGTGCACAGTTGTCAATTTACTGAACATCTAAAGCTGTTCCATCATTGTATTCAATTCCAGTGTGGGGTGTATTTTCTGTGGCTAATGAAACATGGTGTTATATTTGGGCATAACAGATTACACATCAGAATATCAAAGAAAAAGTATCTTTTAAGGACCCGGGATTCCCTCTGCACTGCTGGAAGAGAACTTGCCTGGGCTGCCACATTGTTTTCCTTAATTGCTTGTCTCCTCATCCTGCAAATACAGTGCTTCAGTGATATGACCTCTCATGGCAGGTTATCCTCTGCCCTAAATGATCTCACTGGGTTAAACTGCTTTAGAAGGTTAAGTTAAAATATTTCCTTGCTTCTCATTTTATTTTCATTAATTAAAAGACAGAGTGCTGACAATGCAAAATTCATCTTTTCTTATGTTAGTTGCTTGTAGTTAAAGTGTTTCTTGTGTTTTTAAAATAATGTTTCCATTAAGATTTAAAAAATGTTTTACTTAATAAGTAAATGGACCTGCAGTATGCTGTGCTTCAAGGACATTAAGTGTTCTTGTGTTCTTCAAGTGTTGTGGTTCCTGTACAAAACTCTTATCCTTAGGTATACTTCTGCAAAGAAGGCTTGCTACCAGCAGCATGATAGACAAATTCTGCCTTCAACCATATAAATTCCATGTGCCTAACATGTCTCTACAGGAAAATAATCCTGGGAGACAACTTTTTCAGGTGAGCAAGTGTGTTCCCACACTCTGCTGGAGTGAAGGAATCAATATTTGAAACGGAGACAGTGGAAGAACAGGGTGTTGAATGTTTCTGGCTGTAATAGGTGAGGACAGACGTGTCAAGACTGGTAATGTCTTTACGGTTCTAGTTTTCCCCCTAGAGGAGGGCTACACTGGAAAGATGGAAAAAGAGACCCCTCTGAATGTCCAGGATGAATCAGCCACCCTATGCACGATAGGGCACCAGAGTGGCCAAAGAATTTGGTTCTGTCTGGGCCATGCTGTATCAGGTGTGGGTGCCCAGGTGTTGGCAGGGGATGCTGCAGGGATCTCTGTGACAAGCAGCCAAGACTGCCCTTTGCTGGCCACAGCCCATTCCAGACAAATCCAACGGCCCCACCACAGCCCTTGGCTGAGCCTTTGTCAGCCAAGGTGGTGGTGCTTCAGAAATAATGCGTGTAAGAAAGGGCAAAATGCTGCCTGGCATTAAGGGGTGAGGAAAAATATGAAACAGCCCTGAGGCAAGAGCAGCAGGAGGGGAGGAGGTGCTCCAATTGTCCCTTAGATTCCCCTTCAGTTCTTAGAGAAAACCATGGTGATGGAGGCTGACCCCCTGCAGCCCACGGGGGAGCAGAAATCCACACTGCAGCTCATGGAGGATCCCGTGCTGCAGCAGTCTAATCCTGAAGGAGCTGCAGCACAGGTAAAGGGCCCAGACTGGAGCAGTCCATGAAGAGGACCCAGGCTGGAGCAGAAAACAGCGTGAGGAGGAAGGAGCAGCAGAGAGGAGCTGTTATGGACTGACCACAGACCCCACTCACCATCCCTTACACTGCTTGGTCAGGAGAGGGTAAAGGAGTCAGGCATGAAGGTAAGCCTGTGAAGAAGGTAGAAGTGAGGAGAAGATGGTTTTACTTTTGTCTTCATTTTTTGACATCTTATTGTAGCCTGTTTTTCCTGTGGCAGTAATTGATGACTGACTCCTTGTATTTATCCTTTCTAATTTTCTCCCCATCCTGCTGAGGAAGGGGAGTAAGACAGCCACTGGGTGGGCATCTGGCAGCAGAGCTAGTTCAGTCCACCATAAATGCATTTTGTTGTATGTGGGGACTATGAATATTCTAATTAAACCAAATACTTGCTGTATAATTCCTAATGATGAAGTCTTTGATGTTTAATTGTTTTTGAGGAAGCTGTAAAGAAAAGATGTGCAGGGAAGCAGACCTAATATTGAATAGACACTCAAAGAGCAAAACAAACACAGGTAGCTTTCACTGAAACTTTTCTTAATTTTCTTGTAAGATTTGTAATGACAATATTTCTTGATTTTATTTTTATCTCCAGGGTGAATTTTCTTAAGTAAAAGGCAATAAATAGTAAAAAAAAAAAAAAAATCACAATGCTACTGATATGTAGCAAAAAGCCCCAACCAAACCCTCAAAGTTTTAAAAATAAAAATGTGTCCTTTGTTCAACAGCCTATAATAGCTAGCTTTGATAATTCAATCCTGAAGCTTTTGCATTTCTTTTTAAAATGTTTTAAACTTAGTATTGATATGACCATTTGATAGTCTTCTTGAAAGCACAGAGAAAAGCATCCTTATAGGGCTTATACCCTGTATTCAGTTTTGTAATTTATAGCATTTTTTTTTGAAAAGTGCACTATTCTTTGTGAAATTTCACAGGCAGCAGATGGCCAGAAATAAATTATTTTTACAACAAAACAAAAAATTCCTTTATCTCAGGAATCAGTATCAGTATCTATCAGTATTTATCAGTATCTCTGATACATGCAATTAATTGAAACCTAAAGAAACTACTGTTAATTCACTTGTCAAACTTGCATCCTTCACCTATAAATCCTTTTCAAAGTTGCCAACTAGTGTTCACTTTTCCTGCAGGATGCTTACTACTATTGATATAAAATTGGCTTAAACTAAATAATGTAGTGATTATCATAGCTAAGGTTTAATATTGAAATTGTTGAAAGTGTATGCACAGAGAAAGTATTGTGACTCATGGCTTATCAGACTAGCTCAAGAAACAAAACATTGGGGCTTTTTTTAGTATAATGCTTCTGTAATTCTTCTGGGTCTGTCAAAGTAGTTACAACAGCAAATGTAGAATATACATGTCAAGTGGAACCGAGTTAAAAAGAAATTCTGCATGAAAAACAAGACAGACTTCTTTATCTCCCTTTTTGTACAGATTTTGCATTTATCCTGACTTATGTGATCCTTCTCTTTCAGCTAAATTGTAGTAAAATGAGTCTGCAGTAGTACAGTAAAACAGAAAGGAGGAAAATGTTGAGCTTCTGTTTAAGAATCATTCATGGAATTATCTGTCATAAGGAAGTTAATAGAAATTCATCAAGGGCAAATGCCAAACCGTGTGCCAGGGAAGGAGGGACCCCATGAGGACCACAGGCGGTGCCAGAGTGAGCAGCTCTGTGGAAGGGACCTGGAAGCCCATGGACATTAGGTTGAGCAAGATCCAGCAATGTGTCCTGGCAGCAAGAGAGGCCGACAGCATCCTGGGCTATAGCAATGGGAGTGCAGTGAGTAGCTGGAGGGAAGTGATGATTCCCATGTGCTCAGCACCTGCTAGACCACATTTGGATACTGTGTTCAGTTTGGGGTCCTTGCAAACAAGGACAGTGGTGAACTGGTGTGGGTTTAGTGCAGGACCACAGTCAGGGGCTGGAATGCTTGCCCACGGGACAGAGTTTGTGAGTGTAGGGTTTGTTTAGCCTAAGAAGGGGGAGAATGTGTTGGGGGCCCCTAATAGCAGCATCCCCCTACATGGGACAAGGTCATAAAGACAGAGCCTGGCACATCTCAGTGGCACAATGTGGGGGAGTGACAGTCAACAAGCAGAAGCTGAAACAAGAGAGGTTCACAGTTTGGCTGAGAAGGAACATTTTCACATCAAAGAAACTCAATATACTGGAACATGTTTTCCAGAGGAGTTTATCTACTCCCCATTCTTGAGGATTTTGAAGTTGGATTGAAAGGACCCACGAGGCTTGTTCTGCTTTAAGCAAGATATTGGACTTGGGAACTCCTCTGATTAACTTGAATTATCCTATGATTCTATGTGATGGTAATATTATTGGAGGAGAGACTTTGACAATCACCAACTGTATGAAGTTCAGCAAGGGAAAGTGCCAGATTCTGCACCTGGAGTGGGACAACCCTGGATGTACAAAATGAGATGCTGGAAAGCAGCGCTGGGGAAAGATCTGGGGTTTCTGGTCAATGGCAAGTTGAACATGAGTCAGCAGTGCCCTGGCAGCCAGGAGGGCCAAGCCTGTCCTGGGGTGCATCAGGCCCAGCATCACCAGCCAGGCAAGGGAGGGGATTGTCCTGCTCTGCTCTGAGCTGGGGCAGCCTCTCCTCAAGTGCTGGGGGCAGTTTTGGGTGCCACAATATAAAATATTAAACTATTAGAGAGTGTCCAAAGGAGGGCAATGAAGATGGTGATGGGCCTCGAGGAGAAGCCGTATGAGGAGCAGCTGAGGTCACTTCAGGTGACTTCAGGTCTGTTCAGTCTGGAGAAGAGGAGGCTGAGGGCTCAGTCTCATCACAGTTACGGCTTCCTCATGAGGGGAGGAGGAGGGGCAGGCACTGATCTTTTCTCTGTGGTGACCAGTGACAAGATCCAATAAAATCTGATTTTAGGCCTGAAGTTGTGTCAGGAGAGGTTTAAGTGGGATATCAAGAGAAGGTTCTTCAGCCAGATGGTGGCTGGGCACTGGAACAGGCTCCCCAGGGAAATGCTCACAGCACCAGCCTGGCAGAGCTCAAGAAGTGTTTGGACAGTGTTTGGACATGGTGTGACTGTTGGGGTGTCCTGTGCAGGGCCAGGACTTGGACTTGATGAACCTGATTGGTTCCTTCCTACTTAACATATTTTTTTTTATGATGATGATGATGATTATATTTTAAAATTATTTTCTGTGAGAGGTTGAAAGACTGTTGTAAAAGAATGTCCTTTCCAGAGTTTCAGTTTACATTCAGTCTCATTTCAAAAGAACTCTTAAGTACTTTTCATTTGTGCTGAATGTGATTTGATGTAGATGAAACAAATGTCGTCTGACACAGAAGACTTCAGAGCTTTTAATTCTGTAATCTCAAGGCGTGTAGATAATTACATATTTTTCCTCAAATAAAAATAATCCTTTGCTCATTTTGGCAAATATTTATTCATCTCCTCTGTTTTAATTGGCAATTAAATGAATGGAGCATGACTTTTTTATCAAATAAATACTTACTTTAGAAATTAAGGGTATAATTTGAAAATAAAATGTAATCTTTGAGTTGAACAGATTGCTAATATTCAACAACTATTCATTATCTATTTTCACTTTATGTCTTGGCTGTTTAAAAGGATTTAAGAATGCATTCCTAAACTCAGCATTAGATGCAGGAGCTACATTTTCTGGTTGGAAGTTCTTGAACAGACCTTACAATAGGCTCAAGTGAGCTAAAAATAAACTTCTAGCAGTTCATATTAACTGGGTAATAACAGGCAGCAGCAAAAAGCAGTATCCAGCTATGATGAAAACAGGAAGCACATTACACAATCTGCCCTTTCCAGATAGGTATGATTTCTTAAAGGCTTAACTAAAATAATAATCCCTCAAAGTTTTTAATAAAAGCAGAGAGTTTTCTATTGTTCATAGCTGAGTGGAGACGAAAAACATGCACTCCAGTACATTGTGAAAGATCTGCTGTGTCCTGGGAAACAACACTATTTCCATTTAGTTCTTGGTAACCCTGATTCAATTTTAAGTAATGGATTTGATCCTGCAAAAGGCTGAGCATCTGAGCCTTATCCAGCAAAAGTGCATGATGCTGTTAAGCCTGGGAGCACTGTGAGATAGGAACCCAGAAGGTGACCCCTGATTGACTCGGGTGAGAAGAGATTGCTGAGCTCCTGTCATTGATGCTGAAGGTATCTGTGCTCCAGCATCTCCCAGGAAACCATGTTCCCTCCCTGAAGCAGTAACATCCTTTTCACCAGTTCTTGGCAGGTAGAGGTGGCAACAGGGTCTTTTCCTTAGAAGTGAAGAGGTAAGCACTAGCTAGATCTAGACCAGCCAAGAGAGGTTTTGGTACAGACATACTGCTCATTTTATTTCTGTGGTCAGGCTGGGAAAAGAACAATGCCTCTGCTGCCAATGCAAGGTATCTACAAAAGATCTGTGTTTTCTCAGGCCCTTTTTCTGCTTATGAGGTTGTAAAAAGTAGTGAAAAATAGTCATGTGCAGAACCAAATATCTGGTGTATCCAAATTCCTGTTGTCTTAAGTCTGACAATGTTAAGAATACCTAAGTGTTTTGGATGCAGGACCATCTTGTTTGCATTTTTTGGGGTTAACACTTCTGATATGTAAATGGGACAAATTACAGCATCTTAAGCACAAGGTGTTTCAGAAGTGCCCCTTGCTTGGGTCAGGACCAGCCAGACTGCAGTAACAGAGGGTGTTGCCTGCCCAAGAAGGGCATTCCTCAGCCTAGCTATGGCCTTCTTCTGTCCTGGAGTGCTGGCTGATCCCTGCTGTGCTTCTGCCACTGTGGTCCCTGCACCACTGGAATGCCTCCTCAGGGAAGCTCTTACCCACCTTTAGGGAGACTGCCCTTTCACACTGTGGCTGTGCCTCTGTAATAGCCCTGTGATAGGAGTCTCTGTGTATGTGGTAAACATGATACACACAGCTTTCTTCACCCTGTGTGTTCAGGATAAATTTGCATGGCAAAGATATGTTACTGTGTATTTCTCATAGCAAACAAAATGATGTTAGACCTTTAGGTTTGCTCTGATTTGGCTGTTTTTTATTTAATGCTGCCCATTTGATAAATTGACCTGAAATTAAGATGCTGGAAAGTCAGAATTGACTATTTCCACCCAGCAGGATGGAATGCAGCCATATTATTAAATAATGACAATGTTGATTTACTGTTATCAAATTCTTCATAGAAACTAAGTACATTAAACAGTCTGTGCAGGTAATACTGGTATAAACCCAGACCCATGGATGAACTATTGCCATTATGATCTTATTCTTATCATAATTTTGCTACTTTGGTACATTGGAAAAAGCTGGTACTTTGTGTATTCATTAAATGATTGTATGGTCTGCAAATGGTCCTTATCATATTTCAGAAGTACATAGCCAAAATGATTCTTATGATATACAACAGCAGAAAGCTTCTTTGTAAACCAGAGATAAGGTTTCCTGTGGAATCTCCTCAGGTTTAAAAATTGGAAGCCGCGTCATTGCCTACTTAATTTGTTTATGTTTAGTTCATGGATTACAATAAGTGCTTCCATTTTTAACCACATCTTGCTCCAACATATTTCTTTTTGCAGTTTATTGTGGTTTGGCCCTGGCTAGACGCCAAGTGCCCAACAAGAAGGGAGAGAGAAGCAAAGCCCAAGAGAAACAAGGAATAATGCACAGTACAATTGCTCACTAATCCTTGAGTGGTGCCCAGCCTGTCCCTGCCTAGTTTATACCCCTTTGGCTAGTTTGGATCAGCAATCCTGGCTGTGCTTCCCTCCTGCTTCTTGTACACCTGCTCGCTGGCAGAGCATGGGACACTGAAAATTCCCTGACTTAAGGGATGATGGGCAAGGTCCCTGACTTAAGCATGGTGGGTTGAGGTAGCAGCAAATCTGACCGGAACATGCCAGAACAAGTTAGTTTTATTAGTTTAATGGTCACTGGTCACAACATTGATTCATTTTCTCTCAAACTTGGTCTGCTTGTTCTTAAAGTTGCATTATGTGATTCCTTACTTGCAGTAGGTGTTCCCCACTGTGCTGTTTGTCATCCATGGGAACTGGGCCAAGGTTATCGTGTTGTAGTTTGTAAATCTGGTTTGTGATATGGTAGAATTGCTGGCCCTGAAATGGATCTGGTAATTTGTGCTCAGTCTTGTCGTCATCTCTATACTTTGGAAGACTCTATCAGAAATAATTGTACCTTTTATCTTTCCTTCTTGGAGACCCAATCCATGGTGGAGATACCTCCCTTCATCTTCCCCTTCTCCTCCAGGCTAATTACAACAGCTCTTGAGAATTTTGAATATATTTGGGATGTTGAAACCAGCATGATTGTATTGCTATGTGTCCTGAGCGTGTTCCAGGTTTTGTTTAAGAATAAACAACTGTTTAAGAATATCACCCAGTGGTCTGCCCTGAAGCCAGGTAGTTATTGGTGGCAGGGCATATGGGAGAGCATGGGCAAGTGCCAAAGACTGTGGGCACTTCCAGTGTTTCGGAGCTTCATCCCTAAACAAGTGCAGAATCTGGAAAAGCTAGTAAAATATTTGGAAAAAGTGTTCTGTCACCCTGGCAATTTCAGAGAGACAAAAATCACTGCAAAGTGCTGGGCCATGGCTGAGGCCTTCCAAGCCTTGTTTGACCATATTCATTACCCTTCAGGGGAGGAAGAGGTCTCTGGATCAGACAACAAAGCAACATCCTGTTCCAGCCCCTGTGACAGGCACTGCAGCTGAACTAGAGCACTAGCCTGTGCCCTTATGCCCAGGAAGAAATGGAGCCATCACTTTTAGTAAAGGAGGACTAAACAGAACCACCACAAGAACCTGAGGAAGAGGCAGAAGAGGAGGTAACCACTTGATCCCTGTCCCTGAGTGAGCTGCAGCATATGCAAAGTATTTTAGCTGTCAATCAGATGAGCACATCTGGCTGTCTTGGTGATGGAGTGATGAGGCTATTAGCCTGGAATTAGAGAGGAAGGAAGCCAAATAGCTGGGATCATTTTCTAAGGAAGTGGAAATGGGATACAAGTTCTCAGCCTCTGGAAGCAACTCCTGTCAAGGGTGAAGAAAAAGTATCCCTTCAAGGAAGATATTTATGTCACTCAGGAAAATGGACTACCATGGAGAGAAGTATCCAGTACCTGAGGAAATTAGACAGAGATGATTTATTATGACCTGAACAATGTGCAGCCACCCACAGATCCAGAAGTCCAATTCACATGTCCCCTGTGGCAGAATCTGTGTGTACATAGAAAAACACAGGAAAGGTGATAGTGTATTGGAAAGTGTGGGACTTTCATGACATAAATGGAATAGAATAAGGGGTGGGAACTGTCCTGGTTTCAGCTGAGATAAGGGTAATTTTCTTCCTTGTGCTTGGTACAGTGCTATATTTTGGGTTTAGTATGACAGTAATGTTGATAACATGGTCATGTTTTAGTTGTTGCTAAGAAGTGCTTACCCTAAGCCAAGGAGTTTTCAGTTTCTCGTGTTCTGCCAACAAGGAGGTGCACAAGAAGCCTGGAGGAGCATGGCCAGGATGGTGCTATTAAGCCTAGGAGTGCATGGGGATACAGCTGCTGAAAGTTTCTTTGAAGAAGCTTTTCTGAATCCTGAGGAAGCTGGGATGTGACGGGCAAAGGAGCTTAATTTTACTAGGTTTCTTTACTTTAGTTTTGCCTTCTTGTGAAAGACTCCCTCTTAAAATTGTGGTGGGGTTTTGAAGGCTTGGAGAGTTCTCCACCATCTGCCATCTAAAAACCATAATTAAACTGCAAAGACTTAAGGACTGACACTCAGATGGCACAGTCTCAGTGGTTTTGACAGATGAACATGGAGGAAGGCCAAATTATGAGAATTGTGGGTGAGGTCCTGTCTCTGAAGAGCTGTTTCATTGTCTCCTGCTGACAGAATACTGAGGAGGGAGAGAGGCAAGGAGACCTTTCTGACTGCAGTTCTTGTCCCTTGCAGAGTGCCTGTGGGAAGTGCTGCTGCAATGGATTGTGGTCAAAAAATGCCCCTCAGCTGCTGCTTGGAGGGAATGGGCAACTAAAGAAAGGTAAGTGACTAAAGAAAGGCATGGGACAAGGAAAGAGCACATCTGAAAGAAGAGATCTAGAAATAAAGTTGTAACTGCAAATGACAGTGACAGAATTTTGACATGTTAGGGCACAGGTGAAGAAGTATTTATTATTTTCCGAGATAGGTTTTGAAAGGATTGAAAGAATTATTTATACAGTTCTCTGTATACTCTATATATGCACCCCTTGCTATACTTTATACCCCACCCCCAAAATTCTTAAAGTAATGTAGCCTGAAATATCAACAAAGATAAAAATTTTTAATAAAATGGCCATTTAATGAAAAAAATACCAACTTGGTTTGAATTTTTTTTTCAAAATTGCTGATCAAAACCCCATGAAACTTCTTACTATATCCCCTGCTTTTCCTACAGCAGTGCAGGATCATTCCCAAATGTTTGCCAATGCTAGTGTTTATCTAATCTACTATTATACCTAATAACTGAATTTCAGAGACCAATTAAAGGCTTTTCCTACTGTTGAAATTCAATGCTCATAACTTATTTTTTCCTTAATATTTGTGTAGTACTGTCTTGTATCTCTCTAAATGATTCTGTTTATGAACCAGTGTGGAGTTTGCACATTTTAAATATTTGTTATAGATGTAATTGTGACTTGATGTCATTTAATCAACATTATACGTGTATTTTCTTTTAGTTTAGTCTCCCCTAATTATTTTTGCAGCTTTTCTTTGAACTTAATCCAATTTGTCTATGCTTTTCTGGTAATTAGGTGCTGATAGCAGAAGAGCATTTGGACAAATTCCACCTGTTATGTGAAGAATCATCTCCTTTTATTTCTTCAAACCTGAGTCTTACTAGCTCTCATTAACGCCCCTAATTCTTCTGTTTGAAAAACCAGCAGCCACTTGATTTTTAGCCACCTTTCCACAGGTAGTGTGATCGTTTTGCATTCTGTAACCCCTTCAGAGTTCATTTATTTTGACTTCCCCAATCGCTCGCCTTATTATTTTTGTGTAGGAAATAAGTTTGGTTTGTTCTGCTCGTGGTTTCCGGAGCAATGTGGTTTTCTTTCCTCATCAGTAGAACTGCCTCTGTTTTTCTCTAAACTTCTACTGTTTATTTAGTTATAGAGTCATTCCCTAACAACTTCAGCAGTTGTTGATGCTTGACCTTTATCTATGATTATGCAAACAGTTGACCTGTTAAAATAGTGTTAGTGTGTCAAAGTGAAGATCCTAAAGGAAAAACAAGAGCTTCCTGGGCAATACTAATTTTGGACCTCCCTCACTTGTATGATGATTGCACCATTTTATTTTTCTTTTACATAGGAGTCTGTCTCACTAAATGCAAGAATAGGTAACACTAAGCAACAGAAAAACTTTCATACTTTCACATCTCTTCTTTAGCCTTTAGCTGTATCATCTTTATTTTAAAGACAAGGAAAATATGTCAGAAAGAACTTTTAATGGGATAACAGACTTTTGCTAGCAATTAGGATAAAGTCTGTCAGTGTGGAAACTCCCAGTACTGCTCTGGCCTTCAGAGCTGGCCATGAGCATGATTAGGAATGCACACTTGAGAAAGTGCATGGTCATATCACTACCCCTGAAAGTCAGCATTTCAAACAAGACACACCAAAACTGAGGACTGAAAAATATCTCTGTCTTGCAGGCAGGGAGGGAAATCTGGAAATGTCTGTGAAATTTATGGAAGAGTCAGGCATGGAAGTGAGTTCACCTGTCTGAATTTCTGCTTCCTAAACTTTACATCTGCCCTCACCCTGAGGTCCCTCTGTCAGGCTCCTGTAATGCATGAAGCCATGTAGAAAATGAGGCAGGGACTGAATCAAGACTGTTGGTTGCCCTGGTTTGTGTGTACATATCCTTCTTTCTGTGATCTGTGAGCTTTCTGATACTCCCAGGGGAGTATCAGAAAAATCAGGATTTGAATCAAAATTTAAACCAAATTGTTCTCCTTGTAGATAGTGGACATTATTCTTGTTTGGGCAAGAGTCTTAATTCTGGACTTCTGAAGCCTTGAGTGTTAGGTCCTAAAATTTATTCTTCAAATGTTAGTTTAAGGAAAGAAGGAAGGAAACAAGCGAAAATCATCAATTCATTAGAAGGTGGAAATTGGGCTTCTTCACATTGCTTTTATGTATAATTCTAACACTTTTCTGAAAATCTTTTTAGTCCAACAAAGGTTAGAATCTTAGAATCTATCTACTACTCTTTGTAGACCAAACAGGGGAGAAGGATGAGGCCTATGACAAACTGAAACCCAGTGATATGCACAGTAACTTTTGTGGTATTGATTCTAAGGGTCATCCTGAGATTCTCTACAAAAGCAGCTCTGGTCTCTGTTGGCAAGGGGCTTGCAAGGGAGGCTTTGAAGTGAGGCCAGCTTGTGCCAAGCCTGATGTGCAGATCTCTCTGACATGATGACTGTGTATAGCTGTCATGTTGGACTGGCAGCTACATCCTTCCTTCCTTCCTTCCTTCCTTCCTTCCTTTCCCCCCCCCTTTAAAAAAAATACTCCAGCCTTTATCCTCCTTGTCAAGATGAACATTTTGTGTGAGTTGGACAATGTTATGATGTGAGATACATTTTGTTATTTTCTTTTCCCCCACCAGTCGTTTCATTTCTCATGCTGCTGTTCTCTGATGATTGTATGCTCAGTCTGTGAATGACTTTGCATGTGCCTACACATTTTTACAGCTCCCTCTTGCCTGTAAACCAGTGCCTGCTAAGTGCTTCATCCCCTCTTGCCTGCCTTGCCTGAGTGCCCATAGAGCTGGGTCCAAACTGCTGGAAGGAGCCGGGCTGCAAGAGGAACAGGGAACGGCAAAACGAGTCAGTAGGTGAGTATCAGCCAGTGCAATAATCAAGGAGACAGTCTAGGTAAATCATGTTTTGTTCAGTATTTTTTCCAAAGAAACAGACACCACAGTAGCAGAATGGATAAATTTGTAGATAAAACCTGTATCAGTTCAGAGTACAGAGTAATGTACAGAGTAATTCCCTGAGGTGGTAGGGATTTCCTTCATCTCACAGTGGATTATCATCTAATAGCCAAATATGTACAATTGTAAACGGTATAATATTTTATCAAATGTCAGACAAGCGCCTTAAAGCTTTGCTCTCAATGAAAAATTATCAAGGTTCTGGGCAAAGGGAGAAAAATTAGCAGGCGATTTGAAAGGATTTAGAAATCAGATGTTGAGGACTGGTCTCTCACAGAGTAGTTGGACAAAGAAACAAAACCTGCAACTACTATAGACTATCATAAGCATTCTGTGTTATCCTTTAAAGTGAGATAGTTTGAGGAAGTATCTGAGGAAGATTATTCCTTCCAGATCCTAGCCATAGAAGGATGCCAGGAGGACTGAGGAAATTTTGTATTCAACGAGGTTTGTAAAAACAAAGAAAAAGCCAGGACCTTTCTCTATTTTGTAAACTTTTCATTAACAACTAATTGTGAACAGTGGGTGGGGGGTTCTGCAGATATTTTTTAGCAATTTTGGCCATCCTTAATTGTTCCACTAATACATTTCTTTGTTCATTGCTCATGGTTCTGCAATGATGAAAGAACTCTATCTTTTGGCATCTAGTAATGTTTTTGCTTT
Source organism: Peucedramus taeniatus (assembly GCA_013400575.1). Lineage (NCBI taxonomy): Eukaryota > Metazoa > Chordata > Aves > Passeriformes > Fringillidae > Peucedramus > Peucedramus taeniatus. The sequence continues at coordinate 115,306 of WBNO01019052.1, read as the reverse complement.
GATCCTGTAACCAAATGATGCTAGCCACAAAATTATTTTAATTTTGTCATTATTTCACATTGTATACTTATTATTCATTTTGGTTTTGGCACACACAGCATGGAAACTTAACCCAAATAACCAGTAATGTCTTTGCAATAATATCAAGCAATATTTGGCAATTATTTCACTGTGTGTTTTTGGAAGGTGTTTGACACTGACCTGATTTCAAATGGGGACAATTGTGAGTTTATGAAACCAAGCATGGAAATATAAACTAAACAGCCAGTCATCTCCAGCAGGAACACAGCAATTATACTCCTCCAATAATATTTAGTTTCAACTGGAAATCAATACACAACTAGTAAAGGGTGAATAGGAGGACAAATAATTCCTACTGAAGAGGCTGCGAAGGTGGCTAGGCAGGACTTTGTTTTGACCTTTATATTTCTTAATTCTGTTTCATGTTAGAGCACTTAACTGGATTTTACAGTGCCCTTGAAGTCATTCAGCCTGCTGTAGAATAATTAAAAGAATGTTGATTGATGTGTGTGACTGTATTGGAAGCCACTGATATACTGTTTGTACAAAGAGTGTTGCAGAGGGAGTGATATACAAACCTTGAGTTTTATATCACAATGAATTTTTAAAATCTATTTTTGATCTCACTAAATGAAAAGGGAGATTATTCCAAAACATAGGCATCCTATAAGTACAGGTGAGTCTAATAGGATAAGAAAACAATACATTGTTTGTGGAAAGAATAGTTGATACTACCTGACTGAAGGTGCAGTCTAGGAAAACATTTATGGAGTAATATGATATCAGTCTTGATAGGACATCTGTAATGGCTAATATTATTGACATGTAAGAGGAAGGTTTGGGATAGAATCAGTTAAAGTTACTTGGTAAGGAGCAAGATAGCTAGTTCAGGGGTTTTGGTCTGGTTAGACTGGATTTCAGATCTCAAATCCTTATTTCGTTTTAGGATTAGTTTACATGTCTTCATCAGCCAGGTAATATAATCCGTTTTTTATTACTTAAACATAGAACTAAAATATTTATAATACCAGCATCAACTAGATGATGGCTTTTGAGTCATGAATGTGGGGGTAGATGATATGGTATTATTTTTATTGTTATCATCCTCATCATCATTGCCATCATCCTCATCATTTCAGATTTTCACAAGATCTCCAGTCAAACTTGTTTAATCTGGATTTAGGTGATAATACTTTCTGCCAGCTCCTAGTGATTAAGCATAGTGGGGATAGGTACATAAACTATGTCTCAGTCACATTTTCTTGTGGATACTTGAAGTTTTATTTCCCATAGGATAGTCTCAAATCTGCCAAGATATAAGAATAGTTAGGTGATTTTCTGTTTCCTGTTGAATTCTCTGATAATCTGAGAAGAAGTTGCCTGAGCTGTGTTCTTTCCATATCACTAAAATTCAGAAGTTGAGTGGCAGCTCCACAAATAAATATACAGCTTCAACATAAAAGAAACTTTCTGAAAAATCTGAAAAACCATTTGCCAGAGATGAAGTTCTAGGTGGTAGAAGTGCTCTTTGATTTTGTTGCATAAGTCCAGGTCTGTTTCAGGTGCAAGAAGAGTTCAATTTTAACAGGATAGTTCCAACCATGAAACAAATGCTGTCTATGTATTATTGGTTAGTTTAAGGTAACATGTGCAATAAACCTTTATGTCTGTCCAGAGATACTTAAAATTAGCTACAAATAGCTGGTTTTAAAAAGTTTTCCAAAAGAATGGACATTTCTGTTTGGTAGAGGAAAATGCTATCATATTACCCAATAAAAGTCTTACCAAACATAATTACTAGTGATTTTCCTAACCTCTCAGTTTTACTTGCCAAGAAGAAACATGGAGTGTTGTTCCTGTTACTCTTTACCTTGCTTCTGAATCTCCACAAGAATGTCTAGCTGAGGTAGCTATATGACATTTTGGTATAAACAGCACCACATTTTTTCCTGCCAAATCCAGATAGTTCATATATGCAGGTGAAATGTTCTCACTGTTTTTTGGGATACTGTTCTCAGACTCCGATCAGCCACATGTACTAGGGAAGTGGGAAGAACTTGAACTGTCATTCTCAACAGGCACAGATATTTATTGGTGAAATCCCCCAACATACTGATTTTCTGGCTTGCAATGTGAAAGATACTACTTTTACTTTGATGTTTAACTCAATGCTCCAAAATTGTGTCCTCTACTTTCTAATAGATGAATCCTAAAGAGGTATTTTGAACAAATTTAAATCAACTGTAATTTCTCTCCAAACATTCATTTTGTGCAGGAGGGATGGATAAACATTTTTCACTAATAATCTGAATCACATAAAATATTAGTTATAATGTATTCTTTAAAAAATATTCTACACAGTTTTTATTCATAACTGCAATTCTTTGTCATAAAAAAGCACTTTTGACATATACTTAGGGCCAATTCAGTCTTGCCTTTTCATTAGCTCAAAAACTTGCCTTTGAATGTGGAGAAAATGCAATAGGTGTAAACTTCCTAGAACTGCAAATTACTTCAAATTTGTTTTGCCCAGCATTTGCAATAGCTAAAATTCTTCTAGTAATGTCTACTGGTTGTAATTTAAATTGCAGACACTGAATATCACACAGTTGTATGGTGAATGGTCAAGGGAACACATGCATTGCTGGATAAGAGTAGGCTCTATAAGGAGTTTAATATTTAAATATTTACTTAAATACTTATAGTTTTCAATGTTTTAATTTCCATATCACAGAAGCGCATTAGTTATGTTAAAATACAGTAAGAGGTGTAAAACCTCTGCTTTCCCTAATTCTGAAGAGCAGAAATTGATGGCTGTCTTGGTGGCCATTTGCTTTCTTCAGAGTCTCCCAGAAGATGTTGCAGTTGTTAAAAGTGGGAACTGCTCATAGCAGAACTGATAAAGGAAATGATTTATGAATCAAAGGCATTGCTGGACAGTGTCAACAAATGGCCTGTCACTTTTGTAAGACCTATTGTTAATGACTGTTTTGGGTTCTTAAATGGGACTTTGTCACAAAAAAAACTTTTGGGGTAGTCTTCTGCAAAACAGTGAATATCCTTCTCCATTTCCTCAAATTTTTTAGGATTGTTTTGTTTCCTCCTTCATGCTTTGTAAGGCTTAGGGTGGTGAATGCAGTATTCAGCTCTTCTGGCATCCAAACATTTCAAACAGTATGTCTGTGCTCAGAATGTCTTATTTTTAAGTGAGGTGTTCTTTTATTGATACCTTGTTTAATATAGTCCTACCTTTCAAATTCAAGTTGCTGAACATTCCAAAAATATTTGCGCAGAAACGCTTCCATTTTTATCCTTTTCTGGTGAAGAAATCCTTGCATTAAGCAAGTCTATTTTCTTTCAGCCCTCCTCCAGTCTGCTGGAAGTCAATGGGCTGATGGTGTTGCAGGATGATGTTGCTGTTCTTGCTGCCAGGCTGAGGAAAGGTCTGTCTCCAGAAGCCCTCTCCTGTCTACAGTCACGTGCACTTGCTGTCTTTTCTCTTTCTCCCTGAGCTGAGAGAAGCTTCTCCAGAAAAGGGATCCATGTTGCCCCTTGGCAGTCTCCAAAAAGGCCCATTGCTGAGATGTACACAGGCTCTGTTCAGATTGATTGCTTGGATGTTGTGCCTAGCCTTACTTGCGGCAAATGTATTTGGTAATCCAGTTAGAGCTTGAAACTTGGAGTGTGGAATTTATTAGTTGCTGTTCAAATTTAAATTGCTGAATCAAAAAACTCCTTTTGAGCAGCCACAGTTGTCTGATGAATGCTAAAATGAGGTGCTTCCCTTCTGAAAAGTCTTTCTTAGAAGCCTGAAATAAAAGCCTCTAGTCAAAAAGTATGTATTGCAGATATTTATAATTTGGCTCAGCTAAAAAAAATATTAAATTGCTACATTTTTAATGTAAAGGTTTGGAAAAACCAAGGTAAATTCCTAAATGAGGTAGACTGATTCCCCCAAGGGACTACCTGCATTGTGTTAGCTCCCCTGTGGTAACTTTTAAGTGCTATTTTTATGTGCTACTCAAAATATTTTACAAAATCTTTTCCCCAGCATGTTTCAATAGAAGGATTAGTTGTCTGGAAAGGTACAGGTGGGCTTCTTTTTTCAGTACTTTTGATATGTATTTCTCATAACTCTAGGCTCTGGTACCACTCCTGAAGAATGGAAAAGAAACATGCCATCGTTAAATGAGAGTTGTTAAAAACCAAAGCAATTAGTTGTGAGCATTAGGCATACAATTCAGCTTTTCTAGACATACTTTATGTAATCTTCAGAAACAGTTTTTCTTAGATGCAAAATTGCTGTTATAATAATTGTCTACAATGTGTAGGCTTGACAGACAGAAGAGCTAAAAATGTCCCTTGTGTTGTGTGAGAACACTTGGAGAATACTTGGAAAGATGTACACTTGCAAAACAATTGCCTCTTTGTTTCTTGCAAACTTCAGTAAACTTGAAATTCCTCAAATGTCAAATAACTAAATTATTTATTACTCAGAATTCATGGTCTCCTTGCCATCTTAAACTCTTTTTTTTTTTTTTTTTTATTTCAAGAAATGTTAAATCACTTGATGAATATTAACTGACAGCTTGGAAATATTTATACAAGAGTACCTGGATTCCATGGTCTAGTAGTGATAATTGGAAAGATGGCTCTTGTGCTCAAAGACAGAGAAATGTTGTAGAGAAATGAATTTGTTCTTGCTAAGTAACGGGATTTTACAAGGCAAACAAGAGGCTGAAGTTTATAGAAAATTATTATATCTGCCAAGAGGTTTGAGATTTCATGAGATTTTAATTTTTTTTTTGGTAATAACTAAACAAGAAATTCTGGAATCACACCACTGTAAAAATTGTAATTACTTTTATGACGTTCAAATCTCTGGTAGTAATTCTAGTTGAATGGACTGCTTAAAAGAAATTGTTTTTAAGCTGATTTCAAGGTTTTTGGAAGATTCGAGATGCTGTGGTATTGTGTGTCCATCTGCCATTCTGACATTACTATCTTTCCTTTAAATTATGTGAAAAATTAGGGGCTGCATGGAGGAAAGAGGCTCAGATTTGTGCGCTGCTGGGGAAAGGCTGGGCAGAAAAAAAAAACCCACTCCATTCTTTACTAGGCAGCAATGGGCAAAGTCTAGCTCTGGACTGTCCACATTGCATATACTCTCTTGCCTCATTTATGGGTTGAAGGGGACCATTTTTCATTAGTTCTCATCACAGAAGAGCTCATTTGAATGGCATTGCTATAGCTACCTGAGCTCCAAAAGACAGGATTTTGAAAACCAATATCATATGCTTTATTAAATTCAAGTCTTAAGTAAGGCTATATATAATCATTTTAATTTCTGAGGTTTCACAAGTAATCCTGCTTAAATATATAGAGAAGGTTTATCATAAGTTGTTAGAGCCATTTTTCTTGATTATCACTTACTGAGGCTTCAAAGTACTCACTTCGAAGTGCTTAAAAGCCAAATATGTTTTTTTTTTCTTGCCACAGCATCCAGTAACCTAATAAAAGACAGATTATACTGATTTACTGTGAAGTACAAGGGATAACTAAAATATTAGGGTTGTTTTTACATATTTGCCCCCTAGGTTTGTGAGTTATTCCAGTACTACAGGCAATGTAGATAATTTGATATTACAGGTACAGAACATTCATGTTTTTTAAAAATCATATTTGACTTTAGTATGACAAAGGGCATGACAGAAAGGGGCTTCAGTCTTGAAGCCACAGGGACTCATGATCATTTGGCATTTCTAAAGACAGAGTTCCTGGAGAAGCCCTGTCCTGCATGGCTTTTGGCAGGAGACCCTGAGGATGCTGCCCTCAGAACGCGATGCTGTCTTACAGGCAATGTGCAGCTGGCCACTCTGGTTGTGCCTGGTGTCCCAGCAGGCTTCCTTAGGCCACTGTAAGCCCCTGGGCATCCTTGGATGCATGCCTGCTCTCTCCCTTGGAGTTCTTCGGTAGGGACAGAAGCTTCTCCAGGCATCCTTCAGAAGTCAGTCAAGAACTTTTCCTTGGCTTGCCAGCACGCTTTAGGTCACTGCTGAGGCTGTGGATTTCACTCTTTGAGAAGGTTTCAGTGTCAAATCATTTTCCTTTAGGTGAGAGCTTCGATCCCATGGAGGGCTCTGAAAGAAAAAGCAGAATAATTTCATTCTGGTTTAACCTGAGAGTTACTGTGATGGGTACTGGGTGACTGGCGTGGCTGAAAGAGGTGGGCTGATGCACTTTGAACTCGCTGGAGCAAGTCAGCATCAGTTAAAAATGGCAAAGCTGTTCTTGCAGTGGCCAAACCTGGAAGCTATGCTCATAGGAAAGAACTTAAATGAAATCCAATCAGGATGGGACAGAAAGGTTATATAGTGACTGAAATGATAGGGAAATACTCTGCTATGTAGTATTCTGATTTCTGTAGCACAGCTACACCATTTTGCACCCTGAAATTCTTTCTTGCTTCTTAGCAAGTGTTAGAAATCACCCAGTTCTCTCAGTTACACTGGAAATAATTATGGGATCTCAACATACCAAGAATCAGCACACTAATTTAGGAAAGTTACCAGCAACCAAAAATAATGTAAGAATTGCACCAGATTTGGCTGATAGTACGTAAGGATAATCATAACTGTATATATATGTATATATGTAATATATGTAATACTTGGATTGCTAATGACTTAGATCCATACTCTTCAAAATACTTCACTATGTATTATGATTTTGAATACATCTATGTGATATTATTTCTTTTATTTCTTTTATGGATCTCTTACATCACAATGACCCTGGAAAAACAAAAAGTCTCCTCCAGTCACAGTGGGAGGAATGGGTGAATGATGAAGCCACCATGCAGTCCAGCCTATTTTTCCAAAGAAAATGATGCATAGGTAAGTTAAGTAATTGCTGGTGCAGGTATCTGAGGCAAAATTTGGAATGAAGCTCAGGTATCCTGAGTCCTGGTTCTCACTATCATTGCTAGGTATTATATACAGCACCTTTACAGGTCCACTGTATGATATTACTTATAAAATGCAGTGGGTAGAAATTTGGTGGTGTTTAATACTTCACCTCTAATACCCTGATGGTTTGGAAGGCTATGTTAAGTTTTCTGGAGCAGATCTGCAGAACTGCATGGAAATACAATGTCTATGAACATACCAGTGATGTGGTTTGTTCATTATGGTGGATGTTATAGTTCATTATGGTGGATGATATAACATTATAGGATGTTATAGTTATGGTGGATGTTGTAGTCTGCCATCAGTATCTTCTCCTGCAATGTTTCTTCCTTGCTGTGTGACCTCACATGACTGCTAACTCCCCAGCATGTGACAAGTCCCACATGGGTGGTCTACAAGATTCCCGGAGTGGTTCAGTGCTCCAGAGAAGTTTGGGAACTTTGATTTATCCCGCAGATAGAAGGGGATTATCAAAGTTTTCTACTGTTTTACTCTCCTGTTAATTGCTGACGATGTTTGTGGAAGAATAGGACCACTGTCTTTTTTGCACGATCAAATGCTTCTGCAGCTGGTGACAAGGCTAAAGGGTGGAGAAGAATGAAAAAACAGACCCCCCTTTTTCCCCTTTTCTTTTAGCAGTGTATTTTAATTCTCAATTCATCTTTCAACTTAATAAAGAAAGCTGGAATTTGATTTGTGAAAAATCTCCACAACTTTCTTCCTTTTCCTGCAAAGTTAAGATTGTATCTATGCTCAGAAGAAAACTTGAGGGCTCAGTTATATCTCATGGTATTGTTTTCTGGTTTTATGATACTTCCTTCCCCCTGGCAATGTTGAGAAATTTTTATTAAACTTTAGGAAATAATAAATGTTCTGTTGTATCTTTAATGGGCTAGACATGTTAGTCCTTGTCTTGGCATGTTGTGGATGGAATAATATGATGTCAACCATGGAAAATCGAAACACACTCACTTGTAGGCATTTCTAAATCTTCAAACCAAGGGCACTGTAACAAATAAGGCAAACATCCCAGAACTGTGGACCAAAGCCCTACTTCAGAAAGTTCTTTCTTGCAAAGCCCTTTTCATCTCATACTTTCTGTATTGTGCCAGTGGGCAGTCAGCAGTGTTTCAGCAATCAGCAGTATTTCTTTGAACACACAGGTTTGAAAGGCCTCATAGAAACTGTTTTTTTCACTGTCTTGGCAATGAATCTGTTTTATCAACATGGATTAGTGGATTAGTTTTGTGCTTGAAAACGATCAATTTTATGCACTGAAATACAAGTGGAAGTTAGGCTGAAGCTCAGTGATGGATGGTGTTTTATTTTCACTCTGCTGCTGTGATGTTTTGGTCCCTCACAAAAAGAGAATGATGGATTCCAGTGGAGACCTGTTGAGAAAGGGGCAAGTCACTCCTGGAGATCATCTTGAGGGTGTTGGAGGAGAAAAAAAGCTTTTATACACCTTGGTTGGGCAGAGGAGGGATGTCTGAGACTGAAGGCTGTCCAAGGAGCAGGAAAGTGGCTACAGAGAGCAGAGAGCAAACACAGAGCTTGGCCTAAGTGATTCTCAGGACTGGGGAGGCACTGCACGGAGTTGAGCTCCAACCTCAAGAAAACAGATTGTTGGGCTGCCAAAAATCCTAGAAGAAACGACGCACTTCAGGAGAAGAAGATAATCAGAGGACCTTTTGTTGCAAACCATTTCAAAATTTCATTTCTGTCTTACCTAAGGACTTGATTTGTATCCATTATTATAAAGTTAACTCTTCTTGTTTGCATTTTACTAGAACCTGGCTTTTCACTTGAAAAGTCTTTCAATTTTTTTAGGAGTAAGGGAGGTTCTTCCTGCAAACTTTAAGCACATCTGCCTCACAGTTCCTATCCAACTGGTAGTCTAGTCTTGGCTCATCTGAACAGTGGTTTTCAGAAACTGTTTCTTTTAAAAACTTTAATTTTTCTAACTACATGTTAACTGCATCATGAGAGTGCAGGTTTAATTTGGAGGCTTAATAATGGAATACAAAATCTATTGGTTTTTTGGGGGAGGGAAGATGACCATCTTTTCTGTCCTTTAAAGGAGATTCCTTATTTCATTAGTTTGTCACATGAATAAAACATCTGCAGAGTGATGCTAAAACACATGCTGTTGATTTAACTTTGTGTTCAGTGTGGAATTTTTCCTGTAGAAATACTGGTACTGTATAAAGCCATTCATATGTGACACAAAATTTGAAACATCCTTCCTTCCAAGATTTATCCACAAGTAATGCTTCTTGGTAGAGCTACAACTTTGTGTACACAATAATAATGTATTCTTTTTCAGATCAGAAAAGATTTAATCAATTAAGTTGGAAAGGGTATATACATTCTTTCTGTCCACAATCTCATATTGTGAAAATATCAATGTGTCTGCTAGCTGTTTGTTAACACAACTTCAAGGAGGAAACAACTTCTGTCTATTGATTAATTAAAAAAGAAGCACTGGACCTCTATCTGGAATAATTGCAATTCGGAAAGATACAGTGCACTAAACTTATTTGTCTTTTGAAAACATATAATAATTTAGAGTCATAAACCTGACACTGACCTTGCAGAAACACTGGTAGGTTCCTGATCCCCTTGCACAGCAAACTATGCTGTACATAAGTTATTACTGAGATTAAAAAGAAAAGTGCAATCATGTTTATAGTAACATTGGCCAAAAGAGTTCCAGAGTTGCAGGAGATATTTCATCAGCATTGAATATTTGGAACTACTGATGCATAACTCCACAAAAATATTATCTCTGCTGTCAGTTTAAGACAAATGTGCTAACTGTGCAGTTGAAGGGATCTTGAAAAGTTTCCTCACTATTAGAAGTTAGGTTTCTACGTTAGGTGAAGATTGCTTAATTGCATCTTCTGATTTCTGTAAGGATGAGGATGATGGGAGTGATGCTTTCAATGACTAAATAACTACTTAAAAGGTTTTTTTAATGACACACTTAAAAATCATAACAACCTGCTCTTCTGTGTGCTGAAGTTAATGATGTCATACTTTTTCTGAAGGGTAATCTAGGAAAAGAATTGACAACTGATTCATGCATCACAGTCTAATTCTTAAATACACTTCACATGAAAGCAGAATAACAGCCAGCATTTCATTCACCTTTCAAATACCAGAATTTGTATGAAAGCCACGACAAACAAAAAATTTAAACTGAGACAGTTGCTTCCTCTGGAAAAAGCATTGTCCTTTCAGGAAACCACAGATGTTTGAGGCAGGCTGAGCTTCCAAGTCTAGATAAGGAATCTTTGGCTGAAGAATTTTGTGGAAGACAAGCATGTTAATAATACACTTGTGGCACAAGCTTTGTGTAAAGAAATTGTCTATGGCTCTATCTTTAAGCTCTTGTTCTCTCTATTTTTCTAAATTCATTGATTTTAATATATCCTCTGCTGATTTGAGTGCACACTCTGGAGAATATTTTCCTTTTAAAAACAGATGGTATGGAAATTTTTGAAATATTGCTTCTGTTAAGCCCAAGCTAGATATTAATGTTAACTTGAGCTGAACAAGTTAAAGGATGTGCAAATTGATTTCAAAAGGTACCTTAAGAACTTATATATATATAAAGGCATTCACTAATGAATTTATCTCAATAAATTTAATATGATAGTATAACAGTGAAGGCAACAAGAATGCTGAATGCTGAGAGCAAATTGGAATGGAAACAGTATTTCCCTTCTCTATTATGTCTTCACTCATGAAAGATGATGAGCCAATTTCCAAGGCAATTAAAAGCTATGTTGTCAAGAATATGGCATCCCTTATGGAACTCTGGTAACTGTATGGCTGGTCTGCCCTTTAATCATGAAAAACCTCATCTTTCTAAGCTGTACCTTGCATATAGGTATCCATATTAAATGGCAGTAGTTTCAAGCTTGTTATATTACATTTTTGCTCTTTAGAAAGCTTCTACTCATAAACTAATTGCATTTATTTGTTCTGGTCTTGTCTTCGTTATATTGGCATGTGCTGAGGCTTCATTTAGGTGTGCATGGACAACAGCTGAATATATCTAGATGAACTTTATAGGTTATATTTTCTAATTGATTGGTTTTTGGCTTATTTTTGGGAAATTCTTTTTCATAATCAGCTTCTAGAGCTGTGGTACTCAAATCCAACTTCTTTATTGCAATTAAGGCCTAGTCACTGCTGTCTAGACAGCAGTAATGATGTTGGTTATTTTCCTGTAACAACCCTATTGACAGGCCTCATAATAGCACTGGTCCTTTTTTTTTTTTTGAAGAGATGACGTTTGCTGACTGTACAAATAATGGACTATCAACCATTGCATGTGGTCTGTTTTTTGCTTTAATGGGAAACTGCATTAAAGATAAAAATCATCCTGTAAGTAAAGGGAAGGCTTTAGGTGTGAAGATGTTTTTCAGCCCTACTTTGGGAAAAGTCATTCGAGCTCTCCATAGAGAGGTTGTGTCACTCTGCATATTAGGGTTGTGTCACTCAGGAGTGATGGCTCCTGTTCTTACTCCCTCAAAGCAAAACAGTGAAGGCAAGGGCTGAGGTCTAATGAATTGCAGGCTGAGGGCAAATTCACCTTCCTGTGGTTTAATTATTTTCCAGCAAATTGGACATCAGCCTGAACCTTACCGTATTATTTCTTGCTGTTTTACACAAAGACATCTTAGTTAGCTGAAGCACCATAAGGACCTGTTTCTGGATGCTGAGAGTCATGTATCTCTGACAACAGTTGGATTGGTGTGATGGAAGGTTGTAAGTGTCGTGTCTGGCACTTAAATGTCCAAAGAGGAAGTTCCAGAGGGTATTTTGGCATGGCAAGAAGAATTTCTGCAGTAGCCCTCCATGGTGTCAACATGTTCATACTTTTCTTCAATTCGGAAATCTCCATATCACTTTAGTCTGAACAATAGTCTTAAGATAATGGCAGGAAAGTACAATTGAAAAAAGCTGTCACAGGGGAAGCCATCCAGCATTGCTCATTGCCTTGGGGTCTGTGGTGAGTATTTTTGCATGCAAATCACTCTCACTTTTGTATAATTTTGTCATTAATATTGTTGCTATTACTGTTTATTTCTTATCTCATTGCTGTTTCCAGTAAATTGTTCTTATCTCAGCCCATGATCTTCATCTTTTGTGCCTCCAATTCTCAACTCCATTCTGCTGCAGCAGAAGGGCAAGGGAAGGGGGAGTGAGAGGGTGGTAGATGGTTTGGGAGAGTCTCAGTGAGGGCACTGGATTGGGGAGTACCATTCTTAAACCATGACAACTGCACAAAAATCCTTTGCACATGTATTTTTGGCTGTGAGAGAGTCTTGTCTTCCAATTACTTGTTATTGGGGTTTTTTTCCCCCATTAGTATTCATGACTTAATAAATCAATTGACCACAATATATATGTATCTTGAATTGCAGTACTTGTTACAGCTAAGGGATCCACACAGAATCACATGAGAGGAAGAAGGACATGACCAGCTTTGAATGTGTGCTTCCCACACAACAGAAACCCACAAATATGTGCAATTGATGAGCAGCTAAATCAAGTGCTTTGTTGGTCACTGTATTGGCTTCACATGAGGTGCTTTGCTTGACTGGTACTCAAGAACTTGTGCTGTAATATCTGCTAGGAGTCTGAATTTTTTTTTGGACCTTCCAGGGTGCTTGGGACAGTAATCCCACAAAGAAGGAGATACCAGTCCTAGGGAATGGGACTGTTATGTCAGACTGAATGAAAGCACACAGGCTTGAGTTGACTTCTGCTGGCTCGTGGGTGCATCAGGCAGGGGGATAGAAATCAGTACACTCTTCCTGACTCTGCCAATGATCGTCTGGTGTTTCTTGGCAAATCACTTTATCTTTCCCTGTAGCTTCAAACACGGAATAATGTTACCCTGGGGAAAAGTTTCACCTAGAAGAACCAGGAATCGCATCGTAACAGAAAAGTTTGTGCCTGTGATGTTGTTATAGAAATTACCATAAGCTTGTTGCAGAAAAAAGGTTGCTTGCTTCTAAGCCATCCATTTCCTTTACGCTTTTACATAGTGGTTGAGCACAGATTCAAGCTATTAAATTTTAAAATAAGAGAGGACTGAGTGGCTTCAATGAAGATGCATTCAGTCAGAGACATGAGTGGACAGAAGTGGTGCACAATGCAACTGTGTTTTTAAGAGTATTCTTTGTAAGATGAGATTTGTTATCAAGGAATTGCTAAAAATTGAAGATAATGTTATTTAAATCTATTCTTATTGATGAGATTTGTGCAAATATAAGATTGTGGGTGAGTTTTTTTGGTAAAATTGGTATTGCTCCAGGGAGAGCAATTATGTTTAGCTGTCTTGGTAAGAAACTGACTGGGTCCTGGCCTGAACTTAGGCTAACAGGAGAGATTACTGGGCTTCAAATTAGAAATTCCTGAACATGAGGAAATAAAGCAAGAAGCTGACAAAAGCTGCAGCTGATACTGCAGAATCACCTGGATTAGAGTATCAAGCTATTTATGTCACAACACTGGAGCCTGTGGGAAGAACACTAAGCAGGGGTGGTTGGTGTTTATTTGGGAGAGAATGAGAATGGTGAAACAAATGAGAGTGAGAAGGAGAAAAGGGAATATAATAGGTAGCAAGCTGTGATTAGTGCTGTCTGGGGATACCTGTTGGGAAGTCTTGTACTTTATCACTGCGGCCTAAACTAGGGCCATAAACCAAACTTCTTGTCCTGGCCATAGCACATGCAGCAAAGCTGCTTCCCTAATGAGGAGAAACAGGGGGAGGAGCGTGCCTTCCTTAGGCTGCCAGGGAACACCTGAGTCAGATCAGGCATCAAGGTATGGCTATGCCTGTGCCAGGCCTGAGGGCACTGGCATCCTCCTAAAGACTTCCTGCCAACATCCACAGGTGCCAGTGTAAACCTTGTGCAGTGAAACCCAGTAGCAGCTTTTAAACCTGTTTCTTCATGCTGCTGGTTGAATGAACTTCAGGAACTATATGAGATAGTGGGAAGGACCTCTGATCACCATCTGTTCCTCAGTTTGGCTAAATATAATTCCCCTAAAACTAAGACAGTTCATTAATGTGCCATGTTTGGAAAGCACTGGTTCATCAAAAGAGCTCTAACAAATACTCCTGAGAGGAGTGAGACTTAGAAAAATATGAGTAGAAGAATCAGCTTTACATTGTTAGAATTAATCTATTGCTTGCTTTCTTTAACCTCTTTAAGAAGCCATTGTAATAATCAGTAGAGTCGACGCAAATAAAACCTTTTGTAATTTGAAGCTTTGAAGCTTTGAGGCTTTGAAACCTGGGCAAATTTAATGACCCCTGTCTTTAAGAAGCCATTGTAATAATCAATAGAGTCGATGCAAATAAAACTTTTTGTAATCTGAAGCCTGGGCAAATTTAATCACCCCTGTGTTGTCCTCCCAACAAGCCAAAAGGCACAGTTTGAGAGCCAGTGGCTCCAATAAACAGAGCTGGTCTGGTGGGGACAAGTAATAGGGAGGCAGCCCTTCACTTTGGAACACTCTAGATTATCACCAATAACTCTAAGAGATTTCTTCTTCAGTATTGTTTTGATTTTTGCTATGTGAGTGACCATATCTTTTGGGTGGGGAAGGGTCTATAACGATAACAGGTGTCAAACATGCACTTGATACTTCCTGATGAACTATGCACCTGTCCAGATGGTAGTTTTAAATAGTGAGACAGAGCTGTCAGCTGTAAATTAACTTGCCCTTTGAAAATCTACTGCTAACAAAGCACTTTTCACCTGTCTGGAAATGATGGTAAAGATGGGGGTGCAGCAGGGTGAAACTCCTGTTTGCCTTGTGGCAACACTGTCCTGGCAGACCCTGCTAAACTTTTGGGAAGAAAGCCGGAGATTGTGGTGGCAGCAAGACAAAGTGAGGCACAAACTGCTTTTGGGATCTCAAATGGTTAATAATGCCAGAGATATCTCTGTTCTGGTTTACTCAAAACTAGACAGCATAACAAGATTTTAGAGTTTGAGATGGATCATTTGAAAATTAGTGTTTCTCCTCTGTGGATGAAGCAGAATGATTTTTTCCCCTCCAAAGGACCTAGTTTGCAGTCATCAAACAGCCCTGTCTGCAGTCACCTGTGAGTTCATAAATGCTATTTACAATCAAGTGTTTATAGCCTTGTTAGCTAACAGAAACATTTTTCAAGACTTGGAAGATACTATTACTATCCCACACTCACACTGAGTATGCTTGCTGATATGCCTAGATGCATGGAAAATTTATGAACTTTCACCATCCAGAATTCTGCCACCTCTGGCAAAAGCTTGCTGAAATTAATTTTTTAAAAAAGTGTTTAATGTGAGTTTTGATTTGTGTTCAGTTTTAACAAAGTTCTTAGCTTTCCCTCTCTGCCACATTTTAAAATCAATTATAGAACTTCTCAAAATTTCACTAAGTTAAAGAACTTGACAGTTCTGTGGAGGAATTCTCCCTCCTCCTGTCTTGTTTTGTCACTGTTGTGACAGACTATAATGGCTTGTAGGATGGTGGGAGGGAACCTGGAAGAGCAGTGAACTCAGGAATATTGTGCTTATCCTCTGTGAGCTCTCAAATGATGTCCCAGTAGACTGATGGAATAGTGCTTCTTGAGAGCAAACATTTTCTCTTTTGGAGGTCAGTGTATCCATAAGGCTCCATAGTGATTTGTGCAGGAGCAGGTTTTGCTGGCAACAACGGAGAGCTACAAACTGGTTTATGCATTTCCATCTGAGAAGAATCCACTGGTCAACAGATGGGAACTATGCCAGAGAATATTTGGAGCTGCCAGCTTGGTGTTTGGGGACTAACTGGTGGATTTAACTGCTGAGGTTTAAGGGATGGCTGATCCCCAGCTGTGTCAGTTCCCAGGGATTATTGCTTCTGCTGCAAAGGGAGCAAAGCAGGATTCACATCAGCTCCTTGGCTGCCCCAGGTCACTATCTAGTATTTCATAAAACTGTGTTAGGTAGTAGGCTGACACGCAGCCCCATGCACTCTACCACTGCCTGCTCTATTGGGGTAGCAATCCGTGGCAGGGAGGTGCAGAAAAGAAGCATTCAACAAGCTACAGTGATATTTTTGACTCAGCTAAATAAATCTTCCAGAGTTTGTCTGCCACTCATCTTGGAAGAGGTAGACTCAAGGGAGAGCCTAGGAGTGAGCGGGGGCCAGCTGGAAACCACTTCTGGCTTCTCCTGTACCACTGGCACATTTCAGAGTATGAATTTCCTAAAATAGATACAGGGTGTTCTTGAACATCCCTACCACACTGACCTGCATAATCTGAGAAACTTCTGCCTGAGTTTGGTTGTTGTTATGAAGTTCCATTTTTTACTCTGGCTATATATATTGTTGTATCATAAATGCTTACCATGTGCATTCATTTTTGTAGGTGGGACTGTCACATCTCTTCAGATGAAGGACAATTGTTAGCTCCTAAATTTTGATGGTTAGTGATTGAAATATAAAACATTTGGGTCAAGGATTGAAGTTTTTTTAGAACAAACCATTCTGGCTGTCTTGTCTTTAAGTGTATAGGTTAAAAGAAAAATATCAGAGATAGGGGAAAAAAGCATATAAATGGGGAAGTGCAGGGAAAAAATATTTGAGACAGATAAGATGCTCTAATGGGCAGGTTGGGTTAGAAAAAAAAATGGTTGGTTTGGGAGTTGTGTTTCAGGAGAAGGATGTGATCTGATTGGAAATTCCAAAAGAACTGAGCTCAAAGGAAGGCTCTGATAGGATGGTGAAAAGGAGAAAGGACTTGTTCTTTTATAGATCCGTGCATTTATTGTGGCACGAAGTAAGTGGTGGTGGAATCTTAGTGATCTTTGTCCATAAGCCTGATGTGTTTTGGTTACTTAGCTCTACTGAATGCTTGTAAAGTGCTGCATGGTGTAGTGGAGAGCTTCAGGATTAAGTTCTGGGAGATAATATATTTCAACTCTGAGGGACCAGCCTAAAATCCTGTGGGGAAAGAAACTGATTCCATATTTTGGATGCCAAGGAGAGGATACAGAAGCTGAAAACTACTGATACCAGGTAAGTAATTGTGCTGATCCTTCCCATATTCCAGAAGTTTTAGACTGGAGGGAGGTCATTGTCTGGATCTTGCCCTGTTTGGCCATGCACAGCTGTGTAGCAATAACGTCTTTCTCTGTTCTGTGTCTTCCTCTAAAAATGTAAGCTAGACCCATTTCTACCAACTAATTTTATGCAAGACACTCCCTGTTTATTCCTTATGTCTTTCTTTCCCACATCTCATTTGTGGCAAAGACACGAGGCTGTTCCCAGGATCTCAGTAAGTTTGCATTAACGAACCTGTGATCCAGAAGAAAAGTCTTAGTGAGGGAAATGAGATATGGATGAGTGAGGCTTGAAAGGCTACTGATAAAGCATGGCCAGATATTGCCTGCATATGTGTGTGTGTGTATAAAGCACTGGGAAAACCTAGGACAGGAGTCCTCTACTTGCCATATAGTGGGGGGAAAGGATGGCTTGAACTGTGGTTTCACTGTCACAGAGCACCCAAAATAACCTGAAGCTTTAAGCAGTGGTCCTGTAAATTCCTTATCCTTCTCTAAAAGTACTCAGTGGTCCTTAGGATGGCTCCTGCTGGTGTTTGCAGGCATGTCCACTTAACCCTGATGTCTGAACCACAGTTTTCCAGGAATCTTCCTGCCTTCAGGGTCGTTTCTTGGGACTCGAGTGTAGTTGCATTTCCCAGAAGCAGTAGAGACCCTTCTTTGAGTGAATTGACTTCTGTGGCCTACTCATGCTCACAGAAGCATAAAACTGCAAGGGAATGGCAGTTTTGATAAAAAAGCAGCAGGCTGGTGAGCACTGAGCAAAGAGGAGCTTGCTTAGGGCTGCAGGGCTGCCTTCAGTAGGATATAAAGTTAATTGTCATCTGGCCTAAGTTAAATGGATGACCTCATGAGCAACAGTGTGTTTAATCACAAAGCCACTAGAAACATCTTGACATGAGACAGAATTGCTTTGTCAGAATTTGTTCCAAAGGGGTCGGGAACAGAAGCAGTGAGGATACAACAGGATCTGCCATCAGTACAGAATAAACATTGCCGTGTCTCTCTCCTTCCTCGCTGGTTTGTTGTGAAATGGTGGAACAAATGTGCTGCCATCTGAAAGGTATGACCTGCCTTGAAAATTTAGGTCAAACCCAGTCAGTTCCCAGAAATGGGGACCATCACAAATACTTCATTGCAGAACCCCACTTCATGTCTGAGATCCTGAGTGATATTTTCAAAATATATCTGAATGAATTACACACCACTTGTGTGGTGGCTGGAACTCTAAATTAATTGAAGAAACTAGTGATTATCTCCAGTAAAGAACAACAACAACAACAACAACAACAACAACAACAACAACAACAACAACAACAAAAAGAGGAGAGATGGGAAGAAAAGGGAAGGAGAAAGGAAAGGGAAAGGAAATAAAGTCTTCACAAATCTCTCAAAGAAACTATCATTTTCTTTCTATAATTCTCTTGGAAGAACTGCTCTTGAGTGACTAAGTTAAATAACACAAGCAAAAGATGATGATTCATGCTGCTTTTCCTGATAGTTTCTAGTGTTCAAAAGCCAGTATCACAGCTGCAGCTTTGAATAAATGCGTGGGGAAAGGAATAAAATTATAGTAGGTATGTTAGCGTAATGTTCCCAATGTGCAGCCTGTGTATGTGATTACCTAATATTCCTTACCAGCTGTTTCTTAACATTAGTCATAGTGATCTAAAACAACCACCCTCTCTTCATTTATCTCAGTAAACATTGTTCTTTTTTGAAGAGGTAAGCTGTTTAGGAACAAAAGTTGTTCCCTCCTCCCCTTCAGCTTTTTCGTCTGCATGTCGTAATTGTCTTGAATTGGAAACAGCTATAGCTGACCGTGAAAGTAATAAACAGTAAGGAAATATTTAAACATGGTAATAGCTATATTTGAGTGCCATTATGAATGTGTTTTCTAGTATTGTCTAGAAAATGCAAGGCTCTGTTCTCATGCCAGGACAAAAGTAAGATAAGAGGAGGAAATGTTTTCAATTTCTTGTTTAATACCACACTTTCTTTCCAAATCTTTCCAAATGGAATCAAGATACCCTCTGTAATTCAGTGTTTATCTTCTCATTTGAAGCTGCTAGTACTGTGCAAACATTTTGATTTTATTTCAAATGTGCTTTGTCATAAATCATAACCTGTTCATGCTAGCACTTTCATAAGTGTCTGTCCTACTTCCTGATGGTGAGCAGGGCTTTATTACTGCAAAACTCCCACGAAACTCAGTGGGACATATGTTTCCAAATACACCGCGACACATTCAGTGGAGACAAGTGCTGCTCGGGGTGAAGAGAATCTGCTCAAGGTCTGTCTGAAGAGGAAATGACAGGAGTGCTTGTGAGACTGAGGAGAGGCAGCAAGTGGATCTCCTCACTCTGTGACTTCAAGTACACTCTCTAGGCGGGGTGGTGACCTCCAGTGACAAGGCAAGCTGCAAACCAAAACCTCTCTGTAGCTGAAACCACAAGACTTGTTCCTTTCTCCAGAAGAAGGCCAGAGTCAAGACATGAAATGATAATAGGTCATAAGCTGATCATAAGCAACCTGGGTTGGACCATGTGATTTCTAAGAGAGCTTCTTTGTTTTTGTATTACATCAGTGTGAGCAAGGCTGCAATTCTGTCCAGCACTTAAAAGCAATTATTTCTCAATGGTTTGTCTAAGGAAAGACCATATTCGTCTATATTCTAGTATGTATATGGTACTGAAGTGAAAGCTGAAATTTCCTACCTGAACTTGAGCACAGAACTGATTGACAGGAATTCTTTCTTGTCAGCTGTCAGCAGCAAGAAACCTTTGTGCTCCTCTGCAAAAACAGAGCATTCATGGAACAGAAATCAATTCTATCTGAAAAAGTTTATGAATCAGTATTTAGAAGAGGCTATTTAAAACCCTGAACAAAAAGTAACTCAAAGGACTAACCAATGTGAAGAAATAATCAAACTGAGCATATATGGAGGGAAAAAATACCCTATTTTCAAGTTTGAAAACTAGTACAGATATCAGGGAAGAGTGTAGAGAAAGACTCAGCTGGGGTTTGATTAAAGGTCAGTGGGGAGCTGTCATTAACATGTAATGTGCATCGCACGTACCTCTTTGTCGACATATATCTGGTGCCAAATCAAAGTTTATTTCTGAAAAAAAACCCCACATTTTTTCTTTTATCTTTCTGCTTGCCTAGTCAAACTGTGTCTTCTTTTTCTGTCAGCACCATGTTCCTGATCAAACTGATGGACAACACAGAAGAGGAACCTTCTAATCTTAGAATTATGTTTGGGGTTTTTTGTTTGTTTGTATATTTGTTTTTTGTTTGTTTTGGAAGAAAAATCAATAACTAAGAGAAATTTAAGTTTTTTTTTCAGTACTTGCTGCTATGTAGTTGATAGCCAAAGCTATCAGAAAAAGAAGCAGCGTTGAAAGCAGCATTGAAAATGAAATCCCAGAAAATGAAGTGTGCCATTCATAGACAGTAAAAAAGCCTTCAAAACTGAAGCCCATTGATCAGTGCCACACATTTTTGCCCTTGAAGCTGTTTAATATATGTAAAACACTGGCATGAGGCATGTACAGTCATTGTTTCTCTTTGTACTTCCATTTATATGTTTGCTGCAGCATCAGAAAGAGATGTGTCAGCTGAAGCATATGTTGGGATACCTGACAGAGTAAAATTCCAGACACAGAATTCAAACACTGCGTTCAGGTCTTTTTCTGTAGGTAACCAGATGCTATTTAACAAAAAGATGCCACATGATTATTCACAGGGAAAATATTTGTAGTGAACACATAAGCAACGAAAGCATGCGTTCTCGAATACTTTGAAAACAATGGTGTAAATGCAATTCATTTCTGAGGAAGTTTAATCCACCATATTGCCATACCAGCTCACACTCCTGCTGTTGCCTGTACTTTGTGTTTATGAAAAGTAACAGCTGCAACATCTGTTATCATCACAGCATATTTTCAGCACAGCATTAACACACATTTATACCATTTATATGGTCTTTCTCTTCTCCTCACCTCTTCATCTGAGACTACTACCCATCCTTCAATATAAACATGCTGTGCTTATATAACCTGAGCCTCCAGAAGTTGAAAGACATTCACAATATATCTGGATCTATTGCCAAATCCTTCTTGACTGGGAACATACAGGAGACTCTGTCTGGGAAAAACTCAGCAATTAAAAGCATTCAGGGTTCTTGAAAATTAGTACTTCATTTTAGTTTATCTGATTCAACAAGGATACCTCCTGAAGTCAACATGTTAATATTTCTGGGGTGTCAGTAAAGACAGTAACTGATCTCCTGGATTTCCACAAAGCATGTTTTCTTCTTCTTAAACCAGTCGAATCAAACAAGGGATTTAAAAGCTTAGTTTTCACTGTTTTTTTTTTTTTTGGTTGTTGTTTGTTTGTTTGTTTGTTTGTTTTTGGTTTTTTTGGTTTGTTTTTTTTTTTTTAATCTTGGTACTTACCAGGAAGGAATGGTAATCAGCCTGCTAACAAGTAACTCATACACTCAAATTTCATGGTTCTTTCACATTGTCCTCCATATTTATAAATCTGCTGTGACATTCACCTCTGATTTTAGTAGGGCCTTGTCTACTAGAAAGATGAAGAAATAGCAAGTGTTTGTCATCAGGCTGTTACAGATGAGGAGAACCAAGTCTGATGACATATCTTTGGTCTCCTTTTTCACTTTCTCTCATTCAGTTTGTGGGAGTCTGGTTTTTACTCAAGGCCTGACAGTTTGATTCACGGGTTATTTGAGCTGACTGGTGCTGTGTAATATCAACCTCTACGCAACACACAGAGTCACACCTGCACATTTAGCTAGCTAGGTCAGTGTTGCTCCACATATCCTCCTTCACCCCTCAAACATAACAAGAGTTCATGATCAATATGAGCATAACACAGTTTCAAAACCATTCCAAAATGAAAGCCCCAACATTCAATGATCTATGACTAATTGCTGATGTCTCAGGTGATTGCCTCCCTCTGTAAACTCTGGTTGAGTTTAACTCTTGTTAGTTGTTGACAATATTGACAATCATTGATAGTCATCTAAGATTGCTGTCTGTGTTCACCCTGTCCAGGTAAAACGACCAATTAAGAAACTCATGTGTTTCTTCATTATATGATCTGAAGAGGATAGAGTTGAGATGTCTGTACTGTGGGATTGTTCGAAATTTTGTTAGTGTTCAACTTGGGTAACTGATGTTATCTGTGATCTGTCTTGTTACAAATAAGCATAGTATCATCTTCACAGAAAAATAGTAATACTCAGAACCTCATATTAAAATAGGTCTTGTTTTTACACTAACCTACACTATTACTATCTGCAAACCCCCTATGACTTTGGTAGTAATTTTCTGAATGAGAAAGAACAGGCTGTTAATGATATACTTCAACCTGTATATCACTGCAAGCTGCTTGCTGATTTGTTACTAATTGGTGGCTTGCTACTAAACAATATTGTGTCAGGCATGGTGCATCTAGAGAAAGCTCTAACATATAAACCTTATAGAAATCACATTTCAGGGAAATCAGGGGTGCATATAGTTACAGCTCCTTTCCTATTCAGTATCTGGAAGTTTGTTGTTCTCATCATCCTGTGCTTAGATTTTTCACCATAATCTCATGTACAGCAGCAGTTTATCAAAGACACAGTTTACATTTCATTTAATAGTAAAATAAAAGGTAAATAAGAACATGCAACTTTGTATACTTATAGATCAGGATGGAAATTTTTGCTTGTACTCATTGTCATGTACATTTCTGAACTGATCATGCTGCTGTAAGAGCAAAAGCCCTTTCCTGAACAGTTAGATAAACAGCTGTCCTTGTTTCCAGAATGCATGAGGCTTAAGGGGAGAGGAGACAGCCATGGGCACAAGCAACATTTAAACCGACAATAAAAATCAATAGACATTAATGAGTGATTTTAAAAAATATTGGATACACAGTTTCCATGTAATAAAAGTAATATGCTGGGAGGGAAAGACAATAGAGCTAAACTGAGACCTTTGATAACATGGCCACCCATTCAGATAAGGGGAAGGTGAAAGGCTTCTTGGAAACTATTCACTTTGTGGGAAAACATGCCTTTGCTTCTTATGCCACAAGGAACCATTGTGCTACTTGAGCAAAGACACTCAAAAGGAAACAGAGTGAAGCTGTTCACTGTCTGGGAGGTGTCACCTGTGGGGTCAGGCCAGAGCATGTGCACAGTTGCTTCCCTGCCATGTGTCCCAGTGCGCATGTGAAATCTTAGCCAGGTTTCTGCAATGCCTCCAGTGGATGGTAAAGTTTAAACTTGATGTACACCCTTCTGTCTGCATTTAAGTTACAATTAATAACATGAATTATTATTTAATCTTCTAAAGGATTTTTTAAGGATTTTACAGAATGACTGCCATGTGAAATACAGACAATAAAATATTGATGGTGTTCATGCAGTAGCTGGGAGCAACACTCCTTTAGCTCAAGAAGTTGCAGGATGACATTCTATGCCTGATGTTATACAAAGACATCAGAACACATGGGCCCTGTTGGCCTGAATAACCTATGAAACACCTCAAAAAATGCAGCACTTTATACACTAAAAAGGCAAATCTCAAACCCAGACACTGAATTTTTTTTGTCTT
This sequence comes from Peucedramus taeniatus, assembly GCA_013400575.1. Classification (NCBI taxonomy): domain Eukaryota; kingdom Metazoa; phylum Chordata; class Aves; order Passeriformes; family Fringillidae; genus Peucedramus; species Peucedramus taeniatus. Next base: position 91,561 of record WBNO01019052.1, on the reverse strand, counting down.
TGTTTAATAGCATATAAGAATAAAGAAATGAAAACAGGGATGACAAAAGTAATGACACTTTGAAAGTAGAACATATAAGAACAAGAGACAATAAAAAGTTATGAGAACATATTAATCACACACAGTCTCACCATCTGTTGACTCCATATATATACCCCATCCTACTACTCCATATGCTACTTGAAGATAAATACATATAATGATGGATAACAAGCAAAAATAGCACACAAAAGGTCTAACATACACGTAGTAAATAAGCATATGGCATAATGACCCCATTTTGATGTATCTATGTGACCTCCCAGAATACACAAGCAAGGAGAGGAGCTGATCAGCGATTGAGCAAATGTGGCACTAAGAGGATCTAGTAACTTCAGTCATTGAAGACTCAAAAAATCTCATCCATGGAAGAAGCCTAAACTGAATAAACAGTCTAGGAACATTCAATAATGGAACATAATACCAACACAGAGCTCAGCCCAATTCCTGTCACTCCTCTTCCATCATCTTCTCTCTCTCTTCCATACACATCCAAATATGAGTGACTTTCATTGATCACAAATCCTATTTTGTTCTCAGTGGGTGCCTTCAGTGATGGAGTCTCACATTTAAGGAACTAGAGATCTTTGAAGGTACTTTTCTGTGGACTGTGGAGCAGAGGAGAGAGGTGGGGAGTCTGTGCTTCCTCCTTTCCTGATGGCTGTTCCCTGTGCAAGGTAGAACATCCCTCAGCTAAGAGCAGGCTTCTCTTGCATCAGAGAACAAGGTTGGCCTCTGTAGGACAAGTGGAAGTGATATTGCTCTGAAGGTGCATAAAAATGAGGAGCTGGTAACTCTCATTTTTATTTCTCTCCTCTTGCTTTTCTTGCCTGCCAAGTTCTGGGTGGGAATGAAGTTTATTCAACTCTGCATCATGGTGGTTAGCTTTGCATCCAAGTTCTGCATTACCTTTGCAGTCCCTGCCAGAAAAGTAGGGATTTTTCCACCTGCGAACTCTGGGGACCAAGTAGGGGCATCTTAGCATTTCATTCTGGTTAGAGAAGCTGGATTGACCCCCCATGGTCCTTTTCAGATCTTACTTTTGTGTCCTCTAGTCCCATTGCTGCTTGTTTGGCCAAATATGTAGTCCCACAGTGTTTCATAATTTATTATATTTGTAATTAATGGATGGATAAGCTGTTTAACACTGTCTATATTTCCCTCTCAAATATGTAGAACCAGGGATAGAATTTGTCTTGCTATAAGTGGTAGCAGTTCATAAATGAATTTTCATTTGATGATCACCTCGCACACCAAGGAACTGGACTGTGCCAAACAGATGCAGATCTGATAGCAGCTATCAGTTCCCAGTTCACAATAGCCTTTCTGATTTGTAAGGAAGCAGGAGGCAGCCTGGTGTCCAAATGCCACTGGTGGAGAGGGACTTACCTTGTTTTGCACCCTCTTTCCTTCACCTCTGTTTGTGGGTTTCCATGTCATGCAGAAGAGATGAGCCTTTGGCCATTGGTTACTGTGGTTTTCATGGCCGTTGCAATGATTATTTTGGAAGGCAGTTGACTCTGGCTGGGAACTTTGATCTTTATTTCTTAATGAGTTGTGCTTAGTGTGCAACTGTGTTTATATTTCTGCTCCTGTTACAACTCAGAGGTTTCCCTTTGCTTTTTTAGTGGTAATATTTTCAACCCAGCAATCCTGTGCCCAAAGGAAAGCCACTTCAAACTGCTAATTTAGTGGCTGTGCTGTTGGGTTGCTGTCTTGGTGTTGCTGTGAGCCACATGTCAAGGGACTGACCATTCTCCATTCACTTGCCTGGTCCTGTGCAAATGTGTGTGCTTAGGTTCTTCTTCTGGAATGTGGAAGAAGAAAAGTCCTGCTGTAGTGCTCTACCTATTTCTGTGAGTAGCTCCAACATTTAGAGCAAGTGAAATTGCTACCCTTTTAAAGAAGAAGAGAGGGGATTAAATCTGGTTCACTTCCTAACTACTCTTGTGATTAAAAACAGAGAGCACTTGTGAAGCTCTGTTTACTGTTCTTAGCTATGTTTTCTTTTCTTGCAGCTATGTGATCCTGATGAATACTTATGGTTGAAGATTCTCTATCACTTCAGTTGTCAGAGCAGTAAAATGTGTTCTGCCAGGCAAAATTTTGGGGTGCCTGTCTTTTTGCAGCAGAACAGTGAGCTAAGAGGATTTTATGAAAGAGTTTCTTAAGAGAATTTTCTATTTGTTGACCACAAGTAACAGATGAAAGATCCAATAAGAGCTTTCATTTCTCTCTGGAAAAGTGACTTTTTTTGTTTTTTTTTTTTTAATGGCTGAGTGCTTGGTTGCCTTCACAGATAATCCTGCCTTTGCCTCAGGCTGGGTCTGGGTGGGTTCTGTTTTGTATGGTAGCTGTAGAATCTGACAGACTCTGGCATTGGCAGGGTTGGGGGGAAGGATTTCAGTATGGGCAAAGAAAAACCATCCTCAAGAAATCCTTTGACATTGTGTACTAAAGGCACCTATCGTTACTCACATAGCCTCCAGAAAGTAAGACTGACTTTTCTTCTGTGATATTTTTATTTTACTTTGCTATGTTTTTAACAAAAAGAGTTCATACCTGGCATCTGAGCTGCCAATAACCTGCCATCATAGGGTACACATTATCGACTGTTCTCCTACGTGAGGAGATGCACTCAGACCTAGGCTGTGCAAAACTAATTAGTGTAAATGCATACCCTTATCACCTCTCCTAAGGTCCACAGCCCAGTCTTTCCCCCACCAATACCCTACCTGAATGTCTGACTGAACCTAAGTTTTCCAGAAAAGAATCCACTTATGACAGTAGTATGTACAGGGTGTAGCACAATGGCCTACTTCTCCTGTTAGACCTTTAGATTCCAAGTAAGGAGTATTAACAGAAGCAATAAGTGAACATCCCGTGATTATAAGCAAAATTTTTTCAAATGGATCTAATGTGACGTTTATTAACCAAAACCTTTGAATGACAGAAGAAGCTGGCATCACTTCCCAATTCCTTTGCAGTTAGGAAACGTCTGTGGTCAGAGCATTTTCATCTATCATCAACCCAAGATTCTAGATTAAGAGAAGTGGCTAAAATGGATTTTTATAAATTCAGCGCAAATGCCACTACTTTGAGGAAGTGAATTTCTGCTACAAGGTGCACTTGCTGTTTGCTATCCAGGTTTCCTGATCTAAATGATTTACTGTTTACTGCGTCCTGAGAGCTGAGAAATTTCATTCTTAAAATGAAAACTCCAGGGGAGATACACTCATTTGTAGAGTGCTTCAGTTCAGATGAACTATATGACTGTGTACATAGCAGTACCCATGACAGATCTCCTTGGTTGATTTTTTTTCCAATGTACATTTGTGTATTTTTTCTTTTTATACATTTTTATTTTTGGGGCATAGTATCTGGGGATTATAAGCTTGATTGGGACTTCCAGTTCAAAAAGGGAGCAGTAATTCTTTCCTTTGTTTGACTGGCGTTTATCAGAATGGTGCTTATTTAACCTTGTGGGCGTTGTCGTGTGATACCACTTTTGGGTCTGACAGCCTCAGGAGATTTCCTCCTCTACCACTTATGACTTAGCTGTGCAAATGAAAAAGGGAACTTAGTTTACTTCAGGGAACAACTTACTTCTAGTCTGATAAGATTTGGTGTCCTTTCACCTCTAAGCTTACCCAGAGTTCCCAGAGATTAACAGTGAGGGTAAACTGAGTTTAGATGAGCTGTGTTTTTAATCCTGCCATATAAAAAGTAATACTGAACACTTTAGGGGTTTTGTTTGATTTGTTTGTTTGTTTGTTTGTTTAGCTCTTTTGTTTTGTTTTGTTTGTTTTACAAGTCATCTAGCAATCAAGGAAACTTTTGATATGAAGTGGAAATATTTCAGGCCTGGGACCTGTCTTACAGTTACTTTCCCCCTTTCTCCATTCCTTTTCCTCCTTCAATATCTTCTTAGACAAGCAAAGGTTTGAGGTCCTAAAGAGATGTTTCCTACAGAAATCATGGGGCTACATGCAACAGAACAAGGTTATATGTGTTTTTATTGAGATCTTGACTTTGGTCACTGGTCTTCTTCTGGACACCAGAATGTCAAAAAGAAGAAACTTTTTAAAGCCTCAGCCATGAGAAAAGCTTCATCTGCATTTCTTGCCTAATTGGATTCCAAACTCAGACAAGTATAAATCCACAGGAAATGTGAGTCTGGGTTGATGGAATGGCATCATAGCCTAATGCTCTCTCAAGACTCAATCTCAGCTGAAGATTTTCCCTTTACTATCTCCATGCCTGTCCTCTTCTCCCAGTTCAGATGAGGAGGAATTAGTTTTCCAGCCTTAAAGATCAAAGAGTAGAAATTAATAAAGAAGATGCCCATGAGGGACCTGAAGAGAGAAGCTTGTTGCCTCGTCTTGACCTCAGCTGCTGCCTGGTACTGTGCTTTGAATGAATCCCTCGGGCTTCTGAAGGAATCCTTGTGCTGAAGTCTGTGCTGTTGGTGCTCTGCATGGCTCTGCTGTGGGACATTGACTTACATGGGAGGTGTAAGAACTCTGCAATGGGGATGTCTTGGCCCACACAGTATCCCTGGGGCACAGACCACATCTGTTCTTCTTTAAAAGATCTTGCTTGTGTTTTGGAGTTCTGTTGAGAAGTGTTGAATAACTATATCCCTACTCTGTGTTCTATGTAGAGAAGAAGCATTAAGTCTCAGCTAAAGGACAGCAATAAACGTAATTTTGAGACCATATGTGACAGATAATTTCCTCTCCAGGCAGATCAGGAGCGTGTATCAGCTGTGCTGTGTAATATGCTAGGACTATATATAGGTGCTATAGAAAGATATTCTTGCCTCTTCACTTCTAGAAGGCTGCAGGTTAAGCCCAAATTTCTGTTAACAGAAACCACACATTGTGTAATTTATAACCTCAGAAAACCCTCTAGAGTGTCTTCTATGAACCCAAGCTATCTTTTATTTCAACAAAGTTTCAGTGAATGACTCTTACAGCAAAGTACAAGTCTGGGAGTTACTGGTGCTCTGTAGAAAAACATAATAGTCACCAAAAAATTTGTGGTGCCCTTCTTGAATTCTTAGTCAGTGGGATCATGCCCATGATCTGCAGTTTGTGTTAGAGCATTTTCAGAAGGGGGTACTACACACACAGTAATGTTTTCTGTCATGGTTTAAGTCCTTGTTTACAAGTCCACCTTTCATAAGCAACTTGAAAACCTGGATCTCTCAGAGGGTTTCACCCTTATACACAAAAATTGCAACACTTGTTTGAAAGTGATGGCACGTAACAGTCTTTTCTGTACAAGGATAGGGTTTCAATTTTCCCTGATTTGTGATATAAACAAATGGCAAGTGGCTTTGGAATGTGCATCTTGACTAGGTCAGCCGAGGAGTAGAAATGGCTGCTCTTTCTGTCACACTTTCTTAGCTTTTGCAAATTTCCTACAGTAGAGGAGGCAGGGCTCCTGCTGAGGCAGACACTGCTAGCTCCACTAATGAATGGAAAGTGATGTCTGACCATGTGATGCGAGAACAGCACTTTCCATGTTTGCCTGATTATCGAAGAGCTGGAATCAGCATTGACGAAGATAATGTGATGTCACTCTTTAATCTGGCAAGCCTGCAAAACCACTTCCTCCTTGTGTAGGCTGGAGGTCTCATGATTGCCATTTCGCTCTAAAGCATTCATTGAAAGTGATGTAAGACAGAAGAGCTTTGACTCTCTCCTGTTTTTTAAATGAATGAATGCTATTGTGAAATTCCTTGCAGCTATATTGAGAAATACATTGGTTATTCAACAGAATATAGTGATTATCAAACAAAAAGGAAAAAAACCCAAAAAGATTAGCTTCTTCAAAAAGTTTAGATTTCCTTTAGAGCTTTAGCTTTGATTTAAGTTAATATAGATTAATAGGCGAGCCATCAAGTTAAAATTCTTGTCTGAAACACCAGAGCCTGGATATTGCCAGGATTTAAAGAAGCTGGTAATCATAAAAATGTGGGAGAGGGTGGGTATTTTATACCACGAGGATCCTGTCTGTAACTTTATCTTAATACAGTTTTAATAGGTCCCCTGGAATAAAACACTTTGAGATTCACATTTCTTGAGATTTCTAGATGTAAGACCTTGCAGGAGATGACTCCTGTCAGGGTTTTGTACAGCTGTGACTCATGTAGTGGGGTGCGTGCTTTTGCAAGGAGTAGTCCCAGGCTATTGCTGATAGTCAGGGGTCAGCTGGGGATGACAGTGAGGTTTCTTAAGTCCTTTTACATTGCATGGTGCCACAGCTGTTGTTGAATGCACACTGCTACTGCAGTATATATAGATCATAATGTATACATATAATGAATGTTTTCACATGCATTTCACTCCTAGTGGAATGCACTCATAACAGGAACTGGCAGAAAGTCTTCTAACAGTCCTCTTGTGCTGTTCTCATTCTCCAGTCCTTATCTCTCTCCTGCCAGTGTGGGGTTGTGGATTCTTTAGCTAGGATGGCAGCTTCTGCCAGTAGCTTCACCATAACATACAGAAAGTGAAACTGATTTTTTGGGAGGCCTTTGGAACCTTATGCACTACAAATATTAATTTCTGTTTTGTTACTAAAATAGCTTAGTTTGCTAATTAGGGATGAAAGTGTAAAGCAAAACAATTAATGTAAATCCTGAAATTTTGTTTGGAAAATAGATAAAAAAGGATGGGAAAACCTCCAAACTATTTTTCCCAACGTGTGTTTGTACTAGATCCTTAAAAGACCAGTAAAGCAAATGTTGGATGCTGTTTGAATCAAATGATGAAATTAAAGATGCCATAGTCATAGATAACTCAATTAATTTTTCTATTCATGTATTTTGAGGAATGTAGTTTGAAATTGTGATTTACATTCTTCAGGATCCTCTGGTACATCATATAGTAAAACAAAGAATGTATTATCTCTTTAAAAGATAGCTGGAAAATATGAAATCTTTGGAGGTCGGTTATTCTAGGCCATTATCCTATGGGACAAAGAAGTATGATAGCTACTTATATGATAGATACTTAACAGTTGGAATAGATGATCCTGGTGGTCCCTTCCAACTCATTCTGAGACTCTGTGATACTTTTGTTGTTGAAGGAAGCAGGGGAATTGAAGCAGAGGAATTATATCCTGGTTAGTAAGAGTATAACCTAATCTTTATTTTTCATTTGCTTAGATTGCTGAACTAAAAAAAGAATCAATTATTGGCATAGCCCTGTTCAATTCAGGCTTCCGTGAAAGCAGGCAGCAGGAGGTTCTGTATGTAAGTCGCAGCTGTTACAGAATAGGACAATCCCTCTTAAATTTATTCTTTATTGTATGTGACATGAAACACAAGCATGCCTGCACACGGGCTGGGACAGGATGTGACACGGAGTCTGATGGCAAGGTATGCTGGGTGCAAACACAGAGCTGGAGGGCGCAGCCAGCCCTGTGCGCTCACATGGCGTGCGCTGCTCCCGCTCTGCCGCGCTCGGCACTGGCTGAAGGGCACTTGGGAGGACACGCTGGTTAGAGGAGTGGACAGTGACAAGGTGTTCTCCTTACGGCTCAGGGAGAGAAGGAAAACACAGGCACATCTAGAAGGCAAGGATTTATAGCAGTGTTTTGTTTTGAAGCTTCACCCTGTGTTCAGAGAGACTGCCCATCAGTTTCATAATCTTCAAAGTGACTGGCTTCTGTCACACCAAGGCAAACCTGAGGCTTGCTTTTCTTAAAGAAAACTGAGGAGCCTGGTAAGTGTGTAGATTCTGTTATTCAAATTCCTGGCCAACACCTGTCAGATACTTAAATTTGGATCCTTTCCCTGTCTTTAGTGTCACCAGTGGCACAACTTTAAAGTGCCAACAGAAACAACTTTTGAACCCCAGCCCAAGCCATTACTTGGCAATTCATCTTGTGGAGTTACACAAGGTCTGTGATTCTGAACACCTGCCAGCACATTCCTGAGGTACTGCTGCGGATGCCCTTGAGAAAAGCTTATTCTTTCATCAAGCTGGTGCTAAAATCACAGCAACAGAACATAGATTCAGGACATCTCAGGATGGATGCATCAGGGTCCAGGAGGAGTGGTGTGCTGCAGTATGCCTGGCTGGTGCAGGGAAGCAGGAGTGGCCTAGACAGCTCTTTACTAAATAAAGCGTGTAAAGGCCTTCTTGACTTTGTATATAGTACTGGGATTGTAAAACAGAAGCATGCCTTGAGAGGTAGGATAGCTATAATATGATGCTCTTCAAGGTCTAAAACCATTAAACAAAGGTAATTTAATGTCCTTTTTCCAAGTTTCTCTGATGACACAACTTTCTTCTGCCATTCATGCCTTGCTCAGCTTCTGGCAAAGTGCCTTATTAAAAGATACCTGTGTATCATGAAGACTCCTAAAATTAGGGATCCACATACAAATATTCTTCTTCTTAAAAAGCTGAACAACCTCTTCTTCTATGTCCTTCATTGATTCTTTCTGAGTGGTTTCTTAGTCCTTGAAACTTCTAGCTCTGGACACACAAACCAGGCAAACTTTTAACTGCACAAAATGTGAGATGCCCGTATATGACCGAGTGAATTCATTTGGAGATGATCATAGAAACCAATCTTCATGAGCACAAAGGGAAGTCTATCTTCCTCATTCTTTGAAAGATCTGAAGAATCAGTTCAGACCATGTAAGAACTCTAAAATCAGCATGTGAAGGAGTTTCAGGTGCTGTTGCCTGGCTCTTATTTTCTTTTTTCTCTCCCCTCCCCACAGCAATGACAGCATCACTGAGTAGACCATTGAAAACTAAGCAGCAAGATGCACTGTGTGAGGAGGTCCTGCCACTGAACATAGCTACAAATCCAGCAGTTTGGCAGTTTCTGCAGAAGAATCTCCCCCACCCTGCCTATGGAAATCTTGAAATTCATCATCTTGTGCTGTTGTAACTGCAGGGAAATTTCCCCTCAACCTGTTAAATCTGTTCCTGTCGCCCCACCTTATCCCTCTATGACCTTCACTACCATGGGATGCATCAGAGTATGTTCTGAGTATATTTAAAATTATTGTTTTGTATCTCTTTTTGTGTATCTAAACCAGCTCACTGGGATGCTGTAGTTAAAAGTTTAGTGTCACTCTGGAGCTGTAGAGGAAGAAGGCTAAGAATGTGGATGCTTTGGGATCTGCTCTTCTAGCACATGCCTGAATGACTCACTAAGGCTAATTTTAAATGTTGGGGGCATACCCTGTCATGTTGGCTTATTTTGGCATTATTCTTTAACCCTGAACCCAGGACCAGTTGTAAGGTCTATGTCCTGCTGTATACTGATGGTTGGTGTTAAAAGTTCACATCACTGTGTTCTGCACCGGTTGTTTTGCTGCAAAGTCCTCTAATAAAAGTCTTCAGAGTCCAAGATAATACCAAAGCTCAGAAAGAGGTCAGATGACGAGCTTGTACATACCAATATTGTGGTTGACAGAATTATGTTGAGTTTTACAAGGGAACAGAATATCCAGCAACACTGGAAGTAGTAGATGTATTAATTCTTGACCTTTCCATTTGTTGTGCTCATCTTCTTTCAGAGAAATCTGAAAAGCACCTGCCCTACAATAGTTCCCAGTTTTGATCTGGTTTTAGGAAAGCCATTACAGAATGTTGCTTCTTTCCAAATTTATTTTCTTTATCTCTCTTCTAGGTTTGTCTTAGGGCTTCTATATGGTTGTTGTCTTACAAACATTAATGGAATAATCTTGACAATTTCCTGTGAGAAGGCTTCAGCAGATACTTAGCTATCTGTCACAGGAGTCTGATTCTTTGAGTCACTGGAGTTATTCTGAATTCTTTTGTTGATTGAGAGAGCAGAATCTTTTTAATGTTTAGTATATATCCCAAAGCAGACATTTTTGCATTTCAACAGGAACAAGAATGCAGAGGGACATACTGTCTTGTTCATTGTGACACAGGAAGCCAGTGGAAACATGCAATTTGTAGCCACATCTCTGTTCTGCCCTAGGACCTTTTTCTTGGCTTTTTAATACCTTGTGTCTGAAGGCCAGATGTCAGGACTTTAAGGAATGGAAAGCTGTCATGATTTATTACTATGGAACATGTGTGATGAGCTGACTGACCACTGTTCCCTTCAGTCCAGGAGTGGTCATCGTCTTCTACTGTCATCTGTCAGATGTCAGCTATAGCAGCTTGACTTGCAAGACAGGAAGAGTGAGCTACAAGGCTTTCCTAAGGAGAAATGAGCTCAGATCCTGCATAGCACCACTCTTCTGACACTGCCTGGTTTTAACTTGCAGTGGGGAGTGAAGTCTGTCCTGTGTGGCCTCTGTCACTGGCTGGGGTGTGGGTCTGTGCTCTGTAGCAGGGATATTGAGTATGAGAACTGTGTCTCCTAAGGAAGTATTGGGGGACACTGCCATCTACTGTCTCCCTTACCTGAAATGACAGTTTGGTTGTCGACTTTAGAGTTTCTTCTCCTGCTGATATATATATATA